>JARHVA010006375.1:717500-931014 GCA_037957365.1 Torreya grandis | reverse complement strand
CCTATGTTAACATGGAAAAAACATCTACGTAATATTATGGGACTGAGCATGCACAGATTGATCGACCTATCCCCATCTATTTTTATGGAGATATAGTGATTGTCACTTTACCTATCATCTTCTATGATTATTCTTTTCACTAAAGAAAAGAAACAACATATACCATGAGATCATACATACCCCATTTTCATTCCCTCATTACTGAACCTCAACATGCATAGGTTCTAATCCAAATAGGTACGGTTTGACATACATGCTACTACCTATTATATGTGAACTCACTATCCCCCACATAATATTAATTTTTTTCCTAGTTGCCTCACTGAGTGGCATGTCATATGCTATTGTTCCCATTTCACCATTGCTCCCATTCATTCACTTACTAAATAATTTGGGCCAAAAGTATAAATACTTCATGGTATTTTATATCAATGGATTTATTGATATTGCATAAATGACCAGCCTATATCATGCATGTAGTTATGATATGGTCTCATAAGCTCTCACAAGAATTGATCACACCAATTCACTAATGAAAACATATAAAATCATGATATCTATATTATCTATGTAACATGACATATATATAATATATGCATCATGGGGTGACATGGATATATTATTTTTGCCTTAACTTCCTATTGTTCATGATAAGGTGTAGTTGAGTAGAGAACTCAACTAATGACTACTAATCAGGCTAGGTCCTTTATGCACCACCCAATTCCCATAGATAAATAGATATGTAACGATGGGTATAATGTCAATGTGGGTTTTATTCACACCAAGGTTTCTTATGGGAGGGTCCCTAAAATTTTAGGATCAGTTAAATATTCACTCTAAGGTATGAGTTGTGAGTCTCAATTTTATAAATAACCACATGGTGGAATAGTGGTAAGTGGAGTGGTTATTAACCATAGGTGTTTGAATTATATCTAATATGGATGGGTGGATCTAACCTAAGGTGTTTTTGTCCCAAAAAAAATTAAAAAAATAAGGAAGGTTAAGGTAGATAACAAGGGAATTTGTGATCTAATTAGAGATTAAACCCTTCCAAGTTAACTCATTGTACTAGGCCAAGCATATGCCAAGCACCAATGTCTATTGTAGATTAGCTAAAACCACAACATAGACAAACACAATAAAAAGTCTAATTTAATAATTGCAATTAGATTCAATATTCATAATCAAATATGTTGTTAGTATCAAATTTCCAAGCACATCTTATGCTACCAGTAGATTGTAAATATGATCTATAATGAAATAATTGACAATACTAATAGATTTTTCAATCTTATCTTTCTAGAAAACATATACTTAACTTATCATAGATGTTATCAATGTAATGAAGATTCTTTAATGAATCACATAAATTTGGAAGATAAAATCACATTTACACAAACTCACAGAACAGTCTTGAAGATTTTGTTTGCTTGCATTAATTGCCAAAATATCCACAAAAAATAGATACAAGAAAAGTTTATATAATTATTAGATGAGATCATCTCCTCATGAAACTTGTCTAAATTTTAAAATAATACTATCTAGTTAGGTAGACTCTACATGTTTTAAATAAATTTAAAAAAATCTTATTCTAAATTTTTAGTTCATGCATAAATACATAAATATCTCAATAAAAAAAATTAGTGATTGATCACAATCTATGAGTGGAACTAGTAATTGAAATCATGCTAGAACTTGACTACGTTACAGCTAAAGCTAGTAAAGTAGTGATACATGAAACAAGGGATGAAGGTGTAGACGATCCTTACATTGTTGTCATGATTAAAGTCCATGAAGGCATTACTATAGGTAAAACTATAGTTGGTCTTAAATCTGCATGCAACGGATTAAAAACATAAGGTAAAGTTAAATTCATTAGCCCTATTAGAGTGTAAATAGTTGTGTACATGGAAAAGATGACTTTGTCATCAAAACTTGAGCTTATGAAGAGGAAGTTCCTACTTGAGCAGCTGACCATTCTTGTTGCTTTAGATTTTCATATTAGGTCACACATGTTATAAAATCTAACTCAATAGATTCAAAATCAATGATATAACTCTTAAATAATATTGGAATTTTATCCCTCGACTTCTTGTCCAACTTCATCAAGGACCTAAAATAAGTACTCAAAGATTCTAACTGTTCCACCTTATCTTTAAGAAAGATAATTAATTGGATTACCTCATCACTATCACCAAAAATTATACTCTCAAAATCTATTTTGAAACTATTGGAAGCAGTTCTCAACAAGCTATCAAAGAATGGTTTGGTGATTACTTATCCCTATGGTGTATATATACCATTTATGCAGATATCACCAAGAATTTGAATTGCCTTTTTCTCTTGTCTAGTCAAATGCTCAACTAATTCTATAAATTATGTATGCCAATCCATAAGCTGAGTCATCTTCCCTATTACAAAATTCTAATCCGAAGAAATGTATGAGAGATGTATCAAGTTAAGGTGTTGGTATTTCTTTTGCCTAGATGCTTTCTCAATAAAATGTAATTTAGTATATAAATTCTTTATTGATCCATATAAATTCACCACATTATCCCATTATGGTTATAATTCACCCCTACACTATTGGATAAATCATAAAATGTCATAGATAGTTTTGACCAAACTATAAACATTATCCACTATATCCTTTGGGGGCTCTATATTATCATATGCCTCAAATATTCTATTTTTATATTGAATACCAAAAAATATTTTTTTCATTATTCTCCCAGTAGCATATATTATATAGATGGGGTCTTCTTAAAGTTCATCCTCCTCTCTAAGATTTATTTTCCTCTTTTTTTTAGGGAGAGCATTTCTTCCTCCCTTACAAAATATGTGGGCTTCCCATCAGTAGTAAATGTCATTTTTATCATTATTTTGATATTATTTTTGTTTTATATCAAACTCTATAGTCAGTCTTGGATCCTCAATGATCACTACATCTTACCTAGCTGAATGCTCTAATTGCATTTTTTATATCCATGTAAAAGCCAATTGGAGAGCCTAGGGAGAGATCTGAGTGGTAGTGGATGAAGTGGTCTATGGTGGATGCATGATAATGGAGGAAGAATGAGGACTAGAACATGGATATGGTATGAGGTAAAAGGATATGGAGGGATTTATGGAGGTGGAATTAGCAAGGAAGGAGATAAATAAGTGGAGAGATGAGGTGTAGGTAGTGAAGGGAAAGGTGGAATGATCAACCTATCCTTAGAAATATTTATTTGAGGAGGTGTCCTAAAGACATATTTGGTGAGATCATGGCATTTTTTAATTGAAATAATTATAGAGTATATTAGGGTACCCTTAGTGATTGAAACACCTAATCAGATAAGGAGATGATCCTTTAGGGTCTATATGGAAAAAATTATCCATGATATAAGGTCTTTAAAATGTAGACTAGCCACTATAATGCCTAAGTTAGGTGAAGAGAAAATTGGTTGTGTAATGACAACCTAAGTTACACTCTTGAAAAAATGATCAATAGAAGATTACAGAATAGACACAGAACTAGTATAAGGAACATTATTATCCAAAGTGTATACATTATAATTATGCACCATAAGTCTTTTATGGCATGTGCATTATGGCTGAGTCTAGTATCTTGAAATCCAAAAATAGACTAGTCTGGTATCCTCAAATATTGAAATGGGTTAAGTTTGAAATATGATAGAACCCTCTAAAATATATAATTTGAATCATAAATCCTAGAGGTCCAAAACCCCTCTCAAACATCCCAAAATTATATACATAAAATATAACTTAAAGTATAAGAAAGTAAATGTCCATATATAAATGTAAACTTGTACTTAAATGTTTATTTTATGTATATACTACATGTTTCACCTATGGTAATTACTAATTACCATTGTAATTCTTTTAACTACCTATAATCCTAAATATCTAAATAAAATCCACTATAACCAATTAAATAACATCCTTAACAAACTTATTCCCATTCAAAACCCATGTAAATAATTTAGATTGTTATTTGGATTGTTTGTTTCACGGTTGATAACAATCAAATTTCACCTAAACCTAAAAAAGGTGAATCAACAACAATTATCCCTGATTGATGTTGATTCTCCCATAATAGGTGTCAATTCTCCCAGATAGATGTCAATTATATAAAATTTTACATTTCTCTTTGTAAAGGACATGATTTTGGCTAGAGAAACACTAATGAAATTCTTGTTTCCTATGTTGCTGATGCTACGTGGAAGATAAGTTGCAAACAAAGACTTTGTTAGCCTTAAAGAAGATTAGAATTTAAAATATCCATCTCAACAACATTGAAGGATAGTAGTACAGTCCAAGTTAGGTTATTTGTGTTTTAACCTCTCTATTAATATTCTTTGTTTTGTTTATCTCACCTTGTTATCTTTGATGAACATGCCTTTTATCCCTAGAACATCATTACCCATATAAAACCATATTATATCCTTTAATATATCTCTTTAATCCCTTACACTCAAATTTCTATCCATCCATACAGAATCATCATCGATTCCTATGAATCATCAATGATTCTTCAAAATCATCATTGATTCATCTTTGTGTTTTTATAATTCTATTTTAGAACCCAAGCTTGTTTTAACAATTGGAATTAATCTTAATTAATATATATATATATATATATATATATCTTGATTATCTACATCCATTTATCTCATTTATCTTATCAAGATATCTTTCATATGATCCACATCTTTTAAATATCATTTTGTAATATATTTTATCGATCATATGTATCTTGTAATCTTTATCAGTTTTATCCACTTAATTACATAAACAGTGGATTGATATCCCTCTAAAGAAGTGTACCACTTCCTGAAACTAATCTTGTATCAGGAAGTCCACCCATCTCTATTATTAATCAATTATGTCCAAGTTTTTACATGTGTGTAGGTTATTCTTCCAAACCAAAAATAATCTCTCACTATCACTAGATTTAAAGTAGTGCACAATGTATTCTAATCCACAAGTATTCCCCATAAACCCTATTTTCAATTGAGTTTTTAGTAAGTAATATTTTAATTTAAAGAAAAATGAAAAACTACTTAAACATTTTGGCACACCCAATGGGACCCTTAAGGTCTCACTTTTATTATTAAAATTCATTTTGAATTTAACTATCTTTCTCTCCCTTTCTGTTGTTTATCGTATTCATTCAAAGAAAATCCAAAATTACTTTTTTCATTTTTAAAGGTTAAATAGTTTTCATCTATTTTGATTGCTTAGTTTATTCATATAAAATAATATAGGTAGTTAATTTATTTTAGTTATCACTTTTCTATCACACATAGACCAAATCATGTTCATAACAAACTCATCAAAACATTTGACATAAGGAAACTGACTAGGATTTCATCACCTAGTGGTAACCTTCCTCCCAACAATCCCACTTGGATTTCACCACCAAGGGGATAACCAACTCAGTACTCTATCTAGGTATAAACCCTAATATTTTTATATATTTTAGATAAGCACTTGATACCCTTATGTTATGGTGTGTGAAGTGAGGGGGTAGGCCCCAATACCAGGCCATGTATCGATCCTCATAAAGAAACTTTGCAAGCATAAAAAAACCTAAGACCATCCTTAGATTGCCACTTATTAGGACCCTTGGTAACCTTTTCTTTTATTTTATCACGCTTTAAAATTAAAAATTAAAAACTTTTTAGGTACATCTTTATCATGTGAGTCTTTTTCCTTTACACTAAAGCGAGATAAATTAAAAAAACATTATTCTTGTTTGTGTTATGTTTTGTGTATTTATTTTTCTTGGAATTCATCTTACTCAATGGAATATTTAACAAGACCCCCTACATCTCTTGAATCCATCAAGGATAGTCCTCCACATTTCTATTTACAAGGAGACCTTGGGTTTGCTATTATTTTATATAGCAATCCAATAATCCTTAACCCCTATCTTACATCACAAGCAAGACATATCCCTATGTATTCCCTCCCTAAATCAAATATATTTAGACATATCCAACCCCTAGAAGGATTTGATAAATACTTGGTAGCTATGGTTTTAACCATGGGCCCTCAAACACCACCACCACTAACTAGTCATCATGCAATAACTAACACCAACATAATACCACCACCGACAACTAATAGTATTGTTTCCACCACTAATGTTGGAAAAATACAACCACCCCAACAACACCTAATCCTTTTACAACTACCCTTCAAACCCATAACATGATCACTTCATAACCTTTGTCTCATATACCACCAACAACCCCTTACAAAACCTACCATTTTTTATAACTATGACACTGCCACCAATCCAAACACATGTGGCCACTAGTCTTCAACATCTAATACCTCCATTGAAATCATCTCAATAAATACCTCCCTAATATCAACATGTATCATCTTTAAATACATCTTATCAACAAGTCATACCCTCCCAATATCATCCTTATGTTACCTCAACTCCATCAATCAGCACCATGACCATTGGTTACCACCTAGCTCAATTGCTTCCCATGTCATTACCTCCTCAACAACATCTTCAATAGAATTACACCCCTCTTAACATCATATGTGGTATTCCCCTACATGATCCTAAATTAGACATCCTTTGTATCCTCATGGATCTAATGTCCCATCTAGAAGCATCCACCATAGGAGATAAATGTATGCCCTTTTATGAAAACATTGTAATGAGCCTATAAACCTAGCAGTCCCCATCTAACCATTTCCTACAGAGTGGAAATTACCTAAATTTACCAAATTCCAAAATAAGGAATATCCCTAGTAACACCTTAGGGAATTTAAACATGCATTTTACCTCATATCCCATGATGATGCACTCCTCTTAATAACTTTTCCAATATCATTAGATGGACTAGCTTTGGATTGGTATAGTTCTATTCCCCAACACTCTCTATTTTCCTTTAGTTAATTAGCCCAAATTTTCCTAGAGCACTTTTTGATAAACATCACAAGGAAAATAACCATCACTAAATTATATGATATCTAATAATTTGAATATGAATCCTTTATCAACTTTATTGCCTAGTGGCGTAACATTGTCAATCAATTTTCCTTTTCTCTTCCCCAACTAGAATTTATTGAAATTTTTTCCATGTTCTGTGCTAGGCATATCTTATCTCAAATCAAAATCCAATCCTTTAAAACTTTTGATGAAGCTTTTGTAATGGCTCAAAAATTATAAATTCAATCCCTCAAGCAAGGTGAAGTTAGATTGCCGAATGATAATGTTAAATCAAACCCCTTAAACTTCAATATCCCCAAGCCAAAGGGTATTTCCAATGTTATAGTTCTAAATGTTGTCCCTCCATCGACACCTAACTAGTCTAGTCATTCCTCTTCCTAGACATATATTATTTCCCCCCATAAATTATATACCTTTAAGGGAATATTATGCTTCTATCTTTGATAAGATTTTCAAGATCTCTATTATAGAGCTTCCTCTGATTGGGCCTATTGATGATTCATATCCTAAACCAAGTTAGTTTAAGGAAAATAAACTTTATAACTATCATCATATAATAGGTCATGATGTTAATATATGCCACTACTTAAAAATTCTAGTCCAAAATCTTATCAATAGAGGGGAAGTTCAATTAGACAACCTCAATGCTCCCCTGGATCATTACATAGAAATCTCTAGACAGTTATTTCCCAATCATCCCTCCTCATCAAAATCCATAAAAACACACACTGCAGAGCCCCATTAATAGGGAACTAATAAGATAAATACTATTAAATATCAACTTCTACCACAAGAAGCTATTGTGTCTCCAGACTCATCCCTTAAAATACCAAACCTCTTTATAGGAGGTACCTTGGGGAGAAAATAATCTGAGCTGATTGAAACCATACCCATTACCCTTTCCAACCTTGTTGATCTTGTTAAATTGGATCCCTAAAAGGAGAAATCTTCTAAAGATATTCACAACTCCACTCCAAAGATAGAAGATAAAAAATCAAACCCAAATGAATGATTTGGTATATGAAAGAAGAAGCTCTCCAATACCTACTAATAAGATTAGAGTTCCCACTACCATCCAAAGGTAAAAACATTAAATCAAGTTATAACAATATCACTAGCACATCTAATAGCATTAGAAAGGGAAAATTATAAATGCCTCTAATCCAAAGTAAGTTATCCCTTTTAGGACCTCTCCTTTCAGCTAAATGGTCTATCATGATCACTGAGTCACCCTTTAAAGGGTCTATCCAAATGTATCCTCCTCTCTTACTGACACCAAAACCTTCAACCAAATCCTCTACCTATAAACAACAAGATATTTCACTTAAAGACACAAATAAAATACATCCTGATAGGCTTATCTAGATGATAAATACCAAAGCCAAATTAGATAAAAAGTTTATACCCCAAAGGGATTATAAGTTGTAACTAGACCCATTATGAGGGTCATACAATACCATTCTTAACAAAAAAAATTGATCATCCCCAATTTATTTACCAAACCTCAAACCTTTCAATCCCCATATTAAAAAACCTCCCTGGTATAGGGAAGATAAGGTGTGCACTTATCATAGGACTCCCAGCCATGATATTGAAAATTGTAATGCTTTTAAATCCATAGTTTAGGATATTTTTAAGGATGATAACCTTTTAAATGAGGTTTTTTACCTTGATCCCATATTTGACTAGGAAACACAGTGCACTCCTTCTAACTCTACATAAGAGTTATCAAATAAAATACAACATCACTTACCATACTTGATAGTCTAACCATTCCTATAACACCATCGATATAGCTACACTATCATATACACAAGCTCCTAAAGCTTAAATTCCAAATAAGGCTAATACACCCATCATGAGGGCTCATGCCTCTATATTACACTAATGCCTCAAGTACGCAAACCCACACTATCCCAGTAAACCCACATCATTTTAAGTAACTTTCATTGGGGCAATATTGCTTATCAACACTTGATATCCCTCTAAATCCTCAACTATATGGTTGTCCTCAACAACATGTTTATAACCTTATCTTTGAAGAGGCTACCTCCCTTAGGTTTTTCTCACCTCCATACCCATTTACTATATGGGGTAATAGATCAATTTTCCTCATAAATTAGCATGTCATAATATGAGAAAAGAGTAATCAAGGAAAATTTGATCCTAATTGACTTGGATCATATGGATTTGGGGCATACCATTTAGCATCCTTTGAAGGCAAATTAGAAATTAGTCTCTCAGTGCTTTACATCTTTGCTCTATTTATCATTAATAAATTTTGGTTATCCACAAATCAACTCAAGTTTCTTATTTTTTTTTATATAAATCCCCACACATATAGCTTATGATATAGAATTATGTGGTTATCTGACATCACCTTTTTCATGACCTTAAATGTGATTACCTCAACTCTACTTATAGTATTTTTTCTACTAGATACACTCTACTTATATGTAAGATAGATCCCCAAATCATTATTTCCCATAATAAAGATCATAATATCACCTTCTATTAAAGTTTTAACTTAGATAACATGACTTAGGTTAACTCAAAGTTAATCTATGTTTGCCTTAATTCAAAATTAGAAATATGGGATAAAAATAAAGTAATGAGCAAAATCATAGATTACTCCCTTGAAGGAAAATTATTCATAAAAGCATAAAAAGAAATGACTACTCCTTCAAAGGACATTTGTTTATATATAGACCACTATTTAAAGGATATCTATCCAAAATTAAAAAGTAATAAATCTTCTCGCATTGATCAGCTTTCCTATCTTATCCAAAATTTATTAAGTATGCCAATCAAAATATAAAATCAAAAGTCAAATAATACCCCAAGAAATCTTCTTCCATCGATCAACTTTCCAAATTTAGTAGACTTCCCTCATTGATTAGTTTGTGTAAAAACAAAACATGGGTTGGACCTAGTTGGTCCTATTATAATTAGTACACTAAGACTTAGCCTCTAACCTAAGGAGATAGCATAATCCTAAATCCAAATCCTCCTATCTTCATATCATTTTCCATTTTTAGGAATCTTAGGTTTGGTTGATTGATGGTCACCAAAGTGTTTATTAGCATTAGATAGGGCTTTCAAAGTGTATAAATCATAAAGGAGCTCATGTCTCACCATAATCCCAATAAACTAAGGAGTTTAAGTCCACCTCGATTACTCTTTTTCTCATATATAGTATAGCAAATCCATAAGCACCATCCATCTATCCAATACAAACTATCCAAATTCATTAGATCTAATTGATATTTAGCTAATAATCAAATTATGTTTGGACCACACTATTTATAGCCATATAAATGATTAATATCAATCCATGTGATTGACCTTGATCCCTTATTTTGCATTTATTTACATGCTTCACAGTAGAAAGCCTTATACCTAATCCAAATAGATTACAACCATTAAAATTATGATATGTTACACATAGCACCATAGGTTAGTTGAGGATGACCCCCTGTTGGTTCCACAACCTATCATAGCTTACCCTTTATTAGGATAAAATCCCTAGTGGATCCTAAAAGAGCATGTTTCACCTTGAAACAATATGTCTATAGGTGGTTCCCTAAATTTTAACACAATGGATGCTTTAGTTAGACCTCCCTATCATTTGTTTCTTGGTAGCCTTTTCTTAATCCCACTTTTTCATAATGGTGGTAATCTATTTTAGCCTTGGGGCATTTATGTATAAAAATACCCCTATTCTTGTAAATGTAAACTAGTTGCTTGTTAGAAAACCCATGTCATTTATAGTTACTTTTATCCCTAAGATCATCATCCTACCATCCACATCATTTCAAACCCATCACCACCTCATTATCCTATGTTGGCTCTATTTTTGAGGGGGAATACCTCCTCACATACCTAGGGCATCAAAAACTTTCCTAATTTTTGTCTCGTGGCTAATTGCTACACACTACTCAATAAAAAGGAGCAAATGTAGACACTGTAATTATGCACCATAAATATTTTATGACATGTGCATTATGGTTGAGTCTAGTATCTTAAAATAGGTTAAGTCTAAAATATGATAAAACCCTCCAAAATATATAATTTGCATCGTAAATCCTAGAGGTCTAAAACCCCTATCAAACATTCTAAAAGTATATACATAAAATATAACTTAAAGTATAAGAAATTAAATGACCATATATAAATGTCCATGGCTAATGATGTTCTAGGGATAAAAGGCATGTTCATCAAATTTAACAAGGTAGAATAAACAAAATAGAGAAGAATAATAGAGAGGATAAAAAGAAAATAAACTTGCCTAGATTGTGTTACCATCCTTAAATGGTGTTGAGATGGATATTTTAAATTATGAGCACCCATGGTAAATAAATTAAAAACTAGGTCAGTACAAGGAAATACCTCTAGTTTTATTTCTATCTTATGGAGTTTGACCACCTTAATTACCAATAAGTCATCAATATAATAGTTTTGATCTAGGTGAAAGTCATCTTCATCTTTGTAATGGTGGATATCTTAAATCTCCATGTAATCCACTATGTAATATTTGAATGCTCCAAGTATATCAGTCTTTTTAAATTTAGTATCATTAAATTCTTGTTTAGTTTTGAATAAAAATATTTGGGGTGTTGGTTCTTGGTTTTGTGTCTCTATTATTAAACAATTAAGTATTTGTATCAAAATTTTAATTCTATGGATTTTGGTTTTTTATGGATCTCTAGGCAACAATTCGTAGCTAGTTGTTTGAAAAATATAATTTGATTTGACCTAGGGATAATGGATATAGTCATTTTGTTTGTCTTGTGAAATCATTGCTTGAATTATCCATTCATGAGAATCAATTATATAATAACAGTCATTATCACCCATCCATCCAATTTAAATTTGATTTGATGACATTAAATTTTGTAGGTTCAATTGACACATGGTGTTTTGTCATTAGTTTTTAATTACTTAATCATCCTATGTATTTTTCCTTGTTTACACTTGTCTCTCTATTGTCTCATGGAATTTTTCATTTGATATATGTATGTATTTTTGAAACACATGGTGTCTTCCTACTTAGTCAGTTCATATTTTCATATTTCTAGGACTCTTAGGTATATCAATATATAGGACCATGAGATGATGACATATGGAAACTAATTTACTAAAATAGTTATGTGGACCAATTAGTTTTAACATGTGTTAGTTGAATGTATAGGGGAATTCATATGGCACTCTATCATTGAATCACATGACTATATCAAATGTTTCCTATGTTAACTCCTATATAGAGAGATGTCAACACCTGTAATGATCTCATTCATTTAGCTATTCTACATGTTTTCCCCCTTTGTCCTAAATTTGGTATTCAAGATATATTATGACACTTGACATGATCTAATTTATTTGAGTGGTCGTTCGTTATTATGAATTTGTATCTTTGACCTGAGAGGCATGATGTAGTGATATGAAGGTATATGGAGTGATCTCACTTTGTCTTGTGACCACTGGACTTTTAAACTTGTAATAATAAATAAACCCATGATCGAATGATATGAAGACACTTATTATTATCTCATGTAGTTAGTTAGTCTCTTGATTATCTAACCCTATTCTCTAAATAAACACATGATTAAATTAAATTGTGACACTTGGCATGATCTTGTGTAGTCACTTAGTTGTAAAAAAATTCTACTCACAATACTTAATTGTTTGAGATGTGCTAAAATTATGACACATTGCATAACCTAACTTAGTCAATACATCAAAACCCAATAGTCTAAATAGTCATCGATAGTTTATGAAACTCAAACAAATAAATGATGATTTTATATTCAATAAAACTGACAAACTTGGAAAATAATTGATTAGTTAGGTTAGTTGAATAATTCAATAATAGAGGCTAACCTAAATAATCAATCCCCAAATCTGATCTTAAGCCAAAATTTGTGAAAATAAAAGGTGGATAAATCATTTAAGTCTTAAGTGTGGAAAAAAATTAGAGTTAATTTGTGTATCAATAAGGATAAAACATAATATTTTTAGGGGGAAATGGGTCTCTATTTTATTTTTTGAAAATGGGGTGTGTTCATCACAATAAAAGGTGATCCAATGGGGAAATACTCTTGTGTATGTGAGAACCCATAATTTCTAGTTTTATCATCATTTGGAACTTCAAATTTAATAAAGATAAAATAAATAAACCAAATAACTAAAATAGACTTCAACATAATCATGTAACATACTAACCCTTCTCAAATTTTTAGATCATGTGTGATTTTATCAAGGTTTTTTTCCTCTTGTTATGATAGTTTTTTAAAAATGATTCGACAAAATTTGAGGTCTCTTTGCTTTAATTTTTTTAATTTTATTTTAAATTTTAAGCATATGTATGGGAATTTGGGCATTGCTCTACTACTATCCAAGATTCCATAGCCCCGATAGAGATACTTAATTCACCCCCATTCCATTTTTTTTTGAAACTTTATGGAAGTGGGGTTAGAAACCATAATTGGTATGGTATAGAGGAGTGAATTTTATTTTAAATCATATATTTCACTCATATTTTATCTTATTCAATGTTTATTATCTCTCAAACAATTTTTAAATGTGTTAAATGTGCAATTGATCTTTTAATATGAGAAGTCTTTCTAAAAATTTACATGAAAATATTAAGGTAACTTCTCATAATCTAATAAATTACCTCAATTCAAAAAAAATCCACTTAAACTTGATTCATACCTTAATTTAGAGATTAAACATACATCAAAATTAATCTCATGAATACATTCAGATGTGACTAACAATGTTTTGAATAATTTTGGCAATGTGTCTACAAGTGGTCTGAGTGACCTTATTTACTCATCTATAAAGCAAGAAAATATAATTTAAAAATGTAATAAATATAATCTAAGAAAGCATGAAATCTAATCTAAGAAATCAGAAAATCTAATCTAATCCTACTTATTAAATCAAAACTCATAGTCATTCAAAGATGTTCCTTGTTGGAGTAGCCATGAAATAGTGTTTCAAGAACTATCTATTGATCAAAAAAGTCAAGTTGTTACCTTATAGATCTTTTAGTCAAAAAATATTACTACCCAAAATTTTAGATATTTGATATGGCCCAATCCATAATGGGGTGAACTTATCATGTTGTCATTTATTCTCATGTGCTTTGTCCCATAGGAGGACTAGATCTAAAATTCTAAAAACCTTAATAATTGATATGTTTTCAAACCATATTTTAATAATATCATGATGATTACTAAAATTTATTAATGCTTATGCTCATGCATTCTCCATTTTAATTATTTCTAGTAATCTAGATTGAATTTTCCATCATCCCCCATATATTCCTACATGAATTGATACATTGGTATCTTGAAGGTGATGAAAAAATTGGTTATTGTTAACAAATAAATAGAAAATGTGAAGCTTTTAGAGCTTTCTTATGTCTAATTTTGTCTTCCCATATTGTATACTACAAAACTAGGTGTTGTATTCAATCAAAAGTGAAGTAGATCTACAAATCAATCCTAACTTGGATAAGATAAATCAGCTAACTATATCACTAGCAATACTTAAATAATTGAGGTCATGACCAATATGGATCCACTAAACCTACCTAAGGGATCTCTTACCATATAATATGGCTAGAGAGGGTTCCAAAACATCTAGTTAATCATTACCACACAATAACCCTAGCTATGTCTTGATATTCAATGCAATAATAAAGTAAAGTAAATATAATCTGGTGTTCACTAAAGCTTGTGGCACAAACATGAAAAATAAAACACTAATCAAGTTAATGTAGAGTTAATACTAATTAAGGAGAAATAATACATTAATTAGCCATTAGATATGCAAATATATCTACTAAAATAGAAGAGTAAGAGTTAGGAATACTTGCCTTGAAGACAAACCTGTCGAGACTCAACCTCTCCCTTGGTGAATGGTGATTTTTAAGAGGTTGTGTATTGTTGAATAAAATAAGGACGGACAATGGCCTATAGTCTATCCAAGGACTTCCTAGTGAATCTCAAGCCTTCACAAGATAAAGGTTCTCCTCCAAGAATCATGAAACCCTAAGCAATGACTCCTCAAGTAGAATGGTAGAAAAGTACATAAAGAAGTGAAAATGAATGATAATCTCTATTATAAATGAGGTGAAAGATTTGTATATATAGCCTAGTTTGACCTTAAACTCTTCCAAAATTTTAACCAAATTACTTGACCTAGTTAGTTACGAAATAGAGTAGCTAGGTCCTAGACTAAGTCATCCTAGGTTGACTTAGTCCTGTAACATGCACTATTTCTAGAACTAGGTAAACCCATTAGAATGCATTTGATAACTAGTAAAAATGGGTTTTGGCTTAGGTAGCATATATTTGAGGTATTGAATCATTTGGATAAGTATGTAATGAAGGTGTCAAAGCTTAGAAAAATATATATGATGGGTTTATTTTGGTTCTAGGTGGGGGTATAAGTAACAACAATCTTGAAAAGCACCAAAGGTCTTCCCACCCCTTTCCTGATGCACCTTTTAAGGCCTACACTTAGAGAGTTTGAGACTCGATATGTTCCTACAAGAGAAAAATCCTCAATAATTGATACAGTTTAAAATATTGTGTGTATACATATGCCCTACCTTAATCTAATCACATGTCATGTATTTGTAACATGAGATGGTGCTTCAGTAAAAGAACATAGTAACAAATAATGCTAAGATAAATAAATTATAGTAAAAAATAATAAGATAATTAAAATGAAAGACTTGAAAAATGCATTCCTTTAATTACCTTAGTGTTATAGAGTATAAATGATGTGAGAGAGATGGAGAGGCATCCAATGTAGGGAACATTAGGAAAACCTATAAAATAACATAAAAGTTAATTTTTTTTGAAAAAATACATGTGGTATGTATAAAAATTCTCTATGGTATCAAGATTACATAACATCTTATGATTTGGAAAAATAATTAGTAGAAACAAAGTGATGACCAAAATTCTAAATATGGTGGTAAATAATTAATAAGCAAATAATTTTAAATGGTAATACACACTAAATCATGATGGAAAATGTGTAAAACAAAATATGAAAATATAATAAATGTTAAAATGAATTAAAATAGTAAATGTTTGTAATAGTGTAAAAATGAGAAAAAAATATACCAAATTAAAACAAGATAAATCATACTATGCCAAGATGGGAAATATAAAAAAATAATAGTAAAATGAAAAACATGTTATATCAAGTGTTTGAAAAGTAATCACACCAAAATTAAAGCAAGATAAATCATACTAAATTAGAATGGAAAGTATGAAAAAAAATTAATAAAATAGAAAACATGTTATATCAAATGTTTGAAAAGTAATCACACCAAATCAAAACAAGATAAATCATACTAAATCAAGATGGGAAGTATGCAAAGTTTTTAATAAAATGGAAGACATATTATATCAAATGCTTGATATGTAGTTACACTAAATCAAAACAAGATATATCATACTAAATCAGGATGGAAAGTATGAAAAAATTATAATAAAATGGAAGACATGTGAAATATATTAAAAAAACACAAACTTTTCAAACAAACTTTGATAGTTATTTGTGTGAATAATGGTATAGAAGCTTTTAGGAATATTTTATGAGGAATTCCTGCTCCTATCCATGGTCTTATATTACAACTCAAAATGCAAACACCACTAAAGTTTAAGGATAAGGAATAGATTATTGGTGAGTAAGGATAATTTTTTGAGTAATGATTGGTTCTATCCAAGGTCTTATACTACAACTCATAAATGGGATAACTCTAGGAGTATGATTAGTTAACAAAACATATCCATCAAGGAGGACTATTGGGATTATTATAGTGAATGTCGGAAATGGAATAAACATGACATAGGTGTTTATAATGAAACCTTAGTAGAGTTGAGTCATACTAAAAAAAATAAACTAATAGGTTACTGACCCTCAAATATAAAAGATATATGTTCACAATAGACACAAAAATTGATGGGTAAATAAGTGGAGTACTAAGATCAAGTCATGAAGGTTATATATATAATAAAATTAAAATGGACCTACAATCCAATAATGTATTCCCCTTTCCTTAGGACCCTTTACATACCCATCAGTCTAATACGAATATTAGGTAAATATCTGATAAAGTAGGTAACACTATAGATAATTTTGAATTATCCTATCCCAATCTACTAGACTACCATACCCCAATATACCTTGACTCTATTATGAGGCCAACTATAGAGTTTGAGCTTTAATTGAGGATAGGAGAAGTGTTATGAATCATGTCTTTTGTTGTGATTTTGATTTTTTTATTCTTATATGTGCCTTTTGATGATTGCCTTTTGTTTTAAATGATTTGGATTTTAACTTTTTATGGATTTTACAGATAACCAAACATGAATGATAAAAATGACATACACAAATAAGCTTTAGGTTTTTGTTATAGGAAATAAAATATCTAGAGAGATGATTGACTAAACAATTTGGCTTTCCTATAAGCTAGTATGTGATCTCAAATCACAACCATATGTGGGCTTATACAAGAGTGGAAATAAAGGGGATAGATGGAGATCAATAGAGATATGTGTATATAGTGATACAATTATAAATATGCTTGTTAGTTGATCATATGGTAAAGATAATATATTTATGGGGATGTGGGTTAAATAACCAAGTCAAAATAATAGCTATCTTTATTTTAATTGAATATAAAAAGCATTCATAAAATTATAAAGAGATAAAAATAAATCCATGTGAAAAGAATTATAATCCATAAATATAATAATATTCCACAAGAGATCATAAAAGAAAGATTTAGATAAATGCGACCTAATGAAGATGAAAATCAACATATCTAATCTATAGATAATCATAATAAAAGGGAAATCATGTAATAATATGATAGAACACCATGATGTGTTCACAAATACTGATATATCTCATGACAAATACCATCTATAACATCTAATATATCCTTATGTAGCTGAATTCTAAAATTAAACAGTCTCATCAATCTTCACAAAAAGTTATGAGAAGACTTCTTTTTGTATCATCTCTATGAAAAAGTAGGTGTGGTAAAATAATTATGATGCTCATGAGGTACCTCATATGTGGGATACTCAATGCTATGAATGAAACTAGTGTTTTGAAACCTATGAGGAGATGTAGGAGATGGGGAAGGAGAAGTCTTACCATGCAGATGAACTAGAGAGGGAGGTTGAATTGGTGAAGGTGTAGGCTATGGAATCTTAAATATATTGATGAATAACTCAACATTTATTGGTATAGTGTGTAGTTCATTGATGCTAAAGAAAATATAATTCCCCATATTTAGGTATATATTCCAAAATTAGCTTAGAAGGTGGTATAATTTTATATTTAGGCTATGCTATGGTTGGATGCAATGTATTAATGTATTGCCTAAGCTATTAGCAATGAGTATAATAATGGTTACATGTAACATAAAAGAAACAAATGAGTCTATTATTAGACATTTAAGGTCTACTAGATGAAGTGGTATAGGAAGATACCTACTTTTGTTGAGGTATATGAGAATCTTTGGTCCAATGACTAGCAACTTTAGTGATATCACAATAAGGGTCATCTATAGGATCCCATTCATCATAAACCATTAGAGGACTATTTGATAAAGGTGCATAATGTTGTAATAAATCCATTGAAGGTGGGTTGGATGTGCATTGACATGTGTGTTGATAAGGGATATTGAGTTTAGGTTTGTTTCAATTGGTTTGATCTATCTTAGGTGATGTAGTTGTTTCTTTAAGTGTTTCTTATGTTTGAATAGAATAAAGTTGATGTGAAGTTTGAGGGATATCTAATTGAGTTATCTTAGTTAGAGTAAGGGTAGAACTTGTATCAATTATATGATAAGTATGATTGATTTTCATTATTAAAGGTGATACTTGTGTGATCATTGGTTTCACATGCCCCAATTCTTTGATATGTGATGGACAAGTGTATTGAATAATTTGGAACATTGGAGAATTTTTATGGTTAGAGGTTGGGTATTATTCAATATAAGAAAATAATATCCTCATATTAATCATGTTGACCATATTCACATTATTGGTGTTAGTATCTATGGTACTCTCGATGTTATTGGTGGTAGTAGTAGGTTGATTGTTGTTATCATGATGGTAAGGAAGAGGATATTAATAGATACCTAGATGAGTATTGGATTGATTTAAGGCTTCATTTTTAGTTTTGGTCTCATGATATTTGAGTGACATTTCATAGGTTTGTTGATGTTTATGTATAAGTGATTCATGGTCAAAGTTGGGTCTAAGAAGAAAGTCCATAGAAATATTTCTCAGTTGGCGACAAGTTTCATGAGAATGACCCCAAATTGAATGAAACCAATAAAATTTGTTGGGATCATACCAGTGTTTCATAAAATGTCTAGGGTCAAGGTCTTATGGTGATGGTCATCTAAGAATCCTTTGAATTTATACTAATGAAAGAGGTTTGTGCACATCCATATTATGTTTCTGAGGTAATGAGGAGATATGATGAGAATTATTATTAGGTGGAAGTGAAGGAGCATGCTCTATTATAGTGTTTGGAGCAATGGCTTGGATGGTGTGTATAGAATCATAAGTATTCATAATACCATCATTTGTTTCATGTCATTTTCTATCTTTTACAATAATTTGAGTTCTCGTTGGAAGGTGGGAAGGTACAAATTAATAGATAAGTAAATCTTGGCATTTAGCTTGGTCAATGGCCTCTTCCAAATATTTTGGGAAAGAGTTTGTATTGTACTCTAGGATGAAGAGAATTAGTGAATAAGTGGAAGAGATTCTCATCTGCCACATTATGTTTAGCTTTATGAGACAAGGTTTTCCATCATTTAATGAAAACTTATGTCATTTCAGACTCTGATTATTTACAATTGATAAAATGGGATAAATTATTATTGGTGAGGTCATTAGTTTAGAATTCATAAAAAAATGCATTGATCAAGTCCTCTAAACTAGTGATGTAGTAGATATAAATTTGGTTATATCAATTTAAAGCATATCCAAAGAGGGTTTTAGCTAAGAGTTTGGTCTCGGTAAATGTATTAATTTTTACCCAATCTTTGTATAGGTTTTCAAAAAAAATTAAGTGCAAGGTAGGATCCGTAGATCCATTATAAGTGATATGGGAATTATACCTCTTATGTTAATGTTTGAAATTTGAGGTATAAAAGGTTCTTTTTTAAATGTTTAATAGTTTTATTAATAAGTGAGGGTTGAGGTATGAGGTTACTATGTGCATCCCTAAGGTAATGTGGGGAGCCATTAGAATTTTTCACTCCCCATTGAGTATGTATAGGTTGATTTTGGAGTTGAAATAACTTATTTTGCATTTGCATCATTTTCTTTGCATTATTAGTTTGAAAATTATCCATTTCATTGAGAGTTTGTAATAGTATTTGATTAGTTTGAGCATTATTTTGACTAGTAGAAGTAACTTTGGATGTATTAGTATCTTTTGACGTGTTAAGAAGTTGGGAAGCACTCATAGCATGAGATGAAGTAGTGGCATAAAAGGTAGTAGTGGCATGATAAGTGGTAGTGGCATGGGAAGTAATAGTATCATGAGAATTATTAGTTGTAATAGATCCATTATGAGTTAAATGAAATTGGGTATTAGTGTGGATGTTTGGGGTAGTCCCACTAAAATATACACTAGCGATGTTAGTATAAATACTTGGCATGGAGGTGAAATAAGTCATGGAAGATGATGTTATAGTGTTAGAAGGATATATTCTTGAGGGTTAAGGTGTGGAATAAATCATTGATTAACTTGCCCCAAATCCTATGAAAAATCTAGGTGAAGGTAAATGGGGATCTCCAAAATGAGGTCCCATCATGATTTTATAAATGACTAAGAGATCCATACCTCTATGTTAAGGATTTTCATTAATGAAAAGAATCATTTCAATCATGTATTCAACATCATTTTCATCTTCTACCATTTATATAAATAATTGATTAAGTGACACTGTTGTCACTTGAACTTGCATCCAATGAGGAGATAGCAAGTCTCTCCTCATTCAAGTGGCATAATGGAACCACCTCAGGGTTATGGGTGTCCCCAAATCAAGTTGGATCTATAGATGAGGGGTAAGTTCCCCTTGATATATCACTATAGCTCAATTCTACTACTAACACTAGGGGGGTGAAAAAGGATAAGAATAACTAAAAGTAAATCTACTCTATGGGATGTGATACACCAAATGTATGCTCTACTCACACCCTTTGACATTCACTTAGAACTAAGAAGATATATACCCATATACTTCATCTAATTACAATATTCTCTCTCATATCAATGCTTCATCTAACAACAATCTTCTCTCTCACTACACCTATAATATCAACCTTAGACACTTCTTGTTGACCTACAAAAGAGAGATTACAAAACACATAATGTACTAGGAAGAGTACATGTGAAGGTAGACTAAAAATACACTTTCTCATGACCAAAAACCATTGTGTACACTTAGTGAAATCTTAGATGAGGTAAAAATAACTATCTTTATTAGCTTCAAGGAAAAAATTTGGTAGGTCTTATCCATACCAAGGTGGAGAGATACATACAATAGCCAAATAGGCTCATTTTATAACAATTTGAGAGAGAGAGATAGAGATAGAGAGAATTTCAATAGTCTTTTAGACACTTGTCAAATGAGGAGGAGGAGTTATGACAGTCATAACATCATGTATGAAATAAGTCTTGAAGAGAATCAAGGGTAAATGTACAAGTTCAAGATTCTTTCAAACACTTATTAAATGAAGAGGAGGAGTTATTATAATCATAACATCATGTATGAAATATGTCCTAAAGATAATAAAGGACAAACGTACCAAAAACTTAGCTAACTCCTCCACATGTGGTATAGGTTCCCTTGTGCATGCATAACAAATTATCCTTCATGATTTTATTTGAGAAAACTACCTTATCACTACATATAATTAGGTATGATTATGGGTCTGAGTGGGAGGGGTTAAAAATAATCCCTCGCATGCATTATATTATCCCTTCATCATCCCTATTCTTTTGGCCATGCAAAATCATCCATCGCAGTCCCAAAATGGCTCCTTTCCATGCACCTCTCACACTTGGCACCTAAAACATTCCCAATTATTTATTATGATCCATTAAAAATGGGTGATAACATGTTTATAAGGTGTTCATATCATCAATTCCAAGAAACAAGCCTTAAAAGGCTTTCCAATTGAAGTTTCACCATTTTCTCCTAAGTGTTCGCTATCTGCCCACTAGACTAGCTAAAATGGAAGAGATGGAAGGATAGACTTAGGAGCTTATATTTCTCATAAAATTTCCATATATACTTATAAAAATTCTCAACTTTCCTCTTAAGAGTGGTTTCATGCTTTGAAAGTTCTCACTTCCTATAAAACATAGAAAATTATCAAAATAAACCCTATTTTACACCATCTGTACAAGTATAGTACAAAAAATTGGCATGGTTTGGGTCTTTGGGGAATCATATAAATCTTAAATTAACTTTCATGGCCTTTCAACCTGCTCTAGATACCTCATTCAACCCATCTTTTCCTTTGGGTCCTTAAGGAGGGTTTTTAAGGGTTTTGGAGTGGTCTGGACTCTTAGCATTTGTTCATAAAGAATAGATGTTGTAATATTATAAAAATGACACTAAATTCCTCTTATGGACCCTCTTCATCATCTCCAAATACCCCAATTTACTATGCAAATTTTGGTGAAATATCCAAGCATTTGAAGTTGGTCACTCATGTCTTTTCTACACATTCTGCGAGGTCTAAGTGCATTTTTAAGACAAAAATGGACTCTAATGGATTTATTTGAAATATAAAGGATTATATACACCTTATTCCTTCCTAATTAAATTATTAAATATTTCTTATTGGTCATCTAATCCTAAAATTGGTAGGACTCCTCTTTAGGTACTAGGCCTAGATTAGGCTTACTAGGCCTTACCTTCAACATTTAGGTTCAAAAGACTTACCTTGATGAACTCCCTACATAAAATGGCTTTAACACCTATAAAAACATGAAACAAATAATTTTAAATCTTTTTCAAGCTAGTTAATGAATATGACTCCTCTTTTAGCTCCTTGGCCTTAATTATGTTTATGGGGTTTGACTGCAACCTTTGTTACCTACGGCACCCTATTTGCCTTCAAATCTCCTATAAAGTATTTTTAGATTTTAATGGATGTATTAAAACTTTTAATACCCTAACTTGATCTTTCCCTTCCTTTTGGTTCATTTTTTAACTATTTTCCTTCAAAATTTTCCCTTTATGTAAGGCAAAAGTGCCCTGCATCTAAGATAGAATAGAGGCATGTTTCCTTGATTTATCATCAAAAAAATCACCTAAGAGTGTTCCATAGGTTTTTATGGTACTATATACATAATTTAAGCTCCAATTATAATAATTTATCTTCCAAAAGACACAAACCCCAAAATTGGGTTTGTATAGGTAGACTGTGTGCAAGGTGTCCATACATGGACTATGAATGCCTTGGAAAGGGGTTTTTTGTTTCTTTCATCATTAAATAATTTTCATTATTTGTTTGTGTTTATTTTATAAATCCATTTCAACCATTTTACAATGTGAGTCTTGTTATAACATGCCACACAACCTGTTCTTTGCTAGATTGGACTCATTCTTGACTAGACTAAGACACTTTTGACTGTGTTTTTTGCCTTAGAGGGTTGTGTGCTTAGTTTAAGATTTTTATTAATGTTTTTGGATTATATATTAATTTTATTAGGTCATAATATATTATTAATTTATTTATTTCACTTATAAATCTTCAAATCAAACCAACTCCATGTTTAGGTACTCTATCTAGGACACCCCTATCTAAGACCCTGTTGTAAGTCATCCTTTATGTTTTGCATTTGCTTGAGTGTTTATAAACCTATATTTGAAATTAATTATGTGGAATAAATTTATTTAATACTATTCATACCTTCAATGACCTTAAAACCCCCTCAAACCTACAACTGATCACTATTATCTTTGTCTTAGTTGTAGGTGTTGATTTCACCCTATGTATGGACAGGGAAATTACAAGAAAAGCAAAAAACATAGTCTCTCCCTCTCTCTTATGATCTATTTTGATTAAAAGTTTCATTTGAACCACTTATCACAATTTCACCTTGATGTAATAGTCTATAATAGTCACTATGAAGGGCAAGGTTTCTTTTTTATCAACACCCTGTAGATTTCATTATTGAGATTCAGTGGTTTTTTTTATAACTTTGAACCTCTAAAAGACCCATTTTTCTTTATCCTTTGCTCTTTAAAATCCTTTTCCATACTAGGTAAAACAAGCCTAAACCCAAAAAATGCATCAATATCTCCTTCATCTATGTTATATGCTATTTGTAAAAAAACAAAAAGTTCTATGTTTGGTACTTTTAGGGCAACCAGTCCTAAACTCAGTCTTCCTTTTATCCACATCATTGACACCTCACCCTACCATATTGACATCCTCATATGCATTTAAAAACCTTACTATCATACCAAGGTCTCTCAAAATTTCAATCTACCACCATTTATCCACATAGGTCCCTTTGGGTATTTTGTTCAACCACATTTAGGTGTGCATTAGTATGTTCTACAGGCGGTATATGAAGTTGATAAGAGTATGTCAAGGAGAAGATTAAAAAATCATTCAGATGCATTAGTTAACCTTAAAAACATTCTCTTCATCACTTCACACCTATAACCATCTTCAACACAAATCTCTTAATGTGGAAAAACACCTCCAAATACATATGTTGACTATGAAGGGTTGATAGTGAGGAGAAGCATAACTTTTTATAGTATTGTTTTATCATTTTACGAATTGAAGACTTGTCTCAACACCTTAAAATGAATCTTCATGGATAAAATAACCTAAAAAAACATCATATACCTTCATTCCAATGTGAAAAACTCCTTCAAAGCACCTAAAATAGTTGAAATTGTGAAAAAACCAATTTACAAGCACAAAACAAACCAAGAAAAGGCTTGTTAGGCTCATGAAACTATAAAATCAATAATTTGATGGTAAAACCTATAGAGAGTAAATAGAACATATGTAACCATAAAACCTATCAAAACCAAGCAAACTATCCCAAAATTATCTCAAACAGGGACCCCTCTTAGATTGAAATGCATAAAAAGCTGCCTGGAGTCTAAATGATTATTCATAAAGGAGGAGGCACAAAAATGAAACTTCTTGATTAGATTTTAAATACACTCAGTGACATTTATTTCCCAAAAATAATTCCTCCTAACTCTAGTTGTACGGCCCACACCAAGTGTTTGAAAATGACCTTTCTTGGCTTGCAAAGAGAAGATAGAAGAAAAAGCTACAATTAAACTTTTTGAACTTATATCAAAAATCAAATCATGGAAATGAATCTAGGGATGTGAAGAGATGTATTACCCATGTTTTTATTTGATGATGAACTCAACAAGTCTGTACAAGTGCCTAAAAAGGCCTCAAAATAAGGGTAAACTCCCCATTTCTACACATAACTACTTCTTGAACTAACTCCTGATAGATATTGACATCTCTTGACTTCTTCCATGTTGAAAATCACCTTTGTGACAAATATTCTCCCTTGAAAGTCCGTAAAAGTCATTAAATAGGCTAAAAATGTGGCTAAATGACCCTTTTTACATGTGAGACATAGTGAAGGACAAATATATGACTTAGAAACACCCTAAGACACCTAAATGACCCTATTAGAATATTTATAACACAATTTTAATCTTTGACCAAGTTTGACTAGGTCTGACTCTAGTTAACTTTGTGTGACTAGACTAATACAAGAAGAAAAGGATTAGACCAAAGGCTAGAGGAAGGATAAGTAAGATATATAGGACAATATGAGACCCCCATAGGAGATGTATAAACTTCCAAAAAGTTTTAAAATGTATGGGTTGACCCAATTTGACCAAAGGTCAAATTTGGTCAATAGACATAAAATAGGGAAGATTCCCATTATTGGTAGTTTTAGTGGTGCCATGAATGTTACTTTGATCTGGTTTAGTTACCAAAAAAGGTATATTAGTATGTTTTTTAAGATTGGATGAGTTCATCATGTTAGTTTTATTTTCCTATATGAAATTATCATATACATAGTCCATGATGAAATGGGGAAGAGAGACACTTACTGAAAATGAGGACAAATTGGTTATTATACTAGGTCGAATGGGTTGACTATGTTATGTAAGAAGGTAAATAGAATAATTGGTTAGAAATAAATTTGAATAGGTTAAGTTATATAAGAAGATAAATAGAAGAGCTCTATGTAAAATTGAGTTGAACAGGTCTAATGTGTTTTGTAAGAAGATAATTAGAAGAGCTCTATGGGAAATTGAGTCACATGGGTTGACTATGTTTTATAGGAAAGTAACTAGAGTATCCCTATGGAAAACTGAGTAAAATGGGTTAACTATGTTTTTTACTAAAGCAAATAGATTAATCTATAAAGTACTAATTCAAATATGTTCTGTAAGGAGATAATATTTTTGAAATGGCATAAATTTTATTGACTAAATATCAATTTTATAAGAAAATAAGCTAAACACATAAGAAAATGGATTGATTGGGTCAATCTAATTATAGCACATAGCACAAAACTTGTACCAATTTGGGCTAATACAATTTCTACAATACAAAATACAATTTACTAATAGTAAGTAGTACTATTGAAATGTAAATTCTTATCTAATAAGTGGACATTCCTATATGTTTTAAATTATGTTTTAAAATGTGATAGGTAATTTGGCTTTGAAAATGAACTAAAAATAAGAAATCTAAAGTTTATTTTAGGTTTTTTAAGGATAAAAGGGATATGTATGTGTGATGGTATTGGTTTGGTATTAGGGCCTACCCCCTCACTTCATAATCCCACAATGATAAATGTGTCAGGTGCTTTCCCAATATATACCATAAACCATGTATTTAAACTTAGCTAGAAAACTAAGTCAGCTTCCCCCTCGGTGATGAAATCTAAGTAGGTAGACCTAGGTAGAACTGTTTGAAAGCTTATTTGATATTTTATGATTTAGTAGTGTGTCAAAGAAGAAAGTGACTATTTTTTTGATTTAACCTTCCTAATTATACTATGTGCACTACTCTAAGAAAACAAGAAAATAAATTAAAAGTTAATTAATTACTACCAATGTGAATTAATTTCTTTGTTTGAAAAATACACAGTACTAGTTTTATTAGATCGACCTAGGTATTAAGTATTATCACTAATGTCAAAGGTGCATCTTATGAATGTTGATGTCAAAGGTGATTAAGGATAGTCGGTAGTGTATGATGTGATAAGTTGCATGGAATAATATTTTCATGAGAGTGTTGTCATGAGAGAAAGATAAAGAGAGAATTTGAAGGCAACTAATCTCTTCTGTCTGCATAATTGATATCATTGTTTGCATGGAAGGTATAGGTCATTGATGTCAAGTGCATAGGAAGCATAGTCATGACATGAAGAGGAGTTTTCTTGGTGAAATGAATGATCATATGCATGTAAATGTTTTATGGTATTTTTTGAGAATGTTAGTAAGGTAAAGAAGCATTCATGAGAGTTTTAGGGTGAGCCTATAGGGGTAGGACCTTCAGGCCAAATTTGTACCACGATCACTCTCAGACCCTACTTGGCCTAGTAAGATATGAATATCATATTTCAAGGCATATATGTACATGAGAGCATGGAAAGAGGTGGCATAAGTTATTTTAGGCATGATCACAAAGTTTGAAGTTAACACTTCAAGGAAAGTGCATGAATCCATGTTTTAAGCCTTCTTGAGCTCACAAATTGAGGTCTCAAACCTAAAAATCACTTTCAGACATTCATTGGCACATGTAACCTCTACATCAAAATATGATATGTTAAGGAGAGATGGGTAAGGGTCTTAGATAATATCTCTATGGATTATTTTTAGATTAAAGTGGTAGTCCTTTATGAATAATCATTAACACCAAAACTTGTGTTAAACCTCCCTAAAACCCTAATAAGGACCTGATATGAAAGATATTGTTTAAAATAGATTATAATGGATTAAAATGCATAGATAATATATTGTATCATGTATTTAACTCTCCCAATTACCTTCAAGTGGTGTTGGTTATTCATATGAGAGATAAAACATATAGAAATAGGCCTATTTATCAAGAAGTTATTGTAGCTCTCAAAAGTTGAATTGGTCAAAAAATAAAATGGATGGTAGAAGAATATATAGACTCATTTTACATGTCCAAAATTATTTATATATATTTTATATCCTTAAATTTTTACAATTTGGTTATCCAGGTAAGCCAGTCATAGATAGACCTAATGGTATTAATAGTGTAAAACCTAGGCATAGATGAAGAGACAAATTTAAGGATCTGTGCATGATAGATTGATGAAATAAAGTGCATGAATAATTTATTTATGACTTATAATTCATGTTACTTATTTTATAATATTTATATTTCAAATCATGTGGTGAAAATTTTTCTCACAAAATGTCATGTCTGGTTCAGATAGGACTTTGAGATATAAGGTCAAGAAACTGCTCTGCAAGACTAATGTTTTGCATTATGCCATATGAATATTCCTTATAAATATGTTATATATATATATCTCATAAAACCATTTTTTTGCATAAATATTCATTAAAAGTATCTACATATTTTTTGGAGGTCTAACTCATCATGACTAATTTTTTAGGTGAATTGGCAGTTCTAAGCAAGCGAGTTCTAGAGATGTTATTGAGCCTTTATCTCCTAAGTGAAGGTGTTAAAAGCATTTGATAATGACATTTAATTAATTAATAATATATTTACATGTTTAATTTTTATATTTTAGTATCTTAATGGTGTTTAAGCTTATTTATTGCAAGATAGAATTTTGAGGTACATAGGCTTAATATGGTAGTTTGTCCTAAAAGAGCTTTCATGGTATGAATGAAGGATATAGGTATAATAAATCATGGAATAGGTTAGTAGAGTTGATTTTATAAGTTATTTAATTGTTTTTTATTGTTTTATAAATCCATATAGGGTTAATAATATCAATTATTAGCATTAATAAGGTAGACCTAATGCAATTAGGTATCCATGAGACCTAAAGGAGTAAGGCCTAATTGAGTTATGGTAGACCAAAATGGGTTCAAATTATGATTGAACCATGTTCATAATATTTATTAATAAATTTTTTATGTCTAAATTAAGATTTTTAATGTGTGTGACTTACCAAGTGGTGTGTGACCATGAGACTAGTATAAGTACAAGCCAATTTAGGCCTATTTGTAGGTATGCAAAAATAAGTGAATAAATATTTCATAGTTGAGTATAAATATGTATTGAAATGATTTATAGACCATAAAAAAATATAATATGTTTTAATTTGATCAAAATTCATGAGGTGGTTGAGTTGGTGCTGAGTTACTTAAGGAGTTGGTGGTTCCTTGCAAGTAGGTGCTTGTTAAAGCCTAGTCAAGTGAGTGCTTGATATTATTAGGGTTGATGCTCTAATTTGAGTTGGTGATGAATATAATTTTATCTTTTGTTTCATATTAAATTTTTCCATTTACAAATATCATATTTATTTTTCTCCCCCTTGAGGGGTTCCCACTCATATGTGTGTTTTCTTGTTTCATGCTCATGTGAATGGTTCTTTATGCATTATTATATCACTATACTACTTTCATGGTTCAAAGAATGTTAAATTATAAATGAAAGAAAGATTTTAATTAAACACTGATTGATACCCCAGTGATTATGATTCTAATAATTTGTATTAGTGACTGGTACTTTGAAGCAAACCAAAAAACTTAAAGGAGATCCTAGAAGCATAGGCATGTCTAGTCATCAAGTACAAAGAGGTTTCTCAACCAACAAGGCATCTCTTTTTAGTGTGACTAATTATGAATTTTGTAGCATCATAATGAATACCTATCTAATGTCCTTAGGCTATGAAATATGGTAATATGTTGTTGATGGATTCACTGCACCTCCTATACCACCAATTGATGTAGGAGGCAAGAAGGCAAGTGAAAATAGATCTAAGGAAATGAAAGCCATATTATGTGATATTTCAAAGGAATAATTTATAAATATCATGCATTGTGATACAACCAAAGGGATTTGGGAAATTTTAAAAACCATATATGAAGGAAATACCAAAATCAAGCTGGCAAAATTGTAGACTCATTAAAGGTAGTTTGAAAGTCTAAAAATGGTGGATGAAAACATTACATCATATTTTTTAAGAGTATATGAAGTGTTAAATGTCATTAGAGGTATAGGAGAGAATCTGGAAGAATTAAAGTATTAAAAAAGGTATTAATATCCCTAACATCTAAGTTTTATTCAAAAGTCTCCATTATGGAAGAGATCAAAGATATCAACATACTACAGATGGATGAGCTTCATAAAATTTTGACTACCTATGAAATGAGAAAAATTGATGGAAGACCTTCCAAGAAATAATTTGCATTCAAAGCTGAGAAAAAATCACAAGGTAAAAGGATCAAGGATGTTGTTTATATAGATATTAATGATGACAAGATAGAAGCCCATTTGATCAGAAAACTAAGGAAACGATCAGGTAAGTATAAGGAAAAGTTGCCATTTAAGTACTTTAACTATGGTAAAATTGGTCATTTTCCATCCAAGTTCCCTAACAAGGATAAGAATGATCATGATGGAGAATATGACAAACATCATGGTGATGATAAGAAGTTTTATAAGATTAACAAGAGCAAAAAAAATTTCAAGAAGTATAAAGGCAAGTAAGGGTCATTCAAGAATAAGAGAAGTTTATATACAAAATAATATAGTATCTCCTCTAATATAAGTAATACAAGTATTTTGAGAGTGATGATGACAATAATGATCATGATAGAACTGAAAATTTATTCATGGCCATAGAAATAGATAATGAAGGTTGTTCAAAAGGGAAAAGTTGTATGGAAGATGAATGATTAGATGAACAAGATGTTGAAGTTAACTTTTAGGTAGAATTGGTGAGTGCTCTAGAGGAGTTAAAGTTATAAAAAAAGGAAGAATCATGAACTATGATAATTGGTTAAGATTTATGAGGAACAAATCAATCTCTTTAAATAGAGACTAAGTAACAACACTAATGAACATGAGGAGATCATCAAACATTTAAACTTATATTGAGATTGTCATTATAAGTCATAAGACCAAGGAGTAATAATTCACCAAGTTTAGAATATAAATAGAGTCCTTGAAGGTAGAATTGGATCAGGAAACAATCAAATTAAAGACATGTCAAAAATTTGAAAAGAGCATTGAAGTTCTTGGTGATATTTTGAATAGTCAAAGGTCTCCACATGACAAGATAGGTCTTGAGTTCAAATAAAACCAAAATCAAAATGAGGAGAGTCAAACCTAAAATTACAATGGACTATCAGGAAGTGATGGTACTGATAAAGTAAAGACCTATTTATAAACTCTCAAATTTTAGACTCAAATTGATCAGAGTGTGACTATTTCAAGAGAGAAAAAAGGTAGAGGCGCATCATTCAACATCAGATATACAAGGTATTTGAGTCCTTCTAATGGTCACTATTTCGCATGAAATTAATATGGACATAGAGCTATGGATTGTAGACATCCTGCTATAATCAATTCCTCATGGAGTAACAGGATGAATGCTCATTTCAATAGTAGAAATAGATTTTTATATGTTATAATTGTGATCAAAGAGGGCATATTTCAAGGGATTGTAAGATAATGTATATCAGGAAGATTCGTTAAGACAAAATTTTATATAGTCATACCACTGAGAAGTGGACCAAGAATTTTGACCCTATGGACAAGGTGAAGGAGGAGTAGAAGACTAAAGGAGAAGAATCTATGCTAGTTTAGACTACCTTTCACATCTAATATGAAGTCATGTAATGGTATATAGATAGTGTTTTCTCAATATACATGATAGGGGACAAGAGAAAGTTCATTTCATTGAAGATGAATGTTCTAGGGACAGTGAGATTCGGAGATGACATAATTGCTAATATTGTTGGTAAGGGAATATTGAGTTTAGATAATGGGAAGACCAAGATAGAGAATGTGTTATATGTGGAAGGCTTGAAACATAACTTACTTAGTGTAAGTTGAATTTTCAACCAAGGACACACATTGACCTTTCATGATATAGGGTTTGATATAAGGAGAGCCAAATCAGAAAGGCTAATTGCCATTGCTAAGAGGATCGAGAAAAAGTTGTATGTCTTGAATGAGATCAAGAAGGAGATATGCCTTATGATAAAAATGGATGAATGTTGGATATGGAACATAATTTTTTTCCACAAACTTTTATAATCTAGTCAAGATAATCTCTAAGAAGTTTCTGAATAATATGCCTAAAATCACCAAACCTACAAACACACTTTGAAACGCATGTCAACATGGTAAGAAAACTAGAAGGTGATTCAAGTCTAAGGAGTATTATACTACAATACATATATAGTTAATACACACTAATCTATGTAGACCTAAAATAATCCAAAGAATTCAAAGAGATATCTATTTCATGTTACTCATAGATGACTACACAAGAATGACTTGGGTAGCATTCTTGAAATAAATGTCAAAAGATCTTGATAAGTTCAAGACATTCAAGGATCTAGTTGAGAATGAAAATAATGGAAAGATCAAATGTCTAAGATATGACATAGGAGGATATTTTTGGTCCAATGAATTTGATGAATTTTTTTAGGTTCATGGGATAAGGAGACAGTTCTCAGCAGCTAAGACACCTCAGCAGAATGGGGTAGTGGAAAGAAAGAATAAAACGGTTCAAGAAATGACAAGGACTATGCTAACTAAATCAAGATTATCTGATGGATATTGGAGAGAGGTATTAAGTACTACAGTCTATATTTTTAATAAAGGATAGATAAGGATTAATGGAAAAAAAATCCTATGAACTATGGAAATGTTGACCTACTAATGTGGAACACTTTAGAGTGTTTGGAAGTAAATTCTTCATAAAAAGAGATGAGGAAGACTTAGGTGATTTTGATTCATTATTTGATGAAGGAATATTCTTGGGGCACTCATTATTAATCTTATCTTATAGATGCTATAATAAGATGCTACAAAATATAGTGGAAAGCACCACTATGAATATTGATGAGACCATTTCTAATAAGTCACACTCTCAATCAAAGGATGCATCAAAGAATTTGGACTTCAAGAATGAATAATAAATAATAGAGATAGATGAGGAATAATGAGTTAGGAAAGATAAGATTCAAAAGGTCCTTCAACATAGATTCAAAGAGACCATCCTGAATCATAAATCATTGGCAACAAGGATGTAGGTATGAAAACAAGGAAAAGGTTATTAAGTAACCTAAATCAAGATAATATTACTCTATTGTCTAATAACTATCCTAATAACATTGTAGAAGTAAGCAAATAAAAGTTTTGGATAGGTTCTATTAATGAGTATTTATACCAAATAAAAAATAATGAGACTTGGGAACTAGTTCCTAGGCCTAAAGACAAGAATGTCATTGGCATAAAGTGGGTGTTTAGGAACAAGTTAAATGAAGATGGAGAAGTCACTAGGAATAAGGATAGATTGGTATGCAAGGGGCATGCATAAGTATAAGGGGTAGATTTTGAGGAGACCTTTGCTCCAGTATCAAGATTAAAGTTCATCATATTATTTCTGTCATATATAGGATTCAAAGGGTTCAAGGTATATCAGATGGATGTCAAATCAGCTTTTATAAATGATAACTTGGAAGAGGAGGTGTACATAGAGAAACCTAAGGCTTTCTCATTATCAGGTGACAAGGATTATGTATGTAAATTGAAAAATGATCTTTATGGTCTAAATCAATCTCCTAGAGCTTGGTATACTAGATTCGACAAGTACCTATTGGACTAAGGATTCAAGAGAGGAGTTGCAGATAGTAATCTATACATAAAGATACAAAATGATCATCAATTGATATTGGTTGTCTATTTGGATGACATCTTATTTGGTGGTAACAATGAGAATATGACTAAGACCTTTGTATATGTGATGAAGGTGTTTTAAATGTTCATGCTGGGAGAACTATCATTCTTCTTTGGGTTACAAATCAATCAATCAAAGAGAGGTATATTCATTTCATAAGCTAAGTACATAAGAGATATGTTGAGGAAATTTGAGATGGAATATTGAAAGGAAATTAGCACACCTATGATCATAGGGTGTAAATTAACCAAGGATGATGAATCCCCAAAGGTCAATCAAACATCATATAGGTCAATGATTGGAAGTTTACTATACACTACTAGCTCTAGACCTGACATCATGCAAGTAATAGATCTTGTGGGAAGATTTCAAGAAAACCCAAATGAAAATAATTTACAAGAAGTCAAAAAGATACTTAGGTATCTCAAAGGAACTATTGAGTTTGGGTTGTGGTATCCAAGGAGCAAGGAGTTTAACTTGATAGCCTATACAGATGCATTTTGGGTAGGGAGTCTAGATGATATGAAGAGAACTAGTGGAGGATCCTTCTTGTTAGGAGAGTGCCTAGTGTCATGGATAAACAATAAATAGCCATTAGTGGCATTATCTACTTATGAGGATGATTAAATTATAGTAGCTTCATGTTGCACTCAAGTATTATGGATGAGGCATACCTTAAAGGACTACAAAGTGGAGTATGATAGTCTTAGTCCTATATTTTATGATAATACAAGTGCTATAAGTATATCAAATAACCTAGTTATGCACTCAAGGACTAAGCACATTACCATCAGATATCATTTCCTAAGAAAATAGGTAAGTGAAAAAAAATTCAAACTTGAGTATATATCTACTAAAGACTAGATTGAATATATTCTAACTAAGCCACTTCCAAAGATAACATTTAAACATCTAAGATGGTAATTAGGTGTAATTCCTACCCCTAGAAGTCATTAAGGAATTCAAGTGCTTAGGGGGAGCTAATAAAGTGGTTCATTATATCCAATATTAGGAGAGTAATGCCAAGAAGGATATGCATAGAGATATGGGTAACATGTTTTTATGATGTTTCATTAACTCATAATCCTATGTATTGAGTTTTTTGGTTACAAGATTCATGATCAAAGAAGTTGTAAGTACCTCTTTATCATTAATGTCAAAGCAGTAGAAAGTTTAAAATAGGGGTAAAATTGCCTATTGAGAGAAGTTTCTGAGAGTGGTCTCCATTAATGACAAAGGGGGAGATTATTGAGTATTGTCACTGATGTCAAAGGTACATCTTGTGAAGGTTGATGTCAAAGGTGATTAAGGATAGTAGGTAGTATATGATGTGACAAGGTGCATGGAAGAATGTTTTTGTGGGAGAGTTTTTTCATGAGAAAAAGATAAAGAGATAATACGAAGGCAACTAATGTCTTATGTTTGCATGATTAATATCATTATTTGTATGGAAGGTACAGTGCATTGATGTCAAGTACATAAGTAGCATAGTTATGACATGAAGAGGTATGTTCTTGGTAAAATGAATGAACACATGCATGTAAAGGTTATATGGAATTTTTTGAGCATGTGAGTAAGGTAAAGAATCATTCATGATAGTTTCAGGGTTAGCCTATAGGGGTAAGACCTTCAAGCTAAGTTTGCACCTAGATAACTCTTTAACCCTGCCTAGCCTAATAAGGTATGAGTATCAAATTTTAAGGAATATATGCACATGATATAATGGATAAGGGTGAGATAAAAAAATTTATTCATGATAATAATTTTTGAGGTTAATACTTGAAGGAAAAGTGCATGAATCACTATTTTAGGCCTTCTCAAGCTCACAAAATGAGCTCTCAAACCCGAGAAACACTTTCAAACATTTGTTGGCATGTGTAACCTATAAATGGGAATATAAGATGTTAAATATATATGTTTAAGGGTCCTATCTAATTTATTTATGCATTATTTTTAAATTTAAGTGGTAGTCCTTTATAAATAATCATTAACACCAAAACCTATGTTAAACCTCCCTAAAACCCTAATAAGGATTGAATATGAAATATTTTGTTAAAAATAGATAAACATGGATTAAAAGGATTATATAATCTATTGTATCATGTATTAAAATCTCCCAAGTACCTCTAGGTGGTGGTGGTGGTTAGCCAAATAAAAGAGAAAATGTATAGATATAAGCCTATTTATCAAGAAGTTGTTGTAGCTCTCAAAAGATGAATTGCTCAAGAAAATAAAATTAATGGTATAAGAATATATATACTCATTTTAAATTTACATTATGATTTATGGATAGGTTATAGCCTTTAAGTGTTATAATTTGGTCATCCAAGTAAGCCAGTCCTAGACAGACCTAATGGTGTGAATAGTGTAAAACCCAGGCAAAGATGAAGAGATAGATTTAAGGGTTTGTGTGTGATATATTGATGAAATAAATTGAATCCATAAGTTATTTCTGACTTATAATCCATGATATTTATTTTAAAATCTTTGAATTTCAATGTATGTGGTGAAAAAGTTGTTCCCAAAATGGCCCTTTTGGTTTAAATAGGATTGTGAGATATAAGGTCAAAAAATTGGTAAAGAAGACCAATATTTGCCATTAAACCATATGAATATTCTATATGAGGATGTTTTTTAGATATAATATAATTTTTGTATGCATAAATATCTATTAAAATTGTCTACACATGTGTTGGAGGTGTAATTCATCATGATTGGTTTTTTAGGTGAATTGGTAATTCTAAGTAAGCAAGTTATAAGGATGTTCTTGAGCCTTTATATCCTGAGTGAAGGTATTACAAGCATTTGGTGATGATCCTGAGGTCATGGATAATATATTTACATGTTTAATTTATCATATTTGAGTATATAAAGGGTGTTTAGGCTTTTTTATTGCAAGATAGACTTTTGAGGTACATAGGCCTAATAAGGTAATTTGTCCTAAAATATATTTCATGGTATGAACGAAAGATACAGGTCTAATAAAAAATGGATGAGTTTAGTAGAGTTAATTAGATAAATTATTTAATGTTTTTTTTATTTTTATATAAATCCATTTGGGGCCAAAAAGATCAAGAATGATTTTTAAGAGGGAAAACCAAATGCAATTAGGTTTAAATGGGACCTAAAGGAGTAAGGCCTAATTGAGTTATGAAAGACCAAAAGGGGTTAAAATTATGATTGAACCATGTTCATAATATGTCCTAAGACATTTTTATGGCTGAAATAAGAGGTTTAAGGTATGTGGATGACTAATTGGTGTGTGACCATGATACTAGTATATATATAAGGCAATTTCAGCCTATATGTAGGTATACAAAAACAAGTGAATAAAATATTTAGTAGTCAAGAAAAAAGAGGTCATAAAATGAGTTATAAACCATTAAAAAATATCATATCTATGAATGTGATAAAAATTTATGAGGTGGTTGATTTGGTGCTAAGTTACTTAAGTATTTTATACTTCCTTGCAAGTAGGTGCTTGTTAAAGCCTAGTCAAATGGGTAATTGAATTTATTGGGGTTGGTGCTCCAAGTTGAGTCGATGATAAACATAATTTGATATTTTTTTAATATTAAATTATTCCATTTCCATATATCATAGTGTTTTTTCTCCCCCTTGAGGGTTTCCCACTCATATATGTGTTTTTTTATTGCATGATCATGTGAATGGTTCTTTATGCATTGTTATATCACTATAATGCTTTCATGGCTCAAATAATGTTAAAGTATAAATGAAATAATATTTTTTTCAAACACTTATTCTCTCACCCTCTCATTTATTGTGCTTCCAACATTAGTATGTAAGTAGCACAAAATAGAGTCGATCTAGTTAACTCTACCTATTACAAGATAGTCCAAAAAAATGCAGTCAAGTAAGTCTTCTGAGTTTCCTAGGTAAGAAGTTAAAAAATAGGAAAAATGTTCTCCTATAAATATGCATGAAATCCTTCACAATATAAAGGTTCTCCTCTAATAAGAATGAAACCCTAAGCAATGAATCTTGAAGTAGAATGGTGGAAAAATAGATAAAGAAGTGCAAATGAATGATTATCTCTATTAGAAATGGGGTGAAATATGTGTATATATATCCTAATTTGACCCTAAACCCTTCCATAATTTTATCCAACACAATCAACCTAGGTTGACTTAATCCCTTAATTTTCACTATTTCTATAACTATATTGGCCCATTTGACTGCATTTTGGGAACGAGTAGAAAGGGGGTTTGGCTTAGGTAGAGGCTATTTGAGGCAGTGAATTATTTGTAGAAGCATGTAATGGAGGTGTCAAATCTTAGGGAAATTTTTAGGAGGGTTTTGTATTAGTTTTAGGTAGAGGTACATATTAAATTTTGATATAGTTCTAGTTAAAGAAAGTGCAAAAGGTCAAATGGTCACATGAGATAAGAAGTGAATGCACACCACCAAAGTGTTTTAGAAAATTAAAATTACAAAATCAATAATTAAATGAGATAACTAAAATGGATAAAGTCTAATATTTATTAAGTGATAAAGTTCCTCAATTGAAGGGTACATATAGGAGTGTTGAGTAATTCCTCCATAAATGGTGGTCAAGGAACCCCTAGAATAGAAGTGTAACTCCTACAAAAAAGGTGGTCAAAAGAGCCTAGAATAGAGGTGTAACTCCTCCATAAAAGGTGGATAGAGGAGTTATATCCTAGTATTTTGATTGAGCTTATGAAATCAATGACACATTAACTCTACCTAATCAAGCATATCCCCAAATTTAGGAAAACTTCATGTGAGCAAATATCATATTCCCAAATAAATAAATCTAGGAAAATAAATACCTACACTAACAATATAGGGAAAAACAATCTTGTGAAACATTAAAGGTCTACTTACCCCTTTCTTGGTTCACCCTTTAAGGCATCCACTTAGAGAGGTTTAGACTTGATAGGTTCCTATAAGAGAGAAAGCATTAGTAATTGATAAAGTTTAAAAATATTACATGCATATATGTGTCATTCTCTTGGTTTATCCTCTATTGATTTCTTTATGGCATCTAACAGATTTATATTAGTTGATTATGTAATCCCATTACATGTGGGTAATAGTTCAAGGAAAATATGACAATAATCTAAGTATTATAGGCCCACTTTATTAACTTTTTATATTGAAACATAGAACCATTGTCACAGACTAAGAAGACTAGAGTTCCAAACTTAAATCATTATAGCATTCTTATTTTCCTTTAAACTAGTAATTTCAATTTTGATGCATTGCTAGATTTAAGGGGGGAAATTTAGACACCCATATTTATTACAAGTACAATTTTTTATTATGTTTTTATATCCTCTTTTCATGTATACATCTCTTGACTGAGGATTAGTTATCTAGTGACGCAACCTCTTCAATTCCATCTTATTTCACTTGATTTACCTACCCCTTGAGCCTATATGTTATTTTATTAATATTCATCCAATATATTTCAGGGATATATTTTTATTGTTTCAAGTTATCTATATGTTTTTATCCCCTAGACACCTATGTCTATTTTGGACACTAGTGTCCAAGTACAACGTAGGTGTCTAGGTTTATCTTTTTGTCTTTTTTGTATCTTTTGCTTTGTGATCATTTATTTAACCCTCTTTTACAATCCTATTTTCAATTTCTCATGTGTTTTTATATCCTAATTTAAAATCAAGAGTTATATATATATACAAATGTTAAAGTCTAATTACACTACCTAGCAATTTGATTTGATAATTTCTATATTGGAGAATACTACATATTTCAAGCTATTAAAATACATTATAATATTGAATTAAACATCTGAATCATTCAAAATTTCCAATATACTATTGTATTACTTGTACTAATGGTTACTAAGAGAAATATCATACAGTTGCATAGTCACAATTTCACACACATGCTTATGAGGGAGAACTACATGTGAGTTTGAGGCCCTTTTTAGAGCATTGGCTATGTAAGTGACACTTAGTAAAAAATGGAGTTTTTAAGGTTAGCTCAACTCATGTGCTAACAACTTTTTACCAAGTTATAGGGGGTCCAATGCAATAGAATTAGGTTTTTGTTCATTGGATGAATTTTTCATACTGGATATAATGAGGCACAGGATAATTATACAGGTGATAGTGTAGGCCTATTATAAAGTTTGATCCATTCTTGTATCTATATTTGACTGGACCCCTGTGTTAGAGGCAAACACCTATGTCAACATTATTGTCTATGTAGAATGAATAAGGTCAAACCCTATAATACATCCTTATGATGACTCCTGATCACTATCATGTTGGAGATTAGTATTTACATTGGATATTTACCATAGAATAAATAGTATTTATGGTTATGTTGTCATGTAAGCTAATTAATAATATATTATTATATAATAATAATAATAATATATATTAGGATTTTCTTAGTATATTATTGTACGTGAGTGGATTTTTTCAACCAACTCACAAATATAGGATATTGGGAGATATTATAGGTAAGAAGAATCTTATAGATTATAGGATGTTTTCCTATATAAATGTATTGTGTCGAAGAACAATGTAATAGAGAATATAATAATATTTTATGTATTCATTATATATTTATTTGTATGTTTCAAATGTTTGAGTAATTTACCAAATTAAATCTCTTATATGCTCTTTAAATACATATCATCGGTATTAGAGTAGGGATCTCACCATGAGAATCTTTAGAAAAATTTATGCCCTTCTTTGAGAGCAATCCAACAAGAGTTGAGAATTGTTGACAAAGAAATAAAAATGGTAACTTTGTTGATAATTATGTGGATGCTTTTGGTGATAAATAAGTAGTATTTAGTCATATTTACTCACCAGATTCCATTTATAAAACTCATCAATAGGTTTGAATAAATCTTCACTATTTTTTTATTTAATATATGTTTAGATCTACTATATATTACATGCACCTATTTATCATTATCGACTTGTTAGTACTACATTCATTGTTGTACATTTTTATTTAGCTAGTCATTTACCTAGAAGGTGAAATTTTAATTTCTTAAGCTTATAACAATTTATAACATCTTTTTTATCATATTTGTGCATCACCTTTGCATTTGATGATAGTGCAATCATACCTAGAAATTGACAACACTTGTCACCTTTGTTAGTTTTATTATCATTGAATTATTTGAATAATGCATGTTTATTATTCATATCCATTTTCCTTTCATTTTTTCATGGGAATTTTTATGAGTTTGTAGAAAACATGACATTGTGGATTATTTTTCAAAGCATAACATTGGTGTCTTACACTGCCTTAGTTACAAACTGCATCTTGAAATAACATCCTACTTTGTAGTGATTGATTGATCCAATTACATCAAACTCTATTTAATCCATCTTAGATTTTCCATTGATATCTTATCATTTCAAATTTAAAGATCCATGTCAGACTTGGTGAGCATCTTCCAATTCATCGATGAAGACCCTTTTGTGAGCATCCATTCTAGCTCTCCATATAAAATTGGTAGATCACTCTTTGTTCAATTCACTATCAGTGGTCTTAGTTGCTTCACATTATAATGTGATATTATTAGTTTGATTTGAAGTTTTGTAATCTCTCTTAAGGAAAAAATTTCCACCAATTGTTCCAAAGTCATGCCACCTCCAAACAAGGCATAAAGATATGTTTTCATGGTAACTTCTTCACATGACAATCCTTATAATTGGTACTCCATGTCAAAGATACATGCATACACCCAAGAATTTATATTAATTATTATGGGTTCATTTTAGTTTTCATTTATGGTTTATGCCTTGAGTTTTATTTTATATTATTTCTTATGGTCAATGTTGTTAAAAATGCCAAAGTGTCAAAATCTTTTTGTTAAGATTAGTACAATCTTGTCTATTTTTTCAATAGTAACTAATATGATTATTATTTTTAAATGGCTTTCTAAGAGTTTTGATAATATTATTGAGTAATTTATTGATTATCATAGGGTCCATTTTATTATTATTTTGATAGTCTGTATTATTGATTCAATATTAAGTGTTTTCAATCTAGAGACTCTTTCTAGGTGTTATATTAATTTTGGGTTCAAAGTCATGTGCTATCAAAAATCAAAATATAAAATTAGTCAAAAATTAAGATTCATTTTTTCTCCATGTCCAAGTATGTAAAAAAAATTTAAAATTAAAAAAATTGTCTTATGAGCATATTTTCAAGTGACCTTGATATCTTATTTATTATTTCAAATTGAGGTGGGAAGTACACCCAATGAGTAAATAATTGAGCTTCACTACTTCATCAATTGAGTAAAAAGCTTCACATGTTGGAGGTAATGGAGGAAGGAGTCCATTAAAGCCTCTCGTTAGCCATCAGTGATGGGGCCACTTCTGATTTAGTGGCATGTGATTTAAATTATGTGGATTTCAATTTTTTCATATTTGTTAGTGTGTTGTGAAAATAAAAATAAATGGGTATTCCTATTAATTTATGAGTATTCTCCATGTAACCCCTTTTGTAGAAATTGTGTAGAATATTGATCAAAATTTATTGTAGCAATCATGATGTAAAGTTTTTTGGTAAACCAAGAAAACCAATTGAGTAAGGTTTTTGGTAAACCTAGAAAACCAATTGTGTAAGGTTTTTGGTGAACCTAGAAAACTAATTATGTAAGGTTTTTGGTAAACCTAGAAAACTAATTGTGAAATGTTATTGGTACACTTGTAAAACTAATTGGGTAAGGTTGTTGGTATAGCCAAGGAAAACCATTAGTGAATTGATCATGAACACATAGAGGTGGCACGCTAAAATTGGATAATGAGATATGTTTTACATGTAAAAACTATGGGGGGGGATGTTGGAGATTAGTATTTATTGTAGATTAAATAGTACTTACACCTATTTTGTTATGTAAGTTAGTTAATAATATATTATTATTATGTAAAAATAATATATATTAGGAGTTTGTTATTATATTATTGTACGTGAGTGGATTTAATCAACCAACTCATGAATATAAGAGATTGGGAGATATTATAGGTAATAAGAAACTCCTAAATTATAGGATGCTTTCTTATATAAATGTACTGTGTCGAAGAACAATATAATAGAGAATATAATAATATATTACGTGTTCATTATACATTTCTCTATATGGTTTTGAAGTTTGAGTGATTATTTTAAGTAAAGCTTTGATAAACTCTTCAAATACCTATCATTCATACTTCCAAACATAATATCAAATTATATATACTCTCTTTTATCCCTTAGTTACCTTGTACTTGTATTTATTTCACATGTTAATTAGAAAATATCTATCTTATTGACTATATTTATTTTAAATCTGAGTATTGTCGTTTCCTTCAAATAGTTTATTAGTTTGTGTGTTTTCTATGAAAATCTCCAAAAACCATAAAACATTTGGTGAACCCATCCTCTATTATTGAACCAAAACCCTAGTTTATCATGTAGGGTTTTCTACTTCTTCAAAACAAATTCATTTCAAATTTATGTATGCCATTTTCAGATTTAATTTTTTTCTCTCCTTCTTACATGAGCATAGTTTAGGAATGCTTAGTTACATCATTGCTTTAGCCCTAGCGATTGTGTACTTCATAGTTTTATTATACACTAAAATCCTTATGGAGCCACTAATAGAAAGCCATACAGGGAATCTTCATTATTATTGTCATTTCTTTAATCCACTAGATAATCAATGTATTGCATATGAAGATCTTATAGAACATTAAAAATGTGGTAAATCCTCTTTTACTTATAACTATGATAATGAAAGAACCAATGATGCAAATAAAAATATAGATGAGTAAGGTAGTGACATTTATTCTTATGGTTATGAGTGTGATGATATTCTTCTTGACTATGACACTTCTTCCATTCATATGCTTTATAATGATGAAGGGTTTCAAGATTTACCAAAGTTGTATGATACAATAAATATGCAAAATGGTAGCATTCACTATATTGAAAATTAAAATGTTGCATGCATACATCCTTTAGTTACTTCAAAAAGTGAGTATGTTTCTTCCCTTTCCAATGACGTAAATGTCCAAAAGTTTGAATGTTTCTCCTTTATCTCTCATGATGAAAATATTGAATAAATCAAGTGTGTGTATTCTTCTCCAAGTAATACTCATGTTGAAAATTATGTGCTTTATTTGGATGATTTAAGTGAAAATAGTCAAATTTGATATCCACCTTAAATTTTTGGTAAACAACATACATGTCCTATGCCTCCAATCATCTTGTTTGAAGGAAAAAATGAGATTGCATATGAAAATCATAAGGAAATGACTACAAAGCATGAATTGTTTTGGGGGATGTTGAACCCTAAATTTTTTATCATTTTATTCTAAGTTTTTTTTGGCAAGATGTCATGGGAGAGATAGGTACGAAAGTAAACCTGGGTGTAAATGTAAGCCAAGGCATGGAATACCTTGTCATTAAATAAGTAAGTCATAAATAACAAGGATGCAGGAAACATGGAAAAACTAAGGGAACAAGACTTAGGAAATAGGTGTATGACTTGGATAAGGGTGTAGAAGGTAGAAGTGGTTAAGGAAATGATTTGTACAAGCATCAAAGGTAATAAGTCAAGTATGGATCTGGCACTAGCCCATGATAATATAGGTACATGGCATCATATATCTAGAATAAAATGGGTATATAGGGGTAATTAGTCCCATATCTATAGGAATTTATTGTAATGGCATGCAATAAATCATTTTTAATTAATGGTCATTGGTAAGTCAACAATCTTATATTAATGTTGTAACTGAATGATCAAGGTAGAATTATGTATAAATACCCCTATTTTAACTTTTTTAAGGTTATTGATGTTGTTTGTTGTTGTTATATAATGGTAAATACAATCATGAACTTATGTTCTTAATATGCATTAAGACTTGCGTATGATGACTAGGGACATAATAAAATGGAATACTTTTGATGTTGAAATACATGTAAACTTGTTATGGAACTAATGGTACTACTACTTTTTTTCTTGATTTTAACCATTGTTTACTTGTGATAAATAGTCTTAAGTATGAAATGATTTCATGGTATGAATTAGCTTAACTATGATATTTTTAATTAGAACTAGGTGCCTGTTCGAGCACCTTAGTATCAAAATCCAAATATATACACCATCATGTGATAAAATTGATGAGAACCAGTCTTAAGCCACACATTTTAGGCAATTGTGTGAGACCATTTATCATGTGATATCCAACATGACAGATAATTGTATCTCTTATCATATTTGCACGTACGGCCAAGGAAAATAATACTAATCTAAAGTAAAATAACCCTATAATTTGGTTTCATTTTTGGGACCCATTACACTTGTCAGCATGATGGTAGGAAAAGGGGTGAGAGATTTTCTTTGGAGAATATTGAGCACTGGATTGGTATAATAGAAGAGAATTATGCATTTCGATACCTTGAACTAGGAATTTCTGAATGAACATGGGTAGAGTAAAAGCTATATGATTATTTATGTGAAACATTCTTTGTAAAATTACCTATGCACTTGCATGCTTGACTTTCAGTGTATGTGTAGAAAAACATTCAAGAAATTATGGGTGGAAGGCTTCATGATCAGTAGATCATCAGAGGTCCCTAGATAAATTACAAGTTATCTAGACATGTGCAATAGATGTCTAAAAGAAAGGAACATTTCAAAGTTATATTTTAAAATATGTGGTTTCTACATATTCTTGCCTAAAAGAAGTGTAGATCAAATTCCTAAGAGATTCATGAATAAGGTATATCAAATAATTCCCTTTAGAGATTAAAATTTTTATGGTTGGCTAAACTCTCTCATGCATGAGTAGTGCAACTGGTGGGGAAATAGGGGGTATGCATTGGTATGAGATTGGATTTTAGCATGAAATTTAGGTCACAATAATGGTGTAAGTGAAAGTATGATGAGGCCAGGCATAGGGATATGCAAGGTATCAAACTAGAGGGTCAATGGGATGATACTATAAGTGTGCAAGAATCAAAAGGAAAAAATAGAGGCATAAGGAGTACCCTTGCGTATAGGCTCACACTAGCATAGGTATGCATAGAATAACTAAGATAAGCATTGATAGCAACACCCAATCTAGATAGACCTAATTCCCCCACCATAGTACATGGTCATGTATTTGATTTTGATGGAAATTTTGTAAGAAATTGGGATAGTGATAGTGCAGAGTCTGAAGCTGAGCTAGTAAAGGAATATTTGGGAGTACAAGTTCAGCATAACAATATATATTTAATATTAAATTTACCATTAAATATATGACCTATGACTCAACTTATAATCCCAAGTGAACCTAATATTAGTATCAGGCAAACTACAATCCCAACCTTATCAAATCCACCTTTTTTAGCACCCACTACTTCTATGGCACCTATTATTGTAGGAAACATGGGAAGAAGCATTGAAGGTGGTATCATACCTCTATCACAAATTTAATGAGGTACTAGAAGAAATCTATAATGAGGTCCACTATAACCACCAAGTGCACTGATAGTGTACTATAAGATGATGTTTCATCTCCTTGAATATCAAGGTGTCAAAAATGTGGCAAAATATATTCACAAGTGTAAACTCATCTAGTGAGTGTGGGGGATCACTTCTTCAAATAGAAAATCTACTTAGTTTTCTACTACTTTTCTCAATCTCACACACAAATGGTACTAAAAATTCAACTCTCATCAAGTAGTAGTGAGCTATGAAACATTGAAAATAACATTCCTTCTGGAGTTTGGCATTCTTGAGTTTGAGCAACAAAACATCAATACTTTAAAAAACATAAATCAAGAGCTCACTAAGAGTATGCATGAATATGATACACATTTCAAAATTATAATTTGATAATAACTCAACACAACATGCTCAATGGTTTTTAGGAGGGATGTTGTTTTCATTTCATCGAGATCTATCCCCAAAAACCTTTACCGACCTATGTGAGGCACTAAAATTTGTTCTCTACACCGAAGATATGGGGAGTATAGATATGGGGATCAATTAATTTAGGTAGGATCATATTAATTCTATAGTCTCTTAGCTAAAGAAGCTAATGGCCAATAATACTCATCACACCCAAGTGGCTTATGGTGTGTTGATTGTGAAGTAGAGGGTCATAATAGGAATAATTGCCCATGAAAGAATGTTCACACCATAATAAAATAGTCTTATGAAATTTACCAAGAGGATCATGATGTAAGGAATTTTTCTTTGCTCTAGCATACTACCCAAGATAAAGTGTCACTATATTATAAAATATGTGATGCATACATGCATGATATCAATGATTTTTAAGTTATCAATGAGATCCATAAAACATGCATAAGAGGGACTCACCAAAATTATATTTCTAATAATCAAGATTCTAGTGGATGATGATATTATTTGGGTCAAGGATATGGAAATGGGCATGGGGGTGGTCATTTTCCACCTAGGACCTATTACAAGTGTGGATCGCTAGACCACTATCAGCATGATTTCCTAATTTACCAACTTGTGCCTTTTATAAGAATGAGCATCATCTAGAATAATGACCTAAATTATATATGAATATCACCAAAGAGATTAATGAGAAGGGTTTTGGGATGATTCATGTTTCCAAAACTCCAAATGCATAGTGGAGATCATGTCCTACCACCCCATCAATAAGACCTAACGTAAACATTACAACATGAAGTGGTGTTCATTCCCAACTCATTTTAGTTCCACCTATAGATAAGGTTCATCATAAAAAACCATGTGCTCAACACTACCCTAATGCTCAAAAATATAAAGAGGTATTTCATGACATAATCACCTTAGTACATGATTTATAAGGTGAAATTGAGTTTTTAAAGGAGAAGGATGAAACCATACCCAATGAGATAAAAAAAAAAGAAACTATCTCAATAGAATCCAAGAAGGATGAATTTTGAGATTTATGTAAGCTACTCCTTAATGAAAACAGTATTCCCCTTTTAAATAACTAGTTACAATAGACAAACAATACTCCTAATAATTATCATTTAAACCATTCATGCTGACAAGAAGCCTATGACCAACCAAATGTTTAATGCAACAAGGAGATCATGCTAAATGCATACATTGATGGTTGGATGATCCAAGATATACTGGTGGCTATCAACATGGAAGTTAATGTTCTCACAAAGGATGACTGAAGGAATATGGGAAGCCCCACTTTGAAACCCTCCCCACATGTTTTATTTATGTATAATCAAACTCGAGTGGTGCATATAGAAGTTCTCAAATATGTCACCATTAATATTATAGGTGTCCCATTCAAAGGTGATTTTTAATTAATTTAACTACTTGAAGTTGATGATTTTCTAGCTCTATTGGGTCAAGCATGGTACTATGCCAATAATGTTGACTTATATTTTAAGAAGCACTACATAAAATTTGGGAATGACACCCAACACAGTCATTCCTCTCACTAATGATCAAGGTCCCACTTTTATACAACTAGTTGATGTTGATGAAGAACTCAACCAAAATTATAAAATTGTGACACAAGGAAATGAACATGTAGATCCTATTTTTGATAGTCTACTTCATAGGGGAGATGTGCAATCTATAACTAACACCACTAACATTAACTTGTAAACATGAGGAACATGGATGGTATGACCTCATAGGATAGGTTTATGCTATCATTAATTGAAAAATAAATGTTCCATTCAAGCCATCTGAACACTGTAAGTTTTTTCAACTCATTGATGGATCCCTGATTAATGTACCATGCTTCCAATTAGATAAAACACTTATATTTCATGGCCAAATCAAAGTTAGGAAATAATTACATCAAGTAGAGGTTTATTATGGTTTTGAATATGAACGTATGCATGGACTCCCTACTATACTTCAAGGAAAAGCTACCCTTTAGTGGGCTACTCATCAATATAGGTTGTTGACATAGGAACAATTACATGTCATGTTAAATCATCACTTTTACCATGATAACTACGTTTGCACCATAATTTATTATAATGGTATTAAGTCCCCATATAAAAATCTATCCTCCTATGATAATCTTTGGAATGTTGATGAGAAATTTATACCATAATCATTATGGGTACATGAATTTTATGGCACTATGTACATTTGGGCTAGAGCATGGTACATTAAATTAAAAGATACACATAGATATGGGTACTTGGGAATGCATGAAACACAGTCTACTCACCACCTTTACACTCTCTTCACCTCGATCTGATCTAAACTTTTTTTTCAAATGATTTATCAAGCAATACTAGGTGATCAAGCATTGGTTCAAGACATAATATGGGCCATGCATAGTGAAGTTGAGGATGACTTAGCCATCTTTCAATAACTTGATACTATTAACATGACTAAATTAGAACCCAAATCATAGTTTGAAGATAACCATATGGAATATAGTTGGAAGGGTAAGCATAAGGTTATATGTCAAGTTTATGAGGGGACTAGAATCAATCCTCTAGAATTGCCATTTCATCATTTAAACTTACCTATGGAATTAGAGGTATTTGAGGTAAGATACAATATGCAATTTGATTAGAAACCATATCTTATGTCACTATAAATATTTTAGTACAATATTAGCATAAAATACACCCCCAAGATGGCTACTATAGGAATTATTGGTTTGAAGTAAAGTTGGCTAAAATATTCAAACTACTATAGGAGTATGTGGATATTTTACCACACAACTACACAAAAATGAAATAAGTGAATCCTACACTGTAAAAAATTAACATCAAATTAGTTGAGGGCACTCATCTAGTTAAGAATCTACTGTATCAAATGAATCCTAATATGCACAAGTGTGTTAAAAAATAAATTGATGGCATGTTGTGCACCAAGCTTATCACACCCATTAATGAATCAGAATGGGTTATCCCCATGGTGATTAGTATCAAGAAAGATGGTTAAATCCACATTTGTGTGAATAATAGATAGTTAAATGTCGTGTGTGTCACGGACACTTTTCCTACACCATTCATAGAGGAAATTTTGGAAGGTATCACGGGTTGTGAAATCTATAACTTCACTGATGGCTTTTCAAGCTATCACCAAGTATAAATTATTGACTAAGATAAGGTAAAAATCACTTTTATCATTGAATGGGGGTCCTTTAGACACAATGTTATGCCATTTGGTTTCAAGAACACACCATCAATCTTTTATCATATTGTGGCATAGGCCTTAAAATATTTCATCCACAAGTTCCTTTAAGTCTATTTGGATGATTGGACTATCTATGGTTTGGTGTATGACCATTGTGCCAATTTGTGCCTCATGCTTGAGCATTGTCAACAACTTCATATTCCTTTAAACTTGAAAAGTTTATCTTTGCCACAAATTTTGGGATCCTATTAAAGCACATTATTTTTTGAGATGGGTTATTCATGGATATGACCAAGATCATAGTTATTTTTCAACTTTCAGCTCCAACCACTTAGTGTGAGGTATGCACATTCTTTGGTCACACGATTATTATCATAAGTTTTTTCATATTTATGTTATCATAGTAACTTCTTTAGAAAATTTTATCAAACACAATGGCCTCTTTCTCTAGATTCAATGTCATCAATAGGCATTCAAACCTTGAGGGAAAAATTGCTAATTGCACCCATCCTCATTTCTTGACTGGATGACACCATTCATGTACATGTTGACACGTTTGGTATGGCAATGGGTGTTATCCTAACATATCCTATCAAGGGCAATCTATATCATCCTATATATTTCACTAGTCACAAGCTAACACTGATAGAGTGGAATTACTCTACTACAAAATGAGAAGCCTTATCCATGGTATATACACTTCAAAAGTTCTACCGATACTTGTTAGCCACTCCTTTCACACTCTTCATAGATCATAAAGAACTCAAGTAACTTGTGATTAAACCAGTGTTGTATGGATGAATATGTTGGTGGATTGTTCTCTTTTAGGATCTCTAATTCTATATGGTCCTAAAACCTAGCAAAGTGAATTTTTCTCCTAACCACCTATCATGTGTTGAGTATAGTGAACCACCATGTGTTGAGTTGTGGAGCTAAAAGCTTCAACTCTTTGCAAACAGAAGGAACAGGAAGGTTGCTGAGTTCCAAGGGAACTGGCATTGGCAGCAGGACCGACATCGATTGTGACCAGTGCAGAAGGCCACCGGCGACAGCAGGGAGTCGGCCGACGTCGGCAGAACCAGACTATCAGGGACCGACGTCGGTCACCTGTGTGTTCCAGAACTACTCGTTACATGGACAGTTAGTTAAGTGAATGAAATGTTTGCATGTAAAGGCCAGTTAGAGTCTTTGGCTGCGAGGATAATTGTCTAAATTAAGAGTCTAAGTTATTATTTGAGTTAGGGATCTATTTACAGACCCATTGGCATGTATTGTAATTAAGGTATGAGAAAGAAAAGAATGCAAGTAAGTTGTTTCCATTGTAAAATCATTGAGTTGCAGGTTGTTGTAAGCTCATAGGAGATCTACATGTGAGTATGGTCTGTTGAATTGCAGGTTGCAGGTTCATGGGAGATCAATTTGAAGTACTTTAGAGTGCTTGGTGAACTGGCAGGGTTATTACTGACTAGTTGGAGAGGTGAACACCAATTCTGTTTGTGAGTTGGTTGTTGGGACCATTTTTTGTGTAGGAGAGTGTTGTGTGAGAAGAATTACTGTACACTTGAGGTGTGGCAAATCTCTGTAAGGTGAAAGAGTGTGGCGGCTCTTTGTTGTATTCTTTTCTATAAAGTGTTAATACAAGATAGTGTATTGTCTCTCATATTCTGTGCTATTGGTGAATTCTAGTTACTTGTGCTTCTGGTTATTTCCACATTTATAATTGTTTATATTTGGTAATCATACTGTGCTCTTTCTGAGGAGCAAGATCCAACAAGAGGAATCAGAATAGAGGTGTGTTTGTTCTTGGACTTCCCTAACAAGTGGTATCAGAGCTTTTGGTTGGGATACTAACAGATTGGATTAGGTCTGGTTAGTGTGTTTTTGATTACAGGTTACTCACAGGGTTTCTATTTGAGTGGGAGTTGAGCAATGACAGAAGATAGTAAGCTACGGATGGAAAAGTTTAATGGCAAGAACTACCAATTATGGAGGATGCAGATTGAGGATTATCTGTATCAAAAAGATTTGTACTTACCGTTGGCAGGGTTTAATTGCAAACCCTCAGATATGAAAGATGAAGAATGGGAGGTTCTTGATCGGAAGGCTCTGGGATCTATTAGATTGAGTCTTGCATCATATGTGATTTCTAGCTTATCACAGTGTAAGACAATGGTGGAGTTGATGGAATCTTTGGAGAATTTATATGAAAAACCCTCAGCTTCTAATAAGGTATTTCTTATGAAGCGTTTATTTAATTTGCAAATGTTGGAAGGTGGATCTGTTCATAGCCATCTTAGTGATTTCCATGGTTTGGTAAACCAGTTAAGTTCAGTCAATATTGTATTTGATGATGAAATTAGAGCTCTCTTAATCTTGTGTTCATTACCTGAAAGTTGGGAAGGTTTGGTAATGGCAGTTTCTAATACTATGTCTCCTTCAAAAGTCTTAAAAGTGGATGATGTTGTAAGTGTGATCTTGAATGAAGAGATACGCAGGAATAGCACAGGTGAATCATCAGGAAATGCTTTGAGTGTTGAAGGCAGAGGAAGGCAAAGAGAAAAGATAGAGCATGGGAGATCAAGGTCCAAGATAGGCAGAAGATCCAAGTCTAGGTATGGCAGAATAACCTGCTGGAAGTGTGGAAAGCAAGGGCACTTAAAGAGAGATTGCAGATCAGGTACATATTAGCATGAAGAACATGAAGAAGAAGTAGATGTTGCAGATTATGCTACACGGGATGCTCTGGTATGTTCTTTGGATAAAGTAGAATCTTGGGTTTTAGATTCTGGTGCCTCTTTTCATGCATCCCCACATAGGGAATTTTTCCATGAGTATGTCCAGGGAGATTTTGGAGAAATTTATGTAGGGGATGGTAAGCCTTGTCAGATTTTTGGCAAAGGGAAAGTGAAGCTGAAACTACAGACAGGTAACACATGGGTGTTAAAAGAAGTCATGCATGTCCTAGTTCTGGAGCAAAATTTGATTTCTGTTAGAAGTTTGGGTGATAAGGGTTGCACAGTAACTCTCACAGCGGACTCTTGGAAGGTTACCAAGGGTACACTTGTTGTAGCTAGAGGTAAGAAAGTAGGTACGCTTTATCTATCTACTTGTACTACTGATTCTCTTTCTGGGTTTTCTACTTCAGCTGTAGATTCAGAAATGTGGCTTGATAGGCTTGGTCATATAGATAAGAAGGAGATGCTTGTTCTTGAGTCAAAGGATATGCTTTCGGATTTGGAAGGTATGGATCGTGGTTTTTGTATGCAGAAGAAGAAGGTAACGTTTCTTGAGGAATCTGATGTTAGTGACAAGAACAGGAAAGCCTTGGTTTTCAAGGAAAAGGTGATGGACAGAGTTCAGCACAAGATGCAAAAGAATTTTGAGTAAAGCAAGGGTGATTTGGACAAGGATTTGATCCAAAAAGAGCTCGCAGAAAAAAGTCAGGTCTCACAAGAAAAACACAGAGATCGACGTCGGCAGGAAAATCGGCATCGGCATCCAGACAGGGACCGACGTCGGCTATGTGCAGACCAACGTCAGTGACTCAAGGTAGATATTGACCGGCGTCGGCTAGGGGAAACTGACATCGGCAAGGTGGCAGTCGTAGGAAATTGACTTCGGTCGTCTGCAGACTGAGATGTGACCGGCATCGGTTACTGAGATGAATTTTGGGTGGATAGCAAGCTGTCATGGAGTCTCAAGCACCCATATGGAGGATTGAAGGTGTAAGTAAGTTCTTAAATTCGTCATTTCCCTTCTTTACACTACTTGTTGCTCACTTATGGCATAGGACCAGGAAGTTGTTGAAGAAGCAGAACAGGTAGATCCAGGAAATAGTGGGAGCTTAGCATGGATGAGGATGTGATTCCTTGGAGGAGAACCAAATAGGTATTTTGGGTAGAGTGGCCAGCTAGAAGTAAGCACTGAGAGATGAATGGATGTTCAAGATAAAGAAGAGCGGAAATGGATACATGAGATGGAAGATCAGGGTATATGGTCTTGTATTAGCTGCAGGGCAATGGAGGTTTGATCATTGTGTTTCTCTTTATCAGATTGGATAATATTAGCTACATTATTTTATTACTGTATGATGTGCTTGTTGCAGGGTTACATATACATGTATTGTTGAACTAAAGGTAAAGCTAGTTCAGGTGTTTGTTATGGAGAATCTATGAGCAGCAAGATTCTTTGGCATGAGTGTGTTCTAGAGACATGGTAGGTCATATGTTGACTTTGTTTCAAGATGATTGTGTGAAACTGGTTAGCACGCCGATGGTTGGACAGTTCCTAGAATAGGTGTCTTGATTCACATAATGAGGTTCAGTGCATGGTATGTACTAAACCTGAGTTTTCCCAAGTAGTGGGAGTTGTCACAAGTTGGAGCCAATCTAGGATAGAACCATTGGAGGACAGTTCAATGGGTTCTTACAGGGACTAGCAGCAGGTGCACATGTTATGCAGGTTCAGGTTATTTTCTACATGGCTTGCAGATGTGGATGTGGTAGGTGATTTGGATGATAGGTTTTGCACTACAGGTTTGTGGTGGTTGGTCTTTAAGAGTGATCTTGAGGAGGGATACAAAGCCAAGGGAACAAACTAGACTAAGTATAGGTACAGGTACAGGTTGCAGCTGTTCATCTCCAAGTGGGAGATTGTTGAGTTGTGGAGCTAAAAGCTTCAACTCTTTACAAACAGAAGGAACAGGAAGGTTGTTGAGTTCCAGGAGAATCAGCGTCGATAGCAGGACCGACGTCGATCGTGACCAGTGCAAAAGGCCACCGGTGATGACAGGGAGTCGGCCGACGTCGGCAGAACCAGACTATCAGGGACCGACGTTGGTCGCCTATGTGTTCCAGAACTGCTCGTTACACGAACAGTTAGTTAAGTGAATGAAGTGTTTGCATGTAAAGGCCAGTTAGAGTCTTTGGCTGCGAGGATAATTGTCTAAATTAAGAGTCTAAGTTATTTTTTGAGTTAGGGATCTATTTATAGACCCATTGGCATGTATTGTAATTAAGGTATGAGATAGAAAGGAATGCAAGTAAGTTGCTTCCATTGTAAGATCATTGAGTTGTAGGTTGTTGCAAGCTCATAGGAGATCTACATGTGAGTATGGTCTATTGAATTGTAGGTTGCAGGTTCATGGGAGATCAACTTGAAGTACTTTAGAGTGCTTGGTGAACTGGCAGGGTTATTACTGACTAGTTGGAGAGGTGAACACCAATTCTATTTGTGAGTTGGTTGTTGGGACCGTTTTTTGTGTAAGAGAGTGTTGTGTGAGAAGAATTACTGTACACTTGAGGTGTGGCAAACCTCTGTAAGGTGAAAGAGTGTGGCGGCTCTTTGTTGTATTCTTTTCTATAAAGTGTTAATACAAGATAGTGTATTGTCTCTCATATTATGTGCTATTGGTGAATTCTAGTTACTTGTGCTTCTGGTTATTTCTGCATTTATAATTGCTTATATTTGGTAATCATACTGTGCTCTTTCTGAGGAGCAAGATCCAACAAGAGGAATCAGAACAGAGGTGTGTTTGTTCTTGGACTTCCCTGACACCATGTGTTATAAAGGATAATTTAGTTGATTTAAAACTTTTTCAAGTTACGTGCATGCCTAAAAAATTAGAGGAAATAGTTATTTTTACTGTAACAGGTTTTGTGCTAGTCCATATTAGCACCCAAGAGAAAAAACAACTATCTATATGTGATGTAACTTTCTAGCTTATTGGTGGAGACCTATAAAAACTAAGTGTGAGGAACCCTCTACAAATATTTATGAACTATAGAAAATAAATGAATAATAAAATAAACTTTGGAAAATAACTCAGAATAACCTTTATATAATAAACCACTTTAAGGGGGAAACCTCCTTTGAAAAAGCTCAATACACTAATATTTGTGGATGCCTTCATTGGGTCTCAACACTTATTTAAATACTAAATATATTATAACAACTACTACTTCCCATGTATGTGGGATAATTCAAACATGATAAAGAGATGACTTACAAATCATATGTGTCCATAAACATTAATACACTAATCATGCAAAGAGAAGGGTAGGACATAGGTTCTTAACATTCCCTCCCCCTTAGAAAAAGCTTTGTCCTCAAAGCTTTAGATGTGAGAAAAATTATTGAAGTTGGAATATTGGTTCCCATGTGGCATCATCTGGTTGCATGTCATGCCATTGGATAAATACTTTTGTGATTGAGTAGGAGTGAAGTTGGTGGATGTGCCTATCCAGGACTACTTCTAGTTTGATAAGGATGGAGCTTTCATTATCAAGTTTAGGTAAAATTATTTGCACTTTGATGGTGGTTCCAAGAACTTTCTTCAAACATGAGACATGAAAGACTAGGTGAACTCAGGAGGAAGGTGGAAACTTCAACTTGTAAGAAACAAACCCAATCTATTGGAAAATGTTATAAAGCCCACAAAACTTTAGGGAAAGCTTATGATGCCCTTTTAGTTTCAAGGATGATTGCTTGTATGGTTATATATGAATAAAAACCATATCATAAGGTTGAAAGGAGTGTTTAGAGCAGTGTTGATTAGCCTATTCTTCATTTGATTATATTCTAGATGGAGATTTCCCTACAAGGTGATGAGAATCTAATCTTGATGTTAGAGAGTAGTGTTGACCTCATGAACTAGGGAACTATTCGGGGTATATGGGATAATTACTAGGGGTGTTTAACCATAAATCACTTCATATCGATTAATTTTAGTAGAAGTTTGGTAGGAGGTATTGTATCACCATTCTATGAGGGGAAGCCACTTTTCCCACTATTGTTATTGTTTTGATACAAATCAATGAAGGAATGTTTCCAAGCATTCATTGATAATTTATACCTAGCCATATATTTGGGGTGATACCCAAAGCTCATCTTTAGTTGTGTACATGTGCATAAGAATAGCTCCATCCAAAAATGGCTGGTGAAAGTTGCATCATGATCAGAGATGTTTAAATAAGGTATGTCATGAATATGGAAGATCTGAACCAAGAAAACTTATGCAATCGTGGAGTTTGTATAAGGATGGTTGAGGGCATAAAAATAACTATTATTAGAGAGGTGGTCTACCACAACTAGGATCACTATTTTTCATACAGATTAAGGGAATCCCTCAATGAATTCCATATAAATATTTGTCTAAATCATAGTAGGAATGGGCAAGGGCTTGATCAAACTAGGAATTAATGTTGTTTCACCTTTGTTGTGTTTGCAGATATCACTTTTGGCCACCATATATTTAATTTCCCCTTTCATCCCCTTTTAAAAGAAAATTAAATGTGCCAATTCATATGTTTTGAAAAATCCTGAGTGCCCTGCTAACGGAGAAGCATGAATTTCATATAATATGGCCACATGAAGGTATGTGATATTAGGAACCACCCTGTAAAAATTTTAATGTAGAGAAGAACCATACATTGAATAATGTGGTCCTGTAGAGGGTTTAGTGAACAATTATTGAATGAGGCCTAGAGATGGTAGAAAGGGAAGTCTGGTCCTTGAATGTGTGTGAGAGAGCATGTACCATTAAATTATCTTTACCCTTTTTGTAAGTGATCTCATAATCATATCCATGAGTTTTTTGACCCATTTATGTTGTGTTGGTGATGAGACCCATTGTTCTAGGAAGTATTTCAAACTCTAATGATCAATGTTTATGTAAAAATTATTCCCAAGTATGGCCATTATTTTTGTACTGCATCAATAATTTCCATCATTTCCTTTTCATATGTATACAAAGCCAAATTTTATCCAAAAAGGGATTTGCTAGTAAAATTAATTGGATGACCCTCTTAAAGAATAATAGAACCCAAATTATTACCATATGCATCACTTTTGATGGTAAAAGTTTTGGTGAAGTCTAGCATGGCCAAAACTGGTGTGCTACACATAGCCTATTTGAGTGTCATGAATGCCTATTCAATTACGGTATCCCATGTGAATGCATCCTTATTCAGTAAGAAAGTCAAGGGAGCTAAGATCTTTCCATAATCCTTGATGAACTTATGGTCATATCCTATAAGTCCTAGGAAGCCATGAAGGCTCATTAGGGTTGTTTCCCAAGGCCAATGTTGCATGACATTGATTTTTTTGGATCCAAGTAGACCCCATTTGTTGAAATAATGTGTCATAGATATTTAACTTCCTCTTGATCAAAGAAACACTTGGACTGCTTGGTACATAAATGATTACTTGCTAAAAGTTATAATTCCCTATTAATATGTTGGATATGCTCATCCCATATGTAGTTATAGATAAAAATATCATCAAAGAAAACCAAAGCAAATTGATAGAGGAAAAACCAAAACATTTTATTCATTATAGCCTAAAATGTTAAAGGGGGATTTCTAATTCTAAATGGCATGACCAAAAATTCTTAGTGACCATCATGAGTATAGAAAATTATCTTTGAAATGTCATTAGTATGCACATAAATCTAATGATATCCAGAATGAAGATCCGATTTGGATAATTTTTTTGCCCCATGAAACTCATCAAGAAGCTCATCTATGATCAAAATTAGGAATTTATCTTTGATAGTGAAGTGGTTAAGGGCATGGAAGTCAATGTAGAGGCACCACAATCCATCCTTTTTGTGGACAAGAAGCACTAGGGAGGAGTATGAGATGTGTTGGGGTGAATACCTTTAGACTTGAGGAGTTCCTATACTAGTTATTCAATCTCAATATTTTGTAGATGGGGATAATGGTATGGTAGGATGTTGGGTGGGATAATTCTTAGAAGGAGTGGGATGCGATGAATTTTAGGGTGTGAATGGGGCAAACCCACTAGCTCTATAAAAATGGTTGTATGTTTATCGAGTAATGCTTGTAAATTAGAAATGTAGGTAGTAGCAGTGGGGATCTAGAGTTGGATACAGTAAAGCAAGGTAATGACCCCATGTGAACCTTTTTTAGAAGTTTTTCCATGTGATGGGAATGGATGATATTAGCAGATCTAGGCAATAACCCTTTTAAGGTGTGATTGTAGACACCATGTGTGAATTACACCCAAATCCTAGAGAAGTCCCATAGAATAGGTCCCAATGTGCATAGCCACTACTCCTCTAAGATCATATCACATCCCCTTAAGGGTAGGGTAAATATATACAAGTAAATAGTGTAATTGCCTATCATGATATGCACATTCTAAAACTTCCATTTACATGGTAATGTTCACCCATTAGCAATCATGAATTCAAAACTAGAACAAGGGTGTATAAAGTAGTTTATCTACTTAGCAATGTGGGGATCGATAAAATTGTAAGTGTTGCAAGAGTCAATGAGGATTATGAGAGGGATATTTTTAAATAACCCCTTAACATTCATGGTTTGATGGGTGGTAACACCTACTAGTGCATGTTCACATATCTCAGGTTGAGTCTCCTTAGCCATTGAGCCTTTAGAGGGGATTTTTTATGCATGAGCATCTTAGAGTTCCTAAATATTAGGATCATTATCTTATTATGGTAATGGTTCAAAATCACATCTCTACCTCAATAAGGTGTTTGACTAGTGTGGTCATGGTTAGCTACTAGTTTATTGTGTTATTTATGGGTGGGAAAGTGGGAGGTTGACATTGCACTGAGAGTTTATCTTATGATAACTTAGCCAGACCCAAGGGGTCCATTACATTGTTGGGATGAAATACTTTCACCTTAGATCATATTGGATATTTGAGGCCACTAATAAAACAACTCTTGAAGAAGTCATATGATAACCCTTCAGTGTGATTAGACAGCTTCTTAAATTCAATCTAATAATCATGAACAGTGCTTCTTTGGAAGAGTTTGGTGAGAGCTCTTATAAATTCTTTGAGTGTTGAGGGACAAAACCTACCCAAAAGTAAGGATGTAAATGTTTTACAAACAATTTCATCATTTGACTTGATATACCAATAGTACTGTTGGAGTGCTGCTTGTTCCAAGTGGAAGGAAGCAATTAGGACTTTGTTGACAAAATAACTATTGTGAAGGTTGAAGAATTTCTCAGCTTGATCTATACCATTAAATCATGGAAATTTTAGCTTGGGCCCAATGATGTGTGAGGAGAAGAGAAACTATTCTCTAAAGAAGACTCATATAATTTATTGAACAAAAGGTTATTCTATTGATTCAGTTCATGCATCATATCAGTTAACTTAGTGACATGGGTTTTCAATGTTGTAATTTATTCTTCCATGATCTTTATGCTTGAATGGGTGGCTACCATAATAAAGTGTTATATTATTTTTACAGTGATATAAAAAAAAATTTTAAAACACGGTCAATAAGGGAAAATTATAATTTGGACTCAATTAGAAGGGGTAAATGTAATTTCACTAGTTTTTGGGCACCTCTTGGATAGGATTGATGAATGAAAAGGAAAATTTTGAAATTTTAATGGAAAAAATAGAAAGAATTTTTAAGAGGGATAAATGATTAGAAAATGGAAAGGAACATTATGGGAAAAATTCAAAGCAAGAGGACAAAAACAAAAGAAGTTATGGTAAAACCCAGAAAAATCAAAAATTGAAATTTTTGGCTAATAGAAGTGGAATTTGGATATGAACCCTCAAGGAAGAAAATTTGCAGAAAGGAATTTTAGAGGTTTCAAGAAATGTTGAGAGTCAACAGAATTATAGAGTGAGAGATATGGTGAAAAATGACTTTTTTTAGTGTAGAAACTAATTTCCAATTTGTTTCTCTGACCAAAATTCTATCAGCAAGTGTGTGGTTACCAACTATTATCAACTATAATCACATTGTTGATGGTTTTTAAAATTGTTATGTTGGATATGGACCCCAATTTTGTTCATCTACCTAAGAGTTTTAAGGATTCTCTCTAGTCACCAATGATATTTTAACGAGTACCACTCCAAAAAAGTTATGGCCATAGATTTACCCCTAAGCAACAACTCTTGGTTTACCTCACAAGTGGAAACTAGTCAATCAGGATGGGGTCATTTCCCTTTTCACTGGCACGTCCTCTCAATGAGCTAGTTAATTTTGGGTTCTTGTGTTACTCCTCAATGATTTTTAGGGCTTATGCCCAAGTACTTCCCATAGTTATGTAGAGGTGTATTTACCCTTATCCACCCCTGTAATGAAGATGTAGAAAACAAAGCCAAGGAAAAATATTTTTGTAAATGGTGTAGCTCTTGGAAAGCCACTACAAAAAAAAATCTCTAAAATTTACGCATAGGATGAGAAAGTGCTCTGATACCAGATATGAGGAACCTTCTACATATATTTATGAACTATAGAAAATAAATGAACAATAAATAAACTTTGGAAAATAACTCAAAATAACCTTTAGATTACATGTCACTTCGAGGGGGTAACCTCCTTTGAGCAAGCTTAATACAATAATATCTATTGATGCCTTTATTGGCTCTTAATAATTATTTAAATACTAAATCTATTCTAATAGCTACTACTTCTCATGTATGTGGGATAATTCAATTATGCTAAAGGGATGAATTACAAAGCATATGTATCCATAATGACTAATACATTAATAATATAAAGAGAAGGGTAGGACATGGGTTCCTAAAATAAAGAAGGGATAAGGTGTTGCATAGATGTGTCATGCAACATAAATATACAAAGGTTCTTCAAGAGTTCCATGAGGGTGTCATCAAAGGGTATTATGTTGGTGATGTAATGACACAAAAGGTACTCCTAGCTATTTTATGGTGGCCCACCATGTTCAAAGATACCAAATATTATGCATGTTAATATAATATCTATTAGCGAGTAGGAAAACCAAATTGTAGGGATGTTATGCCTCTTCATTTAATCCTAGCTTGTGAACCTTTTGAATTACCCCTACTACAATATGAACTAATGTATGTTACATAATTACCACCACCAACTACCTCATGTGTTGGGCTGAGGTAGTGCCCACACATGATTGTACTACTATAACTACCATCATGACTCTATGGGAAACTATCATCACCAAATATGGATGACCTTTAAGTTTAAAAAGTGATCATGGCACTCATTTCCTCAATGAACTGATATGCATCCTCTTACTTGAGTTCATGATTATACACCATAATACAAATCTATGCCATCCTTAAGCTAACAGCACCGCTAAATATTTTAACAAGATTGTGGACCACACATTGACAAAGATTTTCAATATTGGTTGCACTGACTAGGATGATCAATGTTATGCAATATTATGAGCTATTGAACCACATCCAAATGATTGAACAAGAGTAATCCTTTTCATCTTATCCTTGGCATTGAAGTTGTTATACCAATGGATTTCCTTGTTATTTATTATGTATTGTGCACATTATTTGATTAGATGAAAAATAATCGCTCAAATTTCACCTTGATGCTTTATTATGATTAGATGAATCATGTTTTATTTCCCATTAGAACCAAGGACTTGAAAAATATAAGTAGAAATACTAGCATAATAGATATCTCAAAAATAAAACAAAAAATCATGGTATGCATGTATTGATCTATGATTCCAAGTTTGGGCCCCACTATGGTAAACTTAGCATCCATTGGGATGGTTTGTTCATCATTCATATCATTTATCCCATAGGCACATCCAAGTTAAGGTAGTTAGATGGTCAATTATTTCCAAGTCATTTTAATGGTAGTCAACTTTGGCCCTATCATTCCATGTAATATTTATAAGAATTTTAATAAGGCATATGACATTATATTGCTTTAGCCTTTTTATTTTATTTTCTAATAAAGCAATGCATTAGTTTTATGCCTTTTGTTTACGTTTAATTCAACACATGATTCTCCTTTTTTTGTCATGCCTGTGGAGGACCAGGAAAATATTTTAGTGTGGGGTAAGTTTAAAAGATGGATAAATTAAAGTTGAAGCATGTAAATTTATATTTAGAATGACTCACGAATAGGAAAGGAGTATAGGAGAAGAGAAACACACATGGTGCATGTGTGTGCAATCAAGAGTGTAAATGGAAGCGTAAGTGATGTTAGGATATACAATGAGGAATTATATCCTCATAAATTACAAAGGAGATAATCTATTTAAACTATAAATAAATAGGTTGCATAATAAATCAAATTATGCAAAATAAGGAGTCACCAATATAATATGGTGCACCTAATGGGTTATATCCACCATAGACATTTTCTAAACATTTTATTACCAGAAGTAATAGGGAGAATTTCCCATGACAACACCCTATCACACCTCTCTATCCTTTCTCTCATCTCCTTTCTTAAATGTATCTTGTTAAGCTACAAGAAATCTTATAACCAAATATTTAAACCAAGATTCCACAAGCTTACAACCAATCTTACACACAAGCTTACAACCAATCTTTCTAAAGACTTCATAAGTCTTCACTCCTTGCACTTTTATTATCTAATAACAAATCTTACTCCCAAGCTTGACACAAAATATCTACCAAGATTGCAACCAAAGATGTTAATAGGTCTTAACACCTTGCATTTTTTTAAGCTTATCATAAGCTTTCTACCAAACTTGCATCCAAGACTTCATAAGTATTCAAGGCCTTTACAAGGCTTAAAAGGAGAATAAAATGAATGAAAGAATCCATTCCTTATATAAAAATATAATGAGTGAGTTATGCTTTAATATCATGTACATGATAGAGAGGAGGGAAAGAGAATCAATTGAGAAAGGGAAAAAAATCGCCATACTCCATGTGGGAACACTATTGATTCATAGTGCTTTATTTGTCTCTTTTATAAGGGTTAGGAAATTAGATCCAATAATTTAAATAAGATCATACCCACCTCCATGTGACTCCAATATCTCTTTAGTGATTCACATGTTTTTATCCTTTGGTGTAAAAGACAAAAATGAGTTTTGTCTTTTTGTGGTCAAGTGGGAGTTTTATCTTCTAGTGGCCATGTGTGGGACAAAAACAAAGATGATTTTTGTCTTATTGTGTTCAAGTGGAATTTTTATCTTCTATTGGCCATGTGGGGGACAAGAACAAAGAAGGTCATGGTTTCATTCCATGGTTTTGGCTCACAGTTTTGGTGCTCATGGTTTTAGAAGCACGTGGACGGTGGCACAATTTTATTCTTCTTGTATTTTTCCTCTAATTTCTCTATCATTTTCTATTAAATAATGTTCTCTCCTTTTTAATTTGGAATTCCATGAATTTTTTGCATTCTTGTAAGTAAGTGAAGAGGTTGAATACTTGTTAATTCTTTATTTAAAGCTTGGTTAAGAGCTTATTGGTAAGCTTGGTATTAGTTTACATGGATGCATTGAAGACAAGAGAGTGAGAGAAAGGAGAGAGAGGTGTGATAGGGTGTTTTCATAGGTTGATTATATATTATTAATTTAAATATAAGGCTAAAAAATTTCTCTATGGAGGTAGCCTATTGGGTGAACCACATTACATTACTATCTATTGTGTTGCATGGTTTGGCTAGTTAATTTTAAATTTTTGCAAATATTTATTTATGTTTTACATAGCTTCTCTTGTACAAAATTTTGAGGATGTTTTTAAATGTTTATTATCCTAAAATTTGGTATTAGATCAAATGTTGTGTTCACCAAAGTGTAAATTATAGGAATATAAGGATTTTAGTTTGAGTGGGATTTAAGGCAGAGGATAATAAATCAAAGGAAGAGAGGTTCTATGGAGAGAAATTTGGATTAAAAATGCAGATTGAGGCAATTTTAAGGGTAAAGCTAAAGTTATATTTAACTTTAGTGGGTCTTCATGGATGAATATAAGTGTGGGGAATTTATTTAGTGTATGCAATAGAATTAAAGTAAAGAGGCATAGCAGATGTTATGTGCCAGCAAAGATTAAGTCAGAACAAGTGACCTGAGGTTCTGTGGAAGGTGAAGACTATCTATTGGTACATGTGGTAGATTAGGATGCATCTTGATTGTAGGCTCAAAAACTTGATAGGTTTAATGATGCACTAAGTAATAAAACATCTTCCCAAGAGCTATTGATAGGTGAACTTGTGCCTTATTTAACATGGTGGCTAAAGTAGCTAGAAGGAATATACTTTTGTGTATATCAACTTCAAGTGGGAGATTGTTGGGTGTGAATTCACTATTCATAGTCATTATTCATGGTGATGTGGCATGTAGATAATGTGTCATGTTGGTGATATGATATTTGATATGAAGGTGTTAGAGGTGATGTGGCATATAGGTGATGTGGCATGGCCCATAGAAGAAGTCTCATGTGGAAAATGTTGGTGTGAGAGGAGTGGGACATATCACTCCACCAAGGCACATGGGTTTTCTCCTTGGTAAGTCACATGTGTTTATATTATGGCATAAATAATAAGGGTTATGGGGTGAATTTCTAAGGAGGCTCCATGATTCACTTATTTTTTGAAAGTCAAAAGGTGATTATGCCACCTTTTTTATTCATGTGTGCACATGAGAAATAGAATACAAGATTTCATTATTGTTGATTTGGTCTCAATGTGAAGCGGGGTGAAATTGTTGGAGTCACATGGAGGTGGATATGATATTTTCAAAAGTAGTATATTTACTTTATTGACCCTTTCAAAAGAGATAAATCAATAACTATGGATAAATAGTGCCCGCACATGGAGTATGGTGAATTTTTTCCCTTTCCTCATTGATTCTCTCTCCCTCTTATCTCTCTCATGTATATTATATTAAATTATAACTCTCTCATTTTAATTATATATAATTAAGGAATGATTTCTTTCATTCATTATATTCTATTTGTCATCCTTGTAAAGGCCTTGAAGACTTATGAAGTCTAAGATGCAAACTTGGTAGAGAGATTGTGGTAAGCTTGGTGTGAGTTTACAAAAGTGCAAGGTGTTAAGACCTATTAAATTATTAGGTTGTAAGCATGTTAGAGATCTTGTGTCAATCTTGGGTGTATGTTTTGGAGTAATCTTGGTTTTTAGCTTATGAAATTTCAAGGAGTGAAGACTTGTGAATTATTTGGCAATCTTGGTTGTAAGTTTGTGTGCAAGCTCGATTTTAAGCTTGTGTGAAAGATTGGTTGTAAGCTTCTAAAAGCTTGGCTATAAGTTTGGTTGTACCTTACAAAGGTACATTGAATAAAGTAGATTAAATAAAATATAAATGGGTGTGACATAATGTTTTCAAGGGTAATTATCCTTGTTGTTATTGGTAATAAAAGGCTAAGCAAATTTCTTTGATGGATGTAGCTCATTGGGTGAACCACATTACATTGGTGTCTCCTTATCTTGCATGATTTGATTTATTGTGCAACTTGTTTAATCGTATTTTTCATAGATTCTCTCCTTTTTCAATTTATGAGGATATAATTTTGCATTGTATATCCTAACAAGTGAAAGTGAAAAAGAAAACATGAGGGAGATGCACACATAATGGGCATGCAAATGGAATCATATAAGTAAAAATTAGTTCACACGAGTGGTAGCACATGACCAAAAGTGTGGAAAAGGAGTGGTAAAGGAAACACTATTATAAATGGGTTAAGAGGGAAAAAGAAAGTTCCCACCTTGGAAAATTAAAATTTGAAGCTTTTTACAGTTGGCATGCCCTACAAATAAATTGTGAGAATGGGATAGGTGTATTAAATGGATAAAATATTAACCATAATGGAAATCATGCCAAATGTATGTCATGGCATATATCTTTAGAGAACATTGATGGGTGAAATTACGGATGAAGGCATGGGAGAATAAATGTATGCAAGCCCTCAAGACTATAAAAGTTATAAGGTCATCATTTTAATACTTTACTATTGAAACTTTTCAAACTTGCAGAGCTTGAACAAAGCATTTTTAATCCACTGGAAGGAGCATTCATCAATATCTAGTGAAAAATTTGAAACTAAGTAAGGTAATGATTATGAATGAGGAAAATAGTTAAGTTGTGATTAAAATAATCTTGTTTAGGAAGTTATAGGTTCTAGTTATTGATGTCCTCCATTAGAGGATGTTTAAGTAGAAAGCCAAAGATATTCAAACCAATAAACATGTATTCTTTTGGAAGAGTTGGACAGTCACACCTCAACCTTCAAGATCCTTGGAGGGTGATGTAGCCAAAGCAAAAGGCATATATAAGTGAACCTTTACTAACTATACCTAAAGAGGAAGAGTACATTGGCATGGGAGGAACTATTTTGATTTAGGAGGAAACACCTAGTGAATCTAGCATGTAAGTAAAAAGTGTGGCACAAGAAGCAATAGAAACCTATATTATAAAGGAACCATCGACAACACGTGAGGGAGGGAAAAAGAAGTCCACAACACCAACTCCACTCTCTATGTTGATTGAAGAAATAGAATACCCTAATTTGATCTTGTGTGGAGAGGAGTGGGAGTAAAAGGTGTCATCATGTTAATTAATTTACTATGACCACTACCATCCTAAGAATGAGGGAGAACTATAGTGAGACTACCAAGTTGAGCACCAGAATATAAGAAACTAGGTCATCTATAACCTCATAGTTTTCAATTAGTTGAATGATGTTAGGGTTTTCCAATTATTTCACTTACACTATTTTGGGAAGCCCATGGATGTGGTGATATTTTTGGTCTCACACATCTATGAAGACTATTTGTACTTTAAAAGGCATAGGATATAAATCACTACCCAAGGGGTTATTAAAGTGATAGGATTACAATGTTTGGGCATGGATGTTAATATGGAACTGGAAAAACATAAGGAGGTAGAGAAAGTGGTGGTAGCACTAAACTATAATAAATACAGCCATGCAATATATATAACTAACCTTTAGGACCCCACCATTAAAATAGCTTCACACTTGGCAATGAATAAGCTTGGGGTAGAGACAAGTGGAAAGAGGTAGACATGGTGCACCTCTATGTAGCATGTCATATGGCCTAGGGGCATAAATACAATTACACCTTATTTTTCATTGAGAATATTATGGAAGATGTAGATAGGACCACCACCTTCTAAACCATAAATTTTTATGGCATGTGATTATCCTTTTGTTATTATTTTATTATTTGGCATTCCAAGATACGCCAGGAAAGAATTGAAGTGGGTATACCAATTAGAGAACAAGTACCCTATAGAATGATTCCAGTAGTTCATTTATCTAGATACAATCACCCCTTCCCACAAATTAAAAATTAAGGGATGGTTATAAGGGATAAATGAGGCATTAGACAATGAATGGCACTTCCCTAAGGAGTTGTCAGTGAAAATGGAAACCCAAGCCCATTTTTTTATGATGAAACATTACTCACTTTCATGCATATAGATGGAGCCTATAGATAACTTATCTAGATGGCTCAAGTTTCCATATAAATTTATATCCAAGTACTTCAAAAATGTTTTGAATCGCATTTCTAAAATGTGCAAGTCACATATTGATGCCGATAAAATTAATGTTGAAACTCATACGCTTCAAAAACTGTATGTTTACCCTGATAATAAGACATATAGGGAGAAAGTCAAAATAGATGTTATGGATATCAACATGCTTCACATTCTTATTATAGGACATATTCATACATTTTATTATATGCTCAAGCCTAATAAGAATGATTAATGCATCTAGGAGTCCCCAAAAGAAACTCTTCCTCCCTACTAGAAATAATAACACAAAGAGGGTGGTGTAGAGAAGAAAATAAGCCATAGCTTGATACCATTGGAAGTGTGCAAAGTGAGAAATATAAGTGGAAAATGATGGCCCCATCACCTCCTAAATAATAAGGCTTGCATGTGTGATAATAATAAAATGGCCTTAACACCACCCAATAGAGTGTTATTCCTTCAAGACAAGGGCATTCTAAACCAAGTATTGGGGTATTAGAATAAAGGGTAGAAAATCTTCAACCATATCCTGAAAAATAATCAAAAGAATCCACCCAAAAACCTGAAGAGGAAACCCCAGTGTAATAAGAAGAGTATGTCCCTAATGATGAGTAAATGGACACTAAAAGTCCCACTGGTGAAGAGGGGGCAGATAAAGGTGAAACTCTAAATACCAAAGACTAGGATGTTGGCTCAAGCACTAAACAACAGATTGATCAAGGCATTTAGATCCTCAATCACAACCCAAATAAGATCAAAGAGTATGTTGAGGAACTAATTTAGTAATAAGGAACTAAAGATGATACCCTCTCTATTCAAGGATATCTCTAGCAAAACATTCCTAAGAATAATTGTATATGTGGGGATATTTCCCTAAGGAGGATGCTTCTAATCAAACCCGATGTGAGATCTCATTTTATATGGATGTGTTTAATGAGGAACACTAGTTTGAGCTTCCTTCACCCAACATTGATATAGCACTAGAAGGGGAAAATATTTTTGAAGCATTTTGGGTGAATCCCTGGTAATGTTCATAAGCATCATAGGAGAATAAGTCAATCACGGATCTAGCACTAGACCATGAGAAAATAGGTGCATGACATTGTATATATAGCATAAAGTAGGTATATAGTAATTCAATTTAATTATGTGTCATTATAGGCCCATATTTATAGTAATTCAATTTAATTACATGTCATTACTCCTTGTTGATTAATGGTCATTGACAAGTTAACATTTTTATATTAATGTTGTAACTAAATGATCAAGGTAGAATCATGTATAAATACCCTTAGTTTTACTTTATAAGGTTGTTGATGTTGTTACTTGTTGTTGTATAATGGTAAATTTAACTATGAGATTATGTTCCAAATATGTATCAAGACTTGTGTATGATGACCAGTGACATAATAAAATGGAATAGTTCTGTTATTTAAATACATGTAAACTTGGTATGGAACTAATGGTACTACTATTTTTCTTGACTTGCTCCCCTCTTTACTTTTGATAAATAGTTTAAGTATGTAATGATTTCATGTTATGAATTAGATTAACTATGATATTGTTAACTAGAACTAAGTCTTATTTGATAACCTTAGTATAGAACTCCCAATATATACACCATCACATGATAGAACCAATGAGAATTGGTCTTAATTTGCATGCTTTGGGTGAGCATACAAGACCATTTCTCACGTGATAAGCTAGTATGCTAGCTAGTTGGATCTCTTATCCTCTTTACACATACAACCAGGGAAAGTAATGCTAAACTAAAGGAAAAGAACCCATCAAGTGACACAAGTATATTTCATGTATCATTTTCTAATATCAAGTCATGTAAGTCACATAAAATCAAAATTATCATTACATCTTCTCTCCCTCCTTTCAAAGGTAAAACTAAAATCAAAAGTTGTAATCTTCCCTCTCATGATTTTTCAAGTAAAATAAACAATGATTATTTTCTTCCATCCTTTCCATTTTATGATACAAAATATCAAATGTTTACAAGTAAAGTTTTCTCATCTACTATTGTTGAATTTCATGAGATTTTAAATAGCATATCACCTTGTAATGACAATAGTACCAACCTTCATGCTATCCAACATGATATACTCACCTCTTTAATCATGGATAACCCTTTGTAAAATGATGTACAACCATGTGATGATCCTCACCTTGATATTAGAAAGGATTTAATTATTCCTATATTCTATGTGCATGGTAATTTACAATTGTTAGAAAAATATTCACCTTCTTCTTGTGATATGTTATCTATTAAGACTATTGTTATCACTCAAAACATGCACCTATAATTATTAATGGATCTCACACATCATATATCTATTATCTATCTTGATGTAATAATGGGATCATCCTTGGAAGTGTGGGACTCTTGTGTTCCTTGGGATAAACCTTTGAAGTAGGTTAGCTTCCTTCAATTATACATGCACACGATTTAGGACAAATGTACAGACCTAAAAAGAGAAGAATGAAATTTATAGATAGTACTAAAATTAAACTTGACAAGGGGAAAATGGAGGGAAAAGGTAAGAGGCTATTGGAAGGTAAAGGGTGAGACATCGAGAATAGAACAAACACTTCTACTACCTTGAAGAACACACTATAGATTACTAACAATGAGACAATATCACATAGACCCCACCACATGTACTCAAAATGCATAAGTGTTTCATACTGAGGTGAGGAAACATAGTGCAATGTTGAGATGGATGAGATTATCCATAGTTAGAGCTTATATAAACCTAAGTGCAGATAAAATACTACCTAAAAATGAGTTCCATCATTCTGCATAAAGGTGTTGGGAATCGACATAAATGAGAGGGGAAAAAATTACCCACATAAAGGATCAACAAACACAAATCACCCATAGGATACAAGAATAATAAAGGGAGGTGAAATCAGTTCTCATTTCAATACAAGGTTCAACCAACAAAAGTGTTCTTGGAGGGTAGATTTTGGAAACATAAGGATGCCTAAAAATGTTGACCCCTTTGCAATAAAAAATCTAGGATTTTATAGAGCTAACAAGCCTTTATAAAATAAATCCCCACATGGGGGAAAATATTAGCTTTGAATTTGAAGGTGGTATTTGGGGCTCTAAGTCAATCAAGAAGACCAAATCACCTTACAACAGTCACTATAGAACATACTCATTGAATTTAGATTGATAATCTGAATATAGAAGTATCTAGTAAAATATCTATGAATCCTTATGTGTACCTAAAATTATAAGGCATTTAGGTTGTCAAGGGAGACATGTGGCCATACGCTGACACCTAATAGCGATTTCTACATTAAACCATCTTGACTGCCTCATCCATCACTTAACTACCCAATTACCACTTGTTCTCTACCTACCATTTTTTAGTCACTTGAAGTCTCCTAATGATGTGAGATCTATGCAAGTTCTTCCTTAAATTTTTCCATGTCACCCTATGCACATGATGGATATATCTTCCCTACACTCTTGGGAATCCCTATACACTTGAACATGGCTTCATATTATATAGGTTGTGCATTGAGATCTTGCATGGAGGAAGTCATTCGCCCACTCAGTACATTACTATGTACAAGTTTTGATTCTATGCACTTGGCTCTTTTTTAGTGATCTTTCATGTTTTCTTTTCCATTTTAGAGCTTTACTAACCTATGTAGAAGGTAGTGTGTAACCTAGGTTACAACCTAAAAATGATGGGATATCAGGTACTAATTTTCATAATCTAGTATGGGAATCCATCATTTGAGAATGAGAGGATTTATGAAGAAAATCACGCAAGAAAAATGAACCTAAGACATGCATTTACAATTTAAATTTGAATCATGTGCCTCCTTTCTCTTTTGCAACATGAAGTTTGGGGATCCAACATAGGTCATCCTGTGTATACTCATAATTCTATAGTTCACATGGGATATGTAAACTATTTAAATGGTTCACATAACTTAACCTGGTACGTAGGCCCAACATGATGCTTTCTTGGGGCGTGGATCAGTGTTCACTACTGCCTTTGGTATATCACAAGAATCATCCACACTCAAGCCCATTTACAAAAATTACTACTGCACATCATAGAGGCCACTTACACAGTGTCTAGTGAGCTCTATGTGGCTAAGGTAACCTATAGGGTCAACATTTTTTGTGACCTCTTTGGTTTGCTTTCTTCCTAAGTCCAGTGGCCTTAAATTAATCCATTGGGCATGCAATTATTTAGAGTTCTTCATCCTTTGTATTTTGAGTGTACTGGCCATGAACTCCTCTAGCCTTAGAATAATCTAAGATCCCCTCCATAATAAAAACAAAAGAAAACATCTATTCTAAATGGTTATTAGAGGAAAAATATCTAATCTGGTTAAAACACTACATGTGAGTGCTTGGAAGAAGTAAAAAATATCCTAAAAATAATGTGCACAAGGCACTTAGGGAAATTAAAACATCTAACCTACTATTTACAAAGTATATATGATCAATGGAGATATTATTTGACATGAATCCCATTGATTGGGATGGGAAACTCTCTTTCATTTAGCTTTATAAGCTGATATGCATTGGTTGGCTTATAACCAATTATAGTATGTGGACCATTCCATATAGTATTGAACTTAGTTTGCTTCCAAGATAACACTCTTTCTGCATCTCACTTAAGCACTAGGTATCCCTCTTATAAAATTATGTCAATGGCCTTCTTATCAAATGTCCTTTTCATTTGGGCTTCTTGAAACTCCATAGTGTGATATATCACACTCTAGTTTCTTTGAGATCCATTAGCTCAGCTAACCTCACTGTGAGGCAATCACTCTCAAGTAGTTACAAATGATGGGTAAGTTATAATGAAATAAACTCAAGGGATGCAGGTAACCTAGCTTCCCTTTTATAGACAAACATGAAGGGTGAATTTATCAACACTCTCTTTGGAATGATCTGATAGGCCCAAAGGGTTGTCCTGAGCTGTGTGTTAGGCTTGCTAATTTTCCTCCATGGTCCTTTTTATAATGTAAATCAAATTTCTATTTGTGGACTCAGCTAGACCATTACCTTGAGGGTAATAGTTTGATAAGGTGTTTCATGGGATGTTATGCTTGATAGCCCTCTTATTGATCTTGGTTCCAATTAAATCCAATGCATTGTTAGAGATAATGGTGGTTAGAACACTATATCTCATTATAATTCCCTCATAGAAATATATAATTGATGCTTCATTGGCCTCCTTAAGCGACACTACCTTTATCCACCTTAAAAATTAGTTTATGCTTTTGAGGATCCATATATGCCCAATGTTTGATGGTAGATTGATCATGCCAATGAAGTCTAGGCCCCATTGCACAAAGGGTTGGTCAGCTTGTATTGGGTACAATGGTAAATTAGCCATACTCTATTTGCCTATAAATAAGTTACATTTATTACAATTTCTCACCCATGAGTGTGTATCTATGAATAGATTCAGCTAATAATGTTGGCTTTCATGATTTTTATAGTTTTAATCTTGGGTGAATAATGGCCTCCTGATAGACCATCATGGAATTCTTGGATAATTTTTTTCACCTGGCCTTGTTCTGTGTACCTCAAGATGACTCCATTGAGGTCCTTTCATAAAATTGAGCCATCAATAAGCACATTAATAATAGCCTACAACCTAAAGTTTTTGTTTTGAGCTTTACTTAAGCCAAGGGGATATGCACCATTCTAAAAGAAGGTCCTATTTTTGGTCCAGCTTGTTGGGGTACCTTGGTCTACTGGTTGATCTTCGCTTAGCATAATAACTATATTGTTCTCATTTATCACACTTTTTTATAGCTACTCACCTAACCCTTTGATTTGAACTAGCTTGGTGACTTAGACATCCACATCATATTCCATCACCTTCATGATTCATCTATCCCTTTTCTCATTAACATCCTTATTGAGCATAGAATTTTTAATACTTGCATGGGTAACCATGAGTTGGATCTTGTTGTTAGAGAGTATATGTCTAAACATTTTGAGCACCCATATGACTGTGAGGGCATGCTTCTCCACAAATTTTTAGTGAAGCTTATGATCCTTGAGCAACTAGATAAATAAAGTAATAGGATGCTCTAGTCAATCATTGTTTTGTTGTGTAAGAATATCCAAGATGCCTTCAACTTCACCAAACATACAAAGGGTAAAATACTTACTATAATCTAGGTTGAACAAATTGGGATCTTAATAAATGGCATGCTTGATGGCCTCAAATCCATTTTTCCCTTGATGGGCCCATTTGAAATTGGCCCATTTCTTAAGCATTATTGTGAGCGGCTTAGCTAGAGAATCAAAATTAGGCACAAATCTTCTGACAAAATTTATCCTTCCCAAGAAGCTTTGTAGACTCCTCTTCTAACTTAGGAGAGAGAAGGATTCAATAGCTTTAACTCATTCTAGATTAATTATGAGTACATATTTATAAATAATGTACCCAAGTAAAGCTTCCTCATAAATAGTGAAGATGCACTTATTTGGGTTTAGAGAGATTTTGAACTCTCAACACCTTTCAAAGACCCACTCTAAATAACCTAAGTGGTCCTCTACATGCTTAGAAAATACAATTATATCATCAAGGTAGGCCAAGATGATTTTGTTGATGAGTCCTTTAAACACCATATCCACGGCCCTTTAGAAGTGTGCCCCTGTATTTGTCAATCTGAAAGACATCCTATGATATGAAAAGTTACCCCACTTAGTAGTGAATGCCATTTTGTAACTATCATACTCTTACACAAGAACTTGGTTATAACCTAAATAACCATCTAACAATGAAAATATTTCTACACCTATGAATGTTTATAGGATTTATTTCATTGGTGGGAGGTGGTAGTGGTTTTTAAGGGAGGATTTTTTAAGCTCTCTAATGTTTACACACAAGAAAATTTCTCTATTAATCATTTGCATTGAGACTAAATTGTCCACCCATGAGGAATGTTTAATTGGAAATATTATGTTGACCTCAATGAGTTTTGACAACTGCTTCCTTATTAAGGGTAACCAACCTCTTCTTCTTCTTGATCGATATGGTATGGGGTTGAGATCGATCATATGTTGGGTCAAACCTAGGTCAAAGCCTCTAAGGTCTTTATAATTCCATCCAAAGATATCATCATACCTCTTACTAAGTTAGATAAATCTTTCAATTTTGAAAGGAGACCATACTCTTTTATCCTTTAAAAATTTTCCATCATAATGGTCACTTGTGTAAAATCCTCCTCTTTGATATTCATGCTTTGCCTTTCACCTTTAGCTGATCATCAGAGTTGAAAATGCTTTCTAACATGACAAACCCCTTAGTTAGTTCATTCCCCCTCATTTGAATGATCTAATCCTCATATTGGGCTCAAAGCTATGGTTGTTTCTTGGTGATAAATTATGATTCATCTTATTAGAGTTTGATGATTTGTTCATCATTATCGAACACTTACCACTTGTTTACATTATCTGAGACCATTAGTCTAACTATGAATCTCATGAATTGTTCAAACTCCTTCATTACCTTGAACAATGTATCATACTATGCACATATTGTCACAAGTCTATCAATATCAACATTCTATGTTATTAGTTTAGAATAGATGTCTAAGACATAGAAATATTTGGTCATGCCCCTTTCCCTATGATTGTAAGCTCTCAATAGATTTGTTCTACACTATGACCTAGTTCACCACTAGTTTTTTGTCCTTGAATACTTACAACATTTTGATCCCTTTCTTATGTGCCAATTGGAGACCCTGGATCAATGCCTCATACTCAGTGACATTGTTTTTATAGCTAAACTATAACCTATATGCATGGAAACAACTTTCCTTCTAAGGGGAGAATAAAATAACATCATCCCCATCACCATTTTTGCTTTGAGAGACATAAAAGTATAAATTCCATATACCTTCAAGGTACTCTTTTGCCTTTACTAGGTCAAACAACATAGGGTCCTCCACAAAAGTGTAGTATGTTCCTAGTCTCATCTCTTCTATTTGGTCATACGGGTCATACTCATAATTCTCATGTTCTCATTGATCAAGTAAGTCATCTGGGACCTCCTCAAGGAGTGTAGAAACCTTATGGAGGATTGAATTATCCTCTTGATCAAGCATTATGTAGTTTACCTCAACTAGGTTGGGGAAGTATGGCTCCATATGACCTATAAAGATGGGTTCAGTCTTGATGATCACCTTGGTTCTGTATCTGGTTTTGAGTAACATATGCAACCAATTTGAAGATAGGTATCTACCCATATTTGTTATGAAATATTGATAAAGGTATATGGTGGAGTAGGGGAAGATCAATAATTATGATGTCTTATGCAATGGAGAGACTCAAGCATGTGTGTAATGTGAAGTTTAGGTCCTTGATGATTCCCATAGTTTTAATTGTTCTGCCATCTAGTGGGATGAAACCTTTATAAATAGGTGAGTATGTAATGCCCAACATGTCTATAATCTTCTTTGGCATTACAAAACTACTTGTGCCTGAGTCAATCATACAATTGCATACCAGATGCTTTCCAATGATTAGAAAAATGTAGAATGGAGGTGGTTTAATTCTACCACATGATTCCTCCTTTGGTTGACATAGGATCAAAGTGATGTAAGGCATAGGTCATAATACCTTGCATGTTTGGAATTTCTTCAAAGCATCCTACATCAAGTTCCTTTAGGAAGGAATAACAAGAACATCCCACATGGTTACATTAAGGCCATTAGGGCTCATCCTTTTCATCTATTTGACCATGTTGAAGGGAATTTGGGGTCCCTTTGGTTGTGATTTTAGAATAGTGGCCTCTTCCTACATGTGTGCACTGGTTTGAGTTTGATTCTCTTTTTGTGTAGCTAGTATTGTCCACACTGAAGGTTATGTAAGAATTTTGGCTTGGTCTTCTGTGCATAAAATTTGGGGTGAAAAAGTTGAGGGAATTAAGTTGGGTGGGGCCTCTCCCATTTCTCTCCTTTTAAATCTTGTATTAAAAGTAACTAGGTTGTTTTTTACACTGGCATACCACTTTGATTTACATAATTAAAGTCACCTTCAAATTTATAAGAGTGGATTCATCTTGTCCCAAAACTTGTGCTTGGACCTCTCATCCCTATAAAACTACATCATTTGATTGCATTTGAGGCTGCAACACATTAGACACCATGAGCACCTAGTTGAAAGCTCCATCTACATATGTGGCCTAGTTGTGTAGTTGATTAGATAGGAAGTACCATTCAGAGTCTTGTATAAGGTTATTTTTTACAAGAAAATGGGTTCTAAAGGTGCTAAAAAAATTAGAGTTCTAGGCATAAGGTTGTCTATTATACATGATTTGGATATGGGATTTCATGCCACCTTGATAAGGGGCATGCTTGTTTTATGTGGATGATTAAAGGGTTGATAAGGCTTGAAATGTGCTTGCTACCTTTTAAGGGCTATAAGCTCATTCCCTAAAATTTACAACAATTTTTTTACCTCATTTAATTCATTAGGGGGAACAATAGATGTAACAATTGGGCTGATTGTGATGGGGATGGGTGCTAATCAAGGTTTCATAGTAGGTTGGCTCGGTAGTGGATCTGGGAACAACAACATAAGAGGTTTGGGCACAATTTTCCATATTTGGATTAAATAATTCTTTGCTTGTACAATAAATTCATATGCATCAGGTAGTACTGCACCTTCCATGGATTAGACCGTTATGTCTATATCACTATTTAAGGCCTTCAAATAATATAATATTGTGGTGTTTAGATATGGCTTACACAAGGGTGGTATTCCATCCCAGACTTTCTGGACTCTAAAATTAAAGTTGACCATTGACTTGTGTGGTACTATTTTGATAGTGTTAAGTTGTTCTATCAATGAAAAGTAGTCACTCATATCTTTTAATTGTTTATATAAATGATCTCTAAGATCATCCTAATTGTGGATAGAATTCAGACATAAACCTATGTACCATTAGAGGGCTTTACCCTTTAAAAAAGAGGTAAGAAGTCAAACTGCTACATTATCCTTTATGATGTGGTGAACCAAATAGATGTTGGCAATGTCTTGGATATGTTCTATAGGGTTGGTTGCATTCTCACTAATAAAATAGGATGAGATTTTAAGTTATGAAACTAGGATGTAATCATATTGAGCTAGAGACAAATGACTACCTCCATTAAAGTGTAAAAACAATTGCTTTCTTGGAACAACCATGAAGGGGATAGGAAATAATCCTCTTATAAGTTGGACAAATCTACCAAAATTAGGGGTAGAATGGGCTCTAGATGATGTCTACCTTAAATCTCTAGCTCTCTTGACTAGAGATAGGGATGTTCTAACTCTTCTTTTTCTATAGGATGTAGGAAGTTCAATAAAATGAAAATTAATACCTCTTGAAGATGATCTCATTTGTCTTGGCATATGGATGAAAAGTTGATATTCACAAGATAAAAATAATTGGAATTAATAGGTGATCTGACTAAGTGTCTACAACACTATTTCCAAGGATAACACCAATTCCTCAACTTTATCTTTAAACTGGTCTCACTAGGCATGCTAGAAATTGTTAGCACTTGAAATGTGCACTAGTGGTTACAAAGGGCTCTCGTGCATCGAAGAGATATTCATTGTCTTATTGTAGTAATGGGATCATCCCCCAAGGTGTGGGACTATTTCACTCCTTAATACAAACCTCTAGTGTAGGTAATCTTCCTTCTATTCTAGATGCACCTAGTTTAGGACCAAAAAGTAGATAGACAAAGTGCAGAATGAAAGCTATAGCTAGCTCTAAAACTAAACTTGACAAGGGGAAAAGAGATGGAAATGCTAATAGGTTTATATATGGTAAATATTGATGCACCAAGAATAGAGTGAACACCTATACTACCTTAAAGAACACACTAAATTACTAAGAATGAGATAATATCACATAAACTCCACCACATGTACTCTAAATGCATAAATGTTTCATACTAAGGCATGAGAACATAGCATAGTACTAAGAGGGAAAATATTATCCAATTAGATCCTATGCAAACCCAAGTGCATATAAAATATGACTTTCAAATGATTTCCCTTATTTTGCATAGAGGTGCTAAGAATGGACAATGATGAGAGGGGCAAAAATTATCCACAGACAAGGATCAACAAACATATATCACACATAGGATGCAAGAATAATGGAGGTGAAATCATTCTCATTAAAATACAAGGTTTAACTAATAGAAGTGTTCTTGAAGGGCATATTTTAGCTGCATAAATATGCCTAAAAATGTTAAACCCTTTGCAATCAAAAATCCAAGCTTTTATAGAGCTAACAAGAATATTTACAATAAATCCCCACCTAGGGGTGGATAAGAGATTTGAATTTAAAGGTGGTTCTCAAGAATTGAGGTCAATTAAGTAAACCAAATCACCATGCAATAATCACTACAAATCATGCTCATTAAATTTGAGCTAACAATCTAAATATGGAAGTAGTTAGAATAATATCCATGAATCTTCATGTGCACCTAAAAATAAAAGGCATTTAGGTTTTTAAGGGAGGAGTGTGGCCATACGTTGACACCTGATAGTCACCTACACATTTAAAAATCCTAGCCACCTCATTCAATGCTCAAATACCCAACTACCACCCATGGTCTACATACCATTTATTGGTCGCTTGAATTCTCCTACTAATGTGAGAGTTACACAAGCTCTTCCTTAAATTCTACCATGTCATCCTATAAACATGATGGATATTTTTTCCCTATGCCCTTGGCCTTATATACCTAAACTTGTCTTGGTCTTGCATAGGCTATGTAGAAATAGCCTGAATGGAGGGATTTTCATGCCTACTTAGCACATTACTCTACATAGGTTTTGATTTTATACACTTATCTCTTTTTTGGTGATCCCAAAGGTTTGATTTTTTATTTTTTATCTTTACTAATTTACATAGAAGGTAGTGCATAACCTATTTCATAACCTGTAAATGATGGGATCTCAAGTACTATTTTTTGTGATCAAGTATGGGACTTCATCATTTTAGTGTGAGAGGATTTATGAAGAAGATCACGCAATAAAAGTGAACCTTGGGCACATATTTACAATTTGAATTTGCATTAGTACCTCTTATATCTTTAAACACATGAAGTTTGGGGATCTTGTACAGATCATCTTACATATACTCATAATTATGTAGCTCATGTGGGATATGGAAACTATTTGCACAAGGCATGTAACTTAACTTATTATGTAGACATGGCACGATGCTTACTTGGGGCATGAATTAGTGTTGATTATTTCTTTTGGTCTATCGTGGGAATCATCCATGCTAAAGCCCATTTCTATAAATTGTTACTGCACAACATAGAGGCCTCTTGCATAGTGTCTAGTGAGATCTACATGGCTAAAGTGACCTGGAGGGTCAACAACTACCATTGGAACATTTACAAACATTGACACAAGTACAAACTAAGTATATACAATATTATGTTAATCACTTAAGGATGTTTTATATTCTTTAAATTATACACCCGTAGATTTGGAAGTATAATTTATATTTAGTAGAGGTCTTATTTCCCCACTCAAAGAAAGAGCATTGCATAAGCCATTTTCTTCATTCAAAACCTTATATTAGGATGTGCATAAATATGCATGTTTTCTAGTGGATATTCAAACCAAGTTGTTTATATCTTCACTAGAAATAATGCATGATAATAACCATGCTTCCAAGGAAAATAAACAAGTTACAAAGTATCATGAACCAATTCATACACCTTATATAAAACCAATATTATATGTCAAAGAACAAATTATAAAGGTGTTAAACAAATGCAATGAACATGATCACACAGTATCTCCCATAGTTAGACCATATACCTCTATAAAATGATAGCGTCTTCACTTTGACTAATATTGTGATAGACCACATGACATATTATGCACACTATTGGATAAACAAAAGATAACACTTCCTCCTAAATCATATTATCCACCACACCAATTTGAAAATTCAAACGTTCAATGCTCTTATACTTATCATGGTATTAAATGACATCGAGATAATGAGTGTTTTGCTCTTAAGTAAAATATTAGATAGTTAATCGATCCAAGAATTATTATATATCAAAAAGATGAAACTAGACCTATTTTACATACTTCTCTTAGAGGCTTTCCTGAGAGGGTTGATCCATCCCATGTTGATCCTTTTAAATAACACATGGTCCATTGAACTTTTCAAACTATGACCACTAGTAAAAGTCCTCCTAATGAACTCTCTACCAGGACTGATCTCTCCCACACTGATCCTATTAAGGAATCATTGGATGATCAGTGACTAAATAAAGGGACTTGTGTATCGGATGTACATACACAATATATTTGGGTGCCAAAATTGGTACCTATAGACTCATGGGTCACTTCTACAGATACAAAAAAATTGGCTACAAAAACACATTTACTAATTCCACTAACCCATGATCATTATAGTCAGGCATTCTTATTTCCTTTTGGGTCCCACTGCATATGATAATTATTGTATTATCACTATAATGCATAAATCTCATCAAATTAAAATATTAGTTATACACTTTATAAATATCTAATCATACATTTTATAAATAAATACATAAATCAAATATAAAATGTTAGATGTTGCACCTTCATTTAATATAAAATAAACCATGTGAAGAATGTCTTATATATATCAAATGATACAATTTTTTTTCAAATAAAGACATCAATTATATGTTAGAGCCATATCTCTAGGTGTGTACTCTTTATCACTATCTATATCCATGATACTTAAACCTCTTAAATTCAAAGCATTAGGATCCAACTAGGGCCTACGTGCACAAGATAAATCATGTACTCTCTCCTAAAAGGATACTAAATGTTACAGTGTATCCTCATGCTCATACCATAGATTTCCATATTGATCAATCATTACCTGCATGATATATTTGATAATATGTTTTTGGATGTCTCATCCATTTAACATGGCATGTATCTCTTCATGTTTAGTCACCATAGTATGATATGCTACCACAAATCTCACTACATGATCATAAATAGGTGCATGGGGACCTATAAAATCAACTACCCTCTTGATAAAACCATTCTTGACTATGTCCATGGGTATGCTATGTGTGAGGCCTATATTGCATGGTATACCATAGTCATCCACTCCTTATTTCAAATAGACACAAGATATATAATACCAATTAGCTACATATATGGAATCAAACAATTTATCTAATATTATATCCAAATAAAATGCCAAATTTAAAAACTATGGTACTTACATGTGGATCTAATGACTACCTCATATATTGGTGTTGATCCCATAGGGTCACCATCACCTACATATCCACATATCTCTCCTCTTACATGCCCATATGCCATAAGAATGACACTTGGGGGATAAATATAATAATAAATAGTAATGGCCATTGGGATCCTACCCATCATTACATTTAACCATATATACATCCTACATCATCCCTTATAGGTAGGGGAACCACATGATCTCGTTCATTAGTATGACTTAGAGCTAGAACTATAGATGTGGGTATCCTATCATAGGGCCTATGCCCACTCCATATTGTCCAATGTCAAGGGTATGGTGTTTATGGCACTCCATGATCTATACTAGACTATCATAAAACATGGTCATACTGAAATAACTCATACACACTATAAAATATATCAACTATCCACATGTTAATATGTACCCTCTATAACTCATGTCCATCCTCAGGCCATCTAATAAATGTCCTATATAAACACCATATAATATAATTTGTGGTGAAATTGTCTAGAATAACATGGTATTCCCTCATGGCATGTAGTCTATCATAGGGAAATACCCACTGCTCTATAAATATCTATAGATGGGCCTAGGTAGCTAGGGGTCCTCAATTGGCTATACCACTGCAATATGCTCATATGCCTAAACTTGTAAAAGACTCCAAACTCTAATCCCTCCACTATGGCTCTTCAGTGCAAATCTATAAATATCCCTATATAAGTGGGCCAATAAGGTGTGAACCCAAGAATATCTAGTGTGATCAAGCTTAATATTCTGAACCATATGATATATATGATATGAGATACCCACAATACCACCCTTTATTGTGATGATTTATGGAAGTAAAACATAGATAAACTTTTACAACCACAAAACATCACCCCTAATAATGTTGTCCAACCAAATCATCCTACTCAGATCTACATCCAGATCCCTATGTCTATTTAAATATATGTGATAACATTGAATATAACTAGGGATTCCATCTCCAATAACTTAAACTATCTTACCTCTAATGGGAAGCTAGTAAATATGATACAAATCCTCCAATGTCAACATAATCTCACTTATAGGGAGCTAGAAAGTGCATGTATTTAGGTTCCACCTCTAATCTAGGGCTATGAAGAGGTGTACATAATATGGAATATATCCTAATTAGGCCACATGACCTAACCCTACATGATCTATAATTGTCAAGTCAACTACATCTAGACCCTAATCTATGAGAGTAAAAAAATGTCTACCATGCCAAAACTCTCAAATATGTATATTCTTATGAAACCAAAAATATGAAAACAAATATTCATTATAAAACATATTTTAGTTTAAAAGTACACTTGAATATAATTAAATATTCTTAAAATAAAAGGAAATTAGTGTCAGACACTAGTGTCAATGTAGGATAGCAGCATTGGACACTAGTGTTGATGTAGGAAATTAAAGTCAAATGTTTACATCTAAATTGAGACACTAGCATCAAACTATCGATGTAAGTGTCCTAGACATCCATGCAAGTGTCCATCAATCCATTTAAAACCTTTAAAATATTGCTCAAAATGAAAAAATATATAAAATATTGGATAATTGATAACTAAACCTACTTACCAACTCATCAAAATCTTGACCATATAGGGTTGTCTAGAGTACATCAAATCACATTGGTCGAGGATCTATAACACATGGCATGGTTCTTTTTTACTCATATCTCAAAATTTCAAAAATTTCAAAGTGCAAATGAGTTACAATTTATATTCAAAGTACCTAATATACATCTTCTACAAGAACTTCAAATACACATATATTGAACATCGATTATCCAAATTCAAAACCATGAGTTGTATTAGGATCATGAAAATGACCCCTTCCATATTACACCAATTTTAAAAATTTTAAACCATTACCAAAAATTTTAAAAAATTTACTACACATAAATATTATACCAGATTCTAGGTATTTCCAAAATAATTTTACAAATTATCACCACAAATAATACCAACATACAACTTGGTCCCTGCATTAATAAAATTGTCACATTTTCCTTTTAAGAGGAGATGAATAGCATGTATTATATCCACTTGTCCTAAAATGGGGGGAATCTTAGTTGGGCATGTTTACAAACATGTTATTCATAGTTAATTATCACCACAAATACTACCATCATACAACTTGGTCCCTACATCAATAAAATTGTCACCTTTTCCTTTTAAGAGGAGATGACTAGCATGTATTATATCCACTTGTCCTAAAATGGGGGTAATCTTAGTAGGGAATGTTTATAAACATGTTATTAATAGTTAATTATAATTTTCACATTCTCCAAACTTCGTGGAGGCATACTTTGGAAGCATGTTCTCCACACTTTTTCAGTCTTCAACATATCTAGATTCAACGGGGGCATGTATTAAGAACATGTCCTCCACATTGGCACTTATATCAACTTTCATATTTCTCCATATATAATGGGGGTGTGTTATGTTAACATGCTACCCACACTTGGGTAAAATTCAAAATTGATAAAAACACATAATTATATTATTTAGATTCATAGTTGTGGTAGAATTATATACATTATAACCATTGTTATACACAGTTTCACCATGATACATATCTAAGGTGCATATTTTATGTAATGTGTGACTAATATTTCAAATTAAAAATCATTTTTATATTTCAAAACTCTTTTATAGACTGTTACCATATCAAGGACTTTTATGCATTGATACCTAGGTCAGACTGTTATGGACTATATTGAGCCTTACCCATTTATAGTGGTTGGATATTTATAGTTAGATTGGAGTGATGAAATATTCTTTCTTACCTATTTTTTTGGTGAGCTTGATTAAATGACTCGTCTTATATCAAGTTATATATTTTTGCATTTAATTTGTGTTGGTCGAGAAATGATACTCTTGATGATTGAAGCACCACTCTTCCCATTCTAGGTTGGGGTCATGATCACCTACCAACTCTCCTTATTATAGGTACAACACCACTATAATGCAACCCAATTGACCACTTGTAATTTCAATCATCTTCCTATCCAAAATATGGATGAGGTTACAAGGCCCCTGTCTACTTCTCTAGTTTCCAGAACTCTAGAACCATTGCTATACAACACATACACAGGTGTATTCTATCCATACTCTTTTTTATACTAATTTTTATTATTGATTACATATATATTGTATATGTTGATTAATTTGTGGCATGATCTTAGTTACAGGTAATTTTTAAATAAAATATTGAAGGAAAGCTCAAGTAAAGACAAGGTGTGTTGTCCACACCACAATATACATTTTTATTTTCCTTTAACCTAGTAATTTTAATTTTAATGCATTAATAAATTAAAGGGGGGGGAATTTATACACCCATATTTGGTACAACTATAATTTCATAGCATGTTTTTATATCCTCTTTGCATTTAGACATCTCTTGACTAAGGATTAATTGTCTAATGATGTAAACTCTTGTAGACCTCTTCAGTTCCATCTTATTTCACTTGATTTACTTGTCCCTTGGGCCTATATGTTATTTTATTAATCTTCATACAATGTATTTTATGGATCCATTCCTATTATTTCCTATTATCTACATGTTTTTATCCCCTAAACACCTGCATCCATTTGGACACTAGCATTGATGCTAATGTCCAACTACGATGAAGGTGTCCATGCATATCTTTTTGTCATTTTCCATATCTTTCACTTTGTGATCATTTATTTAACCCTTTTTTCCCCTCCTATTATTATATGTTTTCATGTCATTATATCCTAATTCAAAATCAAGAGGTCCCTATATATAAAAAGGCTATAGTCTAATTACACTACCTAGCAATTTGATTTGACAATTACCAAATTGGAAAATATCATATATTTCAAGCTATCAAATTGCATTAGAATTTTTAATTAAACATTTAAAGCATTCAAAAGGTCAAATATATTATTTCATTACTTGTACCAAGGGTTACTAGGATAAAGAACATATAGTTACACAATCATAATTTTACACGTGTCTAAGAGAGAGATCTACATGTGATTATGAGGGCCTCTTTAGGGTATTGACTATATAGGCAGCACTTAAAAATAAATTGAGTTGTAAGAGTTATCTCAACTCATGTTCTAACCCTTTTTTTCCAAGTTATAGGATGTCTAATGCAAGAGAAATAGGGTTTTTTTTATTAGATGAATTTGGCACATAAGTGGATATAATTTGAGGCATAGAGTAGTTATATAGGTGATAGTGTAGGCCTGGTACAAATTTGGATCCATTATTATGTGTATATTTGAATTGACACCTATGTTGAAGGTAGACACCTACGTTGATGCTACTTTCATGTTCGACACAGGCATCCAGTGGGTAAAAATAGTCAAAACCTAGAATGAACAAGGTCAAAACCTTTAATACAACCCTATGATGACTCTTAATCATTATCATACCTTAGTATATAATATAAAATATATATATGCTCTCTTTTATCCCTTATCTACCTTTTACTTATTGTATTTATTGCACATGCTAAATTAGAAAAGATATCTATTACTGACTATATTTTAGTGTAAGTCTAAATATTGTCATTCTAATACAAGTAGAACTCTTATATAGTCTCTTGAACTTGGTTTTATAGGTATTTATTTAATTATTTATAGACTTATTGATCTTATAACATATTAATAATTTCCCAAAACTTATTTCTAACTTGATGTTTATCTTAAATCGATGTGAACAAGTCTATAAGCGTCTTCTTACCTTGTTTAGTCTCGTTGGTCTCTTTGAGACCTTGTAGCCTTCTTGTAATTACTTGTACCTTCTTCAAAAAGATGCACTTTCTCCACTTTAACTCTTTATCCTTCACAACATTCTTAATAAATAATATTTCTTCGTATACTTATCTAATATCTTCCTTTACCCTGATCTTAGTCCACAAACACATAAATAATCTTGTTATTTAGCAAATAAGCCTATGGATAACATCATGATTCAATAGATTCTAGTCCTTAATATGGATATTGACCTAATATTGAATTTTTATGTATTTATTAGGGATCCTTCACATGTTATAATACTTATCAAACCTCATCTAAATGTTTAAATCTCCCTTTTCTAAAAAAATAATAGAATTTAGCCTTTTTAGCCTATTACCTAACCCTAGAACTTGGTTATCTGGACATAACCTCTACCATGGGCATCATTATTTTTTAAAACAAATTTAAAGTTTCACAAAAATTATTATTTATCCTTATTAAAAAATTTCAAACTCTCTTAGTCCCTCCAATGGAAGTTATGCTCATTTCTTGACTTCTCAAAATAGGGTTTGTAGAGACTTTGGAATGCAATCAATATTTGCTTAGGGGAATTCAACCATAAAATAACATATTTAATATTTAATAATCCTCATAAACTTAAATTATGAGTGTTTCAACTTATCTTAATGGCATATTCCATCACACAAGCTTCAAAATATAACAAGAGACCAAAAGCAGGGTTATAGTCCTAATTGTGCAGTCCTGCAAACCCTGAACTTGTGTATCTTCTTTATCCCACATTATATCAACCTAAAAAAAAAATTACCTTTTAAATTATTCTCTTTATATCCCATAAAATTTTCATGCACTAAGTATTGATCTTTTTAAAGTTGTATTTTATTTTATGCTCTCGAATAGGTTTTAAGCCCTAGTTATAAGCTTACACAAACTCAAAACTCTATATACTTTATTATAGGTATTCTTAATACTTATAATCAATTATAAAATATATAAATCAACCCATTGTTCCATTATATGAAGTTTTAAAACATCTTGAATCAGTTATCAATCTTCAATGCTATGGTTGTGAACAAGAAACAGGTTTTAGGTCTCCAACAGGGTTACAGACTAAGATTCAAGTATAACTCTTCTTACATGCATATATTCCTATTGAAAATACCTTGAAACATTTATAAATGACCTTAATTATATTTTTACAAAGTTAATAATCATTTTCATGGTTATTTTTCAAGATATAAGGTTTTATTATATCCAAACCCTAAATTACATGTTGTAGATGATATTTTGTGATTATGTAGCACCTCAATATTTTACACTTAGAAAACTTAGACCTTGGATATTCCTTAGTCCTACACATTCATTACTCTTTCAAGCCTTGTATCTACTCTATCTTATGCACCTTGGTCTATCTCTTAGTTTGACCAGCCTTATATTGATGACATAGATATCCCATCTTGCCAAAAATGCTTAAAATGTACTTATCTTACACATCCTCAAGTTCTAAGCTTGTGCTTGCTCTCCTTTTCCCTAAACACTAAAAAATAGGGTATACATTAGCATTAACATTAGCTTGACCCAATGCAAGTGTCTAGTGCCCTAAAGTCATCCAATTTATAAATGAAACATAATACAGTGGTTGGCCTAAGTGCTTTAATGTGAGTTATCTCAAGATAAGATTGGTATAAAAAAATATCAACCCTAATTCATTCCTCACCTAGCAATCATACCAAAATATCATTCAAGAAGCACTCAAGTTATCAAGATCTTTCCTATTCTATCCTATTTTGATATAATTCAAAGGAACAACCTAGTTATGGGTCTAAAGTACTAAAGGAATAGTCATAAGGTCTTATTTTCCAAGTTATAAGATAGGTAATTATTGTACTTACCTTGCATAGATTACATGATTCACACATAATCCAACACAAGGGAAAACTACATGAGTTTGATGCCTTCTTCTAAAGTATTGGTTATGTAAGCAACACTCTTTGATAGTAGGGTCATTATGGATCATCTCAAAACCAATACCCACTAACCCATTTTACCCCAAGGTCACATTAAAGATGGAAACCTAGGGTTTTACCATTTCAAAAGGAGTGATAGTCCATGACCCAGATCTAAATGTAACAAAGTGAAGGTGAATCCAAACCCAGAAACATCTAACTGGTCACATCTTATTTCAACTAATATTTTGTATAAGACACTAGCATCAAACCTAGACAGTAGTGTTGACACAATTATCCCAGGCTGATGCAAATTTCTAGAGAGCTAGAGGCACTAGATCTAGAATTTGATGATTGATACATAATTATCTTCCTACTTAATTTTTGATTATACCATATCTAGATTTGCATTAGCATCAAAACCAAATAATTACTCTCTTTTATGTCATTTATATATCTATCATAGTTGTACTTTTTATAAATAACTTATCTCAATTTAATGAATTCAACATATGGTACATTTGAGTTTAGTAAATTAATTAGCCTATTTTAGATCTTATATTAACTTGTGTGCCCTATCATTTCTATATCCTTAACCTTATCTACCCAAGTATCCCTCAATGAAAATTAGGGTTAAACATATGGTGAACCCAATATTTGAACATCAAACCCTAGACCAACTAGGGTTTTCTAATATATTTTCTTATTGTTGATCATTGATTGATAAATCTTACAATCATGTTTTCCATGGACACATCTTTAAATTATCTCATCATCTAATACCATATAGTTGATATGGTTTTCTACATTACTTATCTTGTCAAAACTATTAAGCAAATCCATGTACATAATGCAAGAGTGTTAAAACAAAGGCAATATTTGATGTCTCTCGATACGTCCTCTTGTAATGTTATATATCTTGTATCTAGATGCCAATGTGATCAATTGAGAAACAAGCATGCTAAAATTTCACTACTTGAGCTCCTAAAATAATCTAATGTTTACAAGGACATCCTATATGAGACACTACATGAAACTCAAGTTACAAGTGATATTAAGCTTATTTATTATACAAATACCAAGACATATCTCAATATAAATGCCAAACTTATTATCTTTGATCCAAATTATTTACCATCCAAAGATATAATTGATTAAGAGTTAACTTTATTCATACACGTGACAATACAAAATAAGAGAATCAAAAGGGTTTTCATTGATAATGGATCAGGCCTAAACATTTGTAGTATCAACTTTCTAACCATCATGGAAATTAACACCAACCTACTTCAAAAATTTGATTATGCATATGAAAGAATTTGATAATTTACATATTCCTTCAATTATTCAAATTACATTGGATGTGACATTGGGACTCAAAACTATTTCAACTACTTTTTAGGTAATGTCTCAATCATTCCATTATAATATACTTTTGGGTAGACCTTTCATACATTCAATGGAATCCATCCCATCTACAATTCATATGTGTAAAATTCATACATTATGTAACTTTATTAACAATACATATTGATGATAAACCTTTCAAATTTTACAAAATATAATATGAAATTGAAGGCATTCATACAGTGATACCACCTAAATAGTGCATTCCTCTTGAGCATATACACACTTATGAAATAGGTGAGTCAATTACAATGGATCCTCTATATCAAGATGTAAATAAGGTACCACATATTAAGGTGCACACATATGCACATAAAGAGCAAGAACTGTTACCAAAACATCCAAAATTCAAGGATTCCAAACTTACATTTATTGTCTATGATAATGATGATACTCATATACCTATATCCAAAAAAATGGGGGTTTATAATCAATGATAACACTTATGTCAAACACCACAAATCCATAGATTATCTTATATCTACTATGAACACTATTGTGGATCTTCAAAAAAATGTTTTTATGCTTTAAATACAAGTGGCTTTCTATAAAGCTAATGCAAATGTTACCTTATTCAATAATCAACATCTGTCACATTCTATACTTGAATACCCTTATCTGCATGGTTTTGAATTACCATATATACCTATCTTTTGGCATAATAAAGATCCATTTAAGCATGTGCTAAATTATTTAAATTCTTTTGGCCAATGGGTAAATGATTAAAAACTATTATTAAAGGTATTCCATATGAGAATTTTGATGAGGCTCACAATTGGTTATATAGCTTACCAAAGGTTTCTTTAACCACTTTTTCTCCTTCCAAGTACCAAAGTGTTAACCCTTATACAAATGAGGGAGATAAATTACCCAATGATCATTATGAGGAAAAACATGGTATTCTTAATCTTTATATGAGTTCTTTAAAAAATGTATGTAATATGGGGCCATACAAGGTCTTCATCCTATGCCAAATCTTCAAGTGTACATAATCAAAAGGTGCACACATCAATAGGATTTAATAATTACCTTACACATGGGTGGTGCTTATTTTTGGCACAACCATATTGATCCTACACAAACCAAAACCACTTTTAGAATAAATCACTTTTATCAGTTCAATTTTAACTTACAATATTTACAAAAGAAAGTCACTTGGAAAGACTCCTTAGGCAACATAACAATACCAATCTCTTCTAGTCTTAAAGTAATTCAAACATAGATTTGGTTATGTTATACCAATGGAATAAAAAATTGACCAAAATTAACAAGGAATTTCCTTTTCTCAAGAAGGAAAATTAATACATATTTAAAATGATAGCATTACATTTTATATTACACATGTAAAACATGAGGAGGAACATGTTATGTCCCTTTTCAACCTATCCAATCATGATGAAAACAATGTAAAATATCTAAATTAAGGTTGTAAGGTTCACATTGGGAAGATATATATATGACCATCCACTGGATGGCATCATAGGATGATCTTTTCTCATCATCAAAAATTTCAAAAATACCAAAAAATCAAGAAACATTAAAAAATCCAAAAATAATTTTGGTACCTATATGTTTTATTAGCTCCTTGGCATTTATGTGTTAGTTCAATGTTGAGGTATTTCATATCATTTAATCCTACACACACACACACACACACACACACACACACACACACACACACACACACACACACACATGCAGGCATACACAAATACATGATACACTTATGGCTGTTGGGATTTCCCTCTACTCATGTCATCGGGATGTCAGGGGCATACATCTTATATTATATTAAGAAACTCAGGTTACATGATTTGATGATCACTCTATGCTATCATGTTTGAGCTTACATATGTACTTAGACATGCCTTATTCATGCTTATATCTTGCACATGGTACTTGATATGATATGCAATTGATGTTTTTTGCTAACATATTTGATCCATGGGCCACTATGACATGTTTGTGTTGGCAGATTATTCTTTTCTTTTATACACTTCCTTGAGTGTTTTGCCTTGTTATTGTCTTGATTTTTTGAGCATTTGAATATGTTCCATTGTATGTGGACCATGTGCATATCTTTGCTTTCTTGGATGGTTGAATATGTCATTGCTTTTTTGGACATTTGAATATGTCATTGCTTATTGTATGGTCATTGATTATTGCATGGACATTTGAATATGTCATTCCTTACTTCTGTTTACATTTGAATAAGTCATGTCCATTTGATTTTTTAGCTTTTAAACATGCCACTTATTTGTAGTCTCTTTGGTCCATTGCTTTTTTACTTACTTTTAAGTGTTATTATGTGTGTGGTTATTTTCTTGTTAAGCTTGTATTACTACTATCTAGACATTTCCATGATCTTTACCATGCATCTTAGGCCTAAATGTGATCACATTGGTTTTTTTTGATCCAATGATACATTTACCTAGATATGTTTCCTTTTATATGCTACATGGTTATATTCATAGATTTACAGTTGTCTTACCCTTTTGAGGTGAGGTAACTTCTAGGTAATATTTTTCACTCACCTCAAAAGGGCACACATTAGTGGCGGAATTATTGAGAAGCATGTTTTCCACACTTTGCATAGTTCTTATATTTAGTAGGGGCATGTCATATGGACATGGCTTCCACACATTCATAGTTTTCATATTATAGTGGGAACATGTTTTGGAAGCATGTTTTCCACATTCATTCAATATTTTATACTTATACTAGTTTGTATATTCAGTTGGGTCATGTCATATGGACATGGATTACACACATAAAAATTTTATATATTCAATGGGGTCATTATTTGGAAGCTTTTTCTCCACATTCATTTAGTTGGCACTTATATCAATTTACATATTCAATGGGGGCATGCTTTGGAAGAATGTTCTCCACACCTACTTAGTATTCAGCATCTCCAGTTTATAGTGGGGATATTTTTTGGAAACATGTCCTCCACATTGGTACTTATATTAGTTTTAGATGTCTCCATATATAGTGGGGGCATGATTTGGAAGCATGTCCTCTTCACTTACACAATTATCCAAATTGGACAAAGCACACAGTTATATGATTCAGATTTACAATTATGGTAGAATTATATACATGGTACCATTATTATACATAGTTTTAACATGAGACATATATAAGGTGTATATGTTATGAAACATGTGCTTAATATTGAAAAATCCAAATCAATTTCAAATTTAAAAATTATTGCACATATTGATACCCTGCAGGCTTTTATGGATTTTAGTGAGTTAATATACTACAGTAGTTAGTTCACCTTTTGGTATGGTTGAGGTGATTAAATTACTCAATTTTTCCAAGTTATCAATTTGGAATTGATCATCTAAACTCACCAGGTTATAAGTGCCACTAGGTTACACGATTGACCTAATCTCAACTAATAGGTGGCAACTCACTTTTGCTTCAAAGTTGTGGGCATGTGCCTTCTAATATCTATCTCTATCTCCTTGGATATATGCACTTTAAATATTTATCTATATTTATTCTAATATAAGTTTTCTAGATTTACATTGATACATATTTTTCAAAATCAACTTGTCAATAGGTAATATAGTTACATCGACACATAGGTGTACTCTTAAACCTTGCTCTTTCAATTTAAATATATTTCAAGTACTTTTGACGTAGATTATATGCATTGATTATACATTATAACATGCTCTTGGTTGTAGGTTAGTCACTAGAAATTTATTCAAATTCAACTCAAGCAAAGACAGGTATGCATACACACCCAGGTACTTATTCCTTTCTTTTAAATTAAAAATTTGATTACTAGTTAAGGGGGGAATGTAGATGATATTTTATGATTATGTAACACCTAAATCTTATGCACTTGACAAACTTAGACATTGGTTGTTCCCCTTAGTATTACACATTCCTTACTTTTGTAAGCCTCACATATACTCTATCTTGTACCCCTTAGCCTATCTCTTAGTCTGACCATTCTTATATTGATGACACAAATATCCTATCTTGTTAAGAATGTTTAAAATATACTTATCTTACACCTATACAAGTTTTGAGCATGTGCCTACTCTCCCTCTCCCTAGATACCAATGTTTGGGATAGATAGTAGTGTCAACATTATTATCCTACCCTAACGCAAGTGTCTAGTGCCTTAAAGTCACCCAATTTACAAATGAAATGTATTACAATGGTTAGCCTAAGTTCTTTAATGCAAGTTATCTCTTAATAAGATTGGTAAAAATACAATATCAACCCTCATTCATTCCTCACCTAAAAATTATATCAAAAGAGCATTCAAAAAGCACTCAAGTTATCAAAATCTTATTATTCTATCATATTCTAATATAAGTCAAAGGAGCATCCCAACTACAAGTCTAAAGTACTAAAGGAGTAGCCATAAGGTCTTATTTTCCAAGTTACAAGCTAGATCACTATTATACTTTATTTACATATATTATATTATTCACACATAAGCTAATACATAGGAGAGAACTACATGAGTCTGAGGCCCTCTTCTATAGTATTGGCTATGTAGGCAATGCCCTTTGACAATGGGGTCATTGGGGGTTATCTCAACACCTTGTGCTCAGTAACCCATTTTTCCCAATGTCATATTGAAGATGGAAAGCTAGAGTTTTTCCATTTCATAAGGAATAATAGTCCATGACCCAGATTTGAATGCACCAGAGTGAAGACGAAGCCAAACCTAGAAGCATCTAGGTGGTCACAACATATTTAAATAAATATTCCATATAAGACACTACCATAAAACTTAGATAAAAACATCGATGTAACTATTCTAGGCTAATGAAATTATCCAGAGAGCTAGAGGCACTAGATCTACAATCTAATGATTGATCCAGAACTATCTTCCTACCTACTTTCTGCTTGTACTAAATCTAGATCCATATTAACATCAAAACCAAGTGAGTAATTTATTTTATGTTATTTATATATCTAGCATAGTTATACTTTCCATTAATAACTTATCTCAATTTAATAAATTCAACACATGGTATATCTACATTTAGCACATTAATTGGCCTATTATAGATCTAATATTCACCTTTGTTCCCTATCATTTCTATACCCTTAACCCTATCTACCCAAGTAAGGATTCCTTAATCCAAATTAGGGTTAATCACCTGTACCCAGACTTGAGATATAATAAAAAGGGAAATTTTGAGACTCACAGCTTGTTGAAGGTTCTCTTTTATTGTGTTAGACTCTCAAACACTTATAATAACTAGTAAAACCCTTTTAGTAAACACTAACATTCCAAAATGTTAAAAACAACTCATTTTCCCTTTGATTGTCATTATATGACTATATATACAGACCCTGTTTTCTCTCTTTTGAGGGAATCTCATTATCTAGAGACTTTCAAACATTTTTTTAGCTTGAAGGAGATTTATACTAATTATTATCACCCTATCAATTGATCTTTAAACTTAAAATATCATCAATTACATTAAATAATTGCTCTTATACTGATTGTGTCTCAAAATACAAACTTTCAAATCTTTATAGCCAAAGTAAACAACATCTAAAAATTCAAAAACATAAATAAACACTTGAAGCATGTGAAAATACCTTCAATTAGTCTAAAACAATAAGAGATGATACTAAACATCCATTATTCATTCAGTTTTTTCCAAATCTTCTTACAATTCTCTGTTTTCTTCATTGGTAGACCTAAAAACCATGTCTTCAACCTACTTAGCAACCTCTCTACCCTTCTTGATCCTAAAAATTTAACTTTTATTTTTTCTTATAACTATCTAAAGTTCCTCTTAAATTGGTTTTAATATCTATAACAAATGGCTAAACTTGTCCATTTAATATTCTTTCCAACAACCTTAAGCTTATCTCTTGACATGTTTTGTTCAGTCATCCACCCACAGTGAGGCTTCTAGATAGTTTTACATTAAATTGAAGGTAAAAATACATTTATAAATTATTATTATACCCTATTTGTCTTTGTCAAATGGATCAAAACCTTATAACATGCTAAAACCCTTATAAACTCTCATTTACAAATTTAAATTTTCAAATTTGTCATTTTGGTGCGAAAACCAACCAAGCTCAAAAGACCACATTTTACAAACATCTGAGGATAGGAACACCTCATTCTGGACATTATAAGACCTTAAATACTCTCTCATGACCAATTAATCATAAAATAAAGCAATATCAAGCTTCTTATTCACCTATTTATGACCTATCAATCAAACAAACTAAAATTTTCATAATTACAAATGATTTGATGATGCTCTTGCATCACATTCTCTTAAAACATTTTATCAATTTGTGTGTTTTCTATGAAAATCCCCCAAAACAATAAAACAATCATAATGTTTCTTCGATGAAGATAATCACATATTATGATTAGGAATTATTTATAGCAATGGATTTAGTCCATCTTATGCAATAATTTGTTATAGTTAGCAGAAACTTGTGTCTAACTGATGAATTGGGATTAATAATCCCCACAAAATCTAGACCCCATTGTATAAAAGGGATTCCTTAAATTATAGGATACAAAGGTAGTATTACATGTATTTATATTTTATTAAACACCTGACATTGGTGACATGTCCTGACATGGTTTTAATCATCTTTAAAAAAGGTAGGATAATAATGACCCATCCTTAGAATTTTGTGAGTTGTAGTATTTATTGAAGGGTTTCCACTACCAATATTCTAGTGGAATTTATTGAGGATATATACAATTTATTATTTAAATACATATCTCAAACAAATCCTTGTATAATTATTTTGATAAATCACTCCCTTATTTATCATATAGTGTGCAAACTTAAGCCTAAGTACTTATCTTTGTTCTCTACTCAACTCAGGAGGATACGTGCTAGTGAGTAGATAGTGGATGATTTAGGCATATCAAAAACCTATAGTTACATGGGATTGGTTTTTTTTTTCAATATATATGTGTTGGATTATAATTTTACATTAGATTAATAATACCTTGGCCTCACACCATCTTAGTAAGTTTGATTTAAATATCGAATTCTTGTAATTTGGCCATCCACTTGCCCCTTATTTCACCTAGATTTTTTTGACCAAATGTAAGCTTAAATATTGAGTATTGGATAATGGTGTATGTCTTATTTTGAAATATATAATGTTTTAATTTCTTTTCAACCTTCATTAAGGCATAAATTTGCTTATCTATCATATAATACTTCAGATCTACATATTTTATATTAGTACTCATAAAGGTAATAGGATGTTCACTATCATCTACCCTTTTGTGTGAAAAATGTTGTTATAGTGTGCTCTGATACAAGAAAATATAACAAAACCCTATTGAAAACTAGGTTGATCAAAATTGGAGTTTGGGGAATGGTAGTCTAGACATCCTAGAATGATTTCTTAGCCTTGCCTTCCATTCTATTCTTGCATCCTACTTCAACATAGCATTTAGTGGATTGATAATATCTACAAATAATGAAATAAATTTGTGAATAAAATTCATATTTCCAAAGGACTTGAGTTCCTTTTTGTTTTTAGGATATGGAATTTTTGAAATATCAGGAACTCTCTCTAGAATGATTGAAGTCCACTCCTTGGTGATAGCATGGCCTAGTAATTTACCATCTGTGACCCAAAAAATACTCTTTATTGGGTTTAGGGAGATCCCATATCTTATACATCTATCAAATACTCTTTGTAATTGGTATACATGATTTTTATGTCTTTTTAAAAAATAGTTATTCATTTATGTAGATGATGATGCACTTACCAATAAGTCTTAGAATTAAAAATCCATGGCCCACTATAAAATAGTCCCTACATTGATTAATATGAATGGCATTATTTTGTATGCAAAATTTCCCCACTTGGTAGTGAAAGTATTTTTCATTATGTCATCAATCTACAACAAGACCTGGTTATATCCTGAAAACCCATCTAAAAAGGACATCTTCTCTGACCCATGAACTATTTGAATTACTTCATCTAGGGAATGCAAGGGATAATTTTATTTTTCTTAAGATTGGTTGAGATTCCTAAAATACACACAATCTAATTTCACCATTTTTGTTTTGTAAATGGACTATATTGGCTACCCAAGTAGAATGTCTGGTGGGAAATATAATTTTAGCCTCTAATAATTTTTGGACTTCTTTATGAATAAGAGGCTCCAAAATAGGATTGGTTGGTCTTTGTCTTTGCTTGTGTTTAACCTTAAAATGTTGATATAATGTGATCTTATCATTAACCCTAGATTTCAATTAAAGGGCTATACATAAATGCCATAGCACAAGGGGGATAATTAGATCTATATCAATCCAATTAGATGATAAAATTAGATATAATTATACATTGTATTTATTATGTTGAGATAGTCTAAATATGGAAAGTAAAATTATGTTGGATATATAAATGACTAATAATTGATGTACTTAGCTTGTTCTGATGATAATACAATTTTGAATCTAGAATAGGTAGAAAGTAGGTTGAAAGGAGATTCTAGATATGACCTTCTAACACTTTAGACACTAATGTCAGCCTGGGATGGTTACATCAATGCTACTATTTGAGTTCAATGTATCTTGTACAGAATACCTACTAGAATAGTATGTGACCACCTATATGCTTCTATGTTTTCATTTTCCTTTGATTTGGTGTATTCAGATCTAGTTCATGGATTGTCATTCCTTTTAAAATGGCAAAACCCTAGCTCTCTATATTCATAGTGACCTTAGAGGAAAATGGGTTAGTAGGCACATGGTGTCGAGTTGATCTTAAAAACCTTGATATCAAAGGGCACTACCCACATATCTAATACTCTAGAAGAGGGATTCAGACTCATGTAGTTCTCCCTTAAATGTTGACTTATGTGTGAATTATAAAATATGTGCAAAGTACAACAATAACCTAGATTGTAACTTCAAAAATTGGGGTCTTGGCATACTCCTTTAGTACTTTAGACATATATATGTGTTTTTCCTATGACTACTATGGAAATAGGAAAGCCTTGTTCAAATGAATGTTTGATAGAGTGATTTTGATAAGTTACCTTGGGCTCTTTGGTATTTTACTCAATGTGACTAGGTGAGGAAAGAATAAGGGTTAATCTTGTATTTATATCAATACCTTTGTATTAATAACTCATACTAAATAGCTTAGGCCAAATATTATGATATGTTTTATTTTCAAATTAGATGAATTTAGTGCACTTGACACTTGCATTGAGACAAGCCAATAGCATCAATGTTATTATATGTCTCAGATGTTAGTGCCCAAGGAGTAGGAAAGCATGTACATGTTCAAAACTTGTAGAGATGGAAGATAAGTACATTTTAAGACTTTTGAGAAAGATAGAGGGCTTATGTCATGAACATAAGACTAGTCAGACTAAGAGATATAAAGCCAAAGGGTGTAAAGATAGAGTAGATGTGAGACTTGTGGAAGTGGGAAAGGTATAGAACTATGATGAATAGCCAAGGTCTAAGTTTTATAAGTGTAAGTAATACTGAGGTGCTATATAATCATAAAATAGCATCTACATTTCCACCACCCTTTTATCTAGTAATGAAATTTATATTTTAAAGGAGTGTATTTAGGTTTGTATTCACACCTTGTATTTATGTGTGACCAACTTGAGTGATTTATCAATGACTAACCTACAATCAAGAGCATGTTACAGTATAAAATTAGTGCATATAATATGGGTTGAAAGTACTTTAAATAAATTAAAATTAAAAGGTTTAAGAGTACATATTTGTGTCAATTTAACCGCGGTGTCTATTAGCATGTTATTTTTAAAAATATGTATCATTGTAAGGCTTTGAAAAATAGATTAGGACAAATATAGATAAATATTTAAAGTACATATATCCAAGGAGATAGAGAGAGAGAGAGAGAGAGAGAGAGAGAGAGAGAGAGAGAGAGAGAGAGAGAGTGTAAGGCACATGCCCCCAACTTTAGAGCAAAAATGAGTTACCACCTCGCAGCTAAGATTATCTCAACCATACAAACCAATGATGCTTATAACCTGGTGAGGATATATGATCAAGTCCAACCTAAAAAAATGTAAATATTGAGTGATTTGATCACCTCAACCATACCAAATACTGTAATAGATTGGCTCAATAAATTTTGTAAAATTCTACGAGGTATCAATACAAAAAAGTTTGTGATGTGGTAATAGACCATAAAAGAGTTTTGGAATCTGAAACTAATTTGGATTTTGTAATACTAGACACATATTTTTCATATCATATGCACCTTAGATATGTCTCATGATAAAATTGTGTGTAATATTAGTACCAATGTATAGAATTATGTCACAACTATGAGTCTGAATCATATAACTATGTGCTTTAGCCAATTTGGATAATTGTGTAAGTATGCAAAACATGATTATAAAGCATGCCCACACTATATATGGAGAAATATAAAAAACTAATATAAGTATCAATGTGGAGGACATGTTTCCAAAAAATTCCCCCACTGTAAACTAGAGATGTTGAAATATTGAATAGGTGTGAGAACATGCTTCCAAAGCATACCCCCACTAAACCTAAGAACTATGAATGTGTGGAAGCCATGTCCATATCACATACCCCCACTAAATTTGAAAATTTATATAAGTACTATATACTGAATGAGTGTGGATAACATGCTTCCAAAGTATGCCCCCACTAAATATGAAAACTATGCCAAGTGTGGAGAATATGCCCCCGCTAATATACCCCCATTTAAGGTGAGAGAAAGATAATAATGGGTAGTTACATCACCTAAAAAGGATAAGGCAACTATATAATTTGTGAACGTAACCATTTATCATACAAAAGGGAACATGTCTAGGCTCATGTATCATTGAGGTACATAGAACCAATGTGATCACATATAAGCCTAAGATGTATTAAAAATATCATGGCAATGTCTAGATAGTAATAGTATAAGTTCAACAAGCAAACAATCACACACACAATAATACTCAAAATCAATTCAAAAGGTAATAGTCCAAAGAAATTTCAAATAAGGGGCATATTCAAATACTACACAACCAAAGGGACATGACTTAGTCGAATGCCCATAAAGATAAGTCTGACATATTCAAATATCTATACAACAAACCATGACATATGTAAATGTCAAATAAAGCATACATAGGCATGAGGGTCATAAACAAAGGATCATATTCAAATGCTTGAAAAAAGAATATAATAATGAGATAAGACATTTAAGGAAGTGCATAAAGTAAAGCATAAGCAACTAACATAAAAATGTCATAGTAGCCCATGGATTAAATGTATTAAGAAAAAATGTCAAATGTATAGCATATCGAGTACCCTGCATAAGATATAATCATGGATAAAAGTCATGTGTAAGTACATATTTAAGCTCACATGTGATAATGTATAGTGATCATCAAATCATATAACCTATGTATATCAATATCAAATAAGTGAATGCCCCCAATGTCCATATGACATGAGTAGAGGGAAGGCCTAACATCTAAAATAAGAATGTATTATGTATTTGTGTATGCAATTATCACACATAAGTATAATTTTGACACATACATGTATGTAAGGGTAACTGAGTATACCATCCATCAACATGGAACTAACACATGGATGTCAATAAGCCAATAAAACATGTAATTTCTAGAAGTGTTTTTGGATTTTTTTGAATATTTTTTATTTTTTTGGAATTTTTGAAGAGGAAGGATCATATTATGATGCCATCCAATGGATGGTCATAGATATATCCCCCACTATGAACATTACAACCTTAAGTTGGATCTTTTTCATTATTTGCATCATGATTGGATAGGTTAAAAAGGTACATTAGGTTCACTAAATATTTAAATCTAAAATGTTGATCTAAGGTGATCTTATCATTAACCCTAGATTTAAATTAAATGGGTATATAAAAATGAAATGGAAAAAGGGTGATAATCATATCTGTAGCAAGACAATTAGATGTTAAACTCAAATATAAACATACATTGAATTTTTTATATTGAGATAGTCTAAATATGGAAAGTATAACTATGATAGATATAAAAGTGATAAATAAGTGATATACTTAGTATGTTTTGATGATAATGCAGTTATAGATCTAGAAAATGCAAAAAGTAGGCTAAAAGGAGATTCTAGAATAGTTGTCATACTTTAGATCTGACATTTCTAGCACTCAGGACACTAACATCAACCTATGATAGTTATGTCAACATTATTATTTGGGTTTGACATAAGTTTCATATATGGAATACCTAATGGAATAGGATGCAACCACTTGGATTCTCTAGGTTTTGATTTGCCTTCACTCTAGTATATTCATATCTGGGTCATGGATTGTCACTCCTTGTGAAATGGAAAAACCCTATTTCTCCATCTTCATAGTGACCTTGGGGGAAAATGGGTTAGTGGGCACATAATGTCGATATAACCCCAAATACCCCACTATTAGAGGCAATTTCCTACATATCTGATACCTCAAAGAGGGTTGTAATTATCCCCTATGTGTTGGCTTCTCTATGAATCATACAATATGTGCAAAACAAGTATAATAATGATCTAGCTTGTAACTTGTCATATCAAGATCTTGGATTAGTCCTTTAGTACTAAAAACATGTATATGTGTTGTGTCTATGATTGGTATGGAAATAAGGAAGCTTGTTTAATTAAATGCTTTATAGAGTGATTTTGATAAGTTATCTTGGTCTCTTAGGTCTTTTACTCAGTGTAGCTAGGTGTATCATTAATCAGGGTTAATCTTTTATTTTTATCAATCCCTTTGGAGTAATAACTCGCATTAAAAAAATTAGGCTAACCATTAGGATATATTTGATGTGAAAATTGGATGAATTTAGGATACTGTACACTTGTGTTAGGATAGGGCACTAGCATCGATGTTATTGTCTATCTTAGATGTTAGTGTTTAAGGAGCAAAAAAGTAGGTACAGGTTTAAAACTTGTAGATATGGAATATGAGTACATTTTAAGAATTTTGCGCAAGATAGAGGGCTTGGGTCATACACATGATATTGATTAGACTAAGATATAAAGACCAAGGGGCACAAAGATAGAGCATATGTGAGACTTTTAGAATTGGGAAAGGTATAAAACTAAGAGGAATAAACAAGGTCTGAGTTTTCCAAGTGTACAAGACTAAGGTGTTATATAATCATAAAATATCATCTACAGCCTGAAATCCTTGTGTTATTCTTGTAGTGGTATGGTATGTTCGATAACTCTAGGATCAAATTTTTATAAGTCTTTGTAAGTCTAAGTGATCACATCTTTATATTCTATCATTAAATCCATCAGCATTCATTTATCTTATTTTTTATAGCTCAATCCAATGTTAACTATTTAGGGATTTTTATTTGTCCCTAAATTTATCTTGGAAAAATCAAATTCATTGGTCTTAGATAGTTTATTCTTTTCATCTTAGAAATCCATGTCAAAAAATCATTATAAGGAGACCATACCTTTGGGCATATTTGTTTTCTTTTAATTGGAAGATGTCATGATTCTCTTTATCTTATTTATTCATTGAGTTGAAATCATTTTAATCAATAATCTAAGACTCAAAAGCCCCATAATTTCCCATGAATTGAATGATTTATTAGTCATCATTAAACACCTGAAGTGGTCAATATTATCAAGAAATAAAGGACATGATACTAATTATATACAAAAAATTTGCATTTTTTATACTTGTAAGGGGGCCAAATTTGATGTAGAGGTGGCCAGGGAATCAGTTTTCCAATTTTGTTCTCTAGGGACTGATTTTATATGGAAAGCTTTAAATGATTCAATTATATCCTAGGGGCTATGTTTTTATTTCTTGAGATATGAATTTTTACATTGATATCGACTCATGGTCTGATTAAGAGCTAGTTCTGAGTCTGCAAACATAAGCAACTACTTGACATTATGTTTTAGTGCGAATTAGATTCCTAGAATTAAAGCTTCATATTCCACATGATTATTTGTGCATGGAAATCATAGTAAAAAAGAAACAAGGTATTGCCTCTCATCAGGGTTAGTCAATTTTATGAACAAACCATAAGCCTCAAGGATGTCAACTATAAGGATGTCAATATACTATTAGATGTGTAGCTCAAAGGCAAGCCGCATGTGGACATTTAATAATTCTCCTATGACTAGGACTACAAATTTATATAAGTATAATACTACCCTTTTTGACTTATATAAATTCAACCCTAATATTTTACATATTCTAGTGGGTATTACATTGGTTGAGGAACTTGAGTCAACTAGAAAATTATGCACATTTTTCCAAAATATTTTGAATTCAATAGGAAAGGTGAAACTCATATTTATCTTTGTACATGACCATATTTGCATGTGTAGATTTTGATTCATCGGTACATGGTTTACTAGTCAAAGTCTTGAGAAAAAACTCCCTCTATTTTGTGATTTGAGCCAACTCATGTAGATTAATGTTTTTCTTAATTTTTATTCATGTTCTCCACTATGTTATATCTACTCTTAATGTGTGGATTAGCTTGTTGTTGTTGATCATTCCCTTTAGGAGGATGTGGATTGTTATTAGAATTTGGATTAGGGGGAGTGATTAGATTATTATTTTAAAGTGTAAAATTTGTGGCAGGATGTTGATTCTTATTTATTAGATTATAGTTATTTATTTAGAATTTTAAAAAACCATGAATCTCATCTATTTTGGCTCATTCTCATCCTTAATAGGGAATGAGAAATCATAGGTTTCAAATACCATGGTTGTATTAAAAGTAATAAGGGAACCAATTATGGATGAATCCTATTTATTTAGGACCACTTCTTATCTTTACATATCATTTTGAAATATTTCAAAATCATTATAGAAATATATATAATCTAGTTCACCATGCTAGGTAGTAATATGGACTCTACACTAGTTAGGTAAGGCTACCTCAAAAATATTCATATCATGCAATCTATTAGGCTAGGTTTTTGAATTATTTCCTATCCTATTGAATGGTATGTTATATATTTAGAATGTGATATTTATACTGGTTGTTTCCCCTATAATGTTTCCCAAGTGTTTATACACGCTTAGAAACTCATTACTAAGTTTTTTCATAATGCACTAGATGGCATCTAATTTAATTTTGGTAGAATCAAAGGTTGTCCCCTATATTGCAGAGGTATTAATTGGGACTAGATATTGATTATGATTATTTTGATTAGACACATTTAGGAATGCTCAAAAAACTTAGGTTATAGTTTGCTACAACATGAGTTAGGGGTAACTGTGTGAATTCTTGATTCTAATTGTTGGCCATGATATTTTGATTGGCATTCAAAGTGAGATTCAGGAACAAGAAATTGGGATCAATATTGGGTATGGCTTGCAAGTAAGGATTCAGCTATCTATCAATGTTAATAGCTTAAACATAGATGTTGATATTCATAGCTCTATGAATGAAAACTATAGTGATCCTAATGTATTTTTATATATTTCAAGTGCTAAGGTAATATTAGGTTTGTATGTAGTAGCCACACATCTATACGTATTTTCAAATATTTCATTGAAGGCTCTAATTGGTTCATTGGGTTCTTTTATCATACTAGAGAAATGTTGGTATATCACATTAGGACTGGTAACTTGTCCAAATTATGCCATAAATTTTTCATGACATTGGCTTCATGATGTGATTGAATTTTTTATAAGGTTAATAAATAAGTCATAGGCAACATCATGCAGGGTGAAATGGAATAGTCTACATGCAACTTCTTCATTAAATACATTAAACAAACCTAGAGCAATTTTTAAGGCTTTCATATGTTCCTATGTAATTCATCCCCCAAAAGGAGAGAATGACAGAAGGTACTTATGTGGATTCCTTGGAAAATCATGAATGACACTAGATATGGTGATGGTTGAACTAACCAACTAGGCCATACTAAAACATTGAGGTTGGATCCCTAGGGTTGGTTAATTTGGCTAGGTAACATCTCTCCTAGGGATACCTATATTTGATTTGGGTATCCAATGAACCTATAAAGGGGCTAGTAATAATAGATCAAAATCATAATTGTCCCTTGTTAACCTTATTATGGGATCCATTGTACACAATTCAAGTGAATCTTTAACAATTAAAGATAGTGGCCCCCCATCTAATGCAAGATAAAACATGTTTATGTGGGTTTTATTCACATCAAATGATCTTATGATAAATTCCCTATCATTTTAGGATCAGTGAAAGGTCTACTCCAAAGCATGAATTTTGGGTCTCATTTTTATAAATAACCATATGGTGGAATAACAATAATCAGAGTGGTTATTAACCATGGATGGTTAGGATATGATGGGTGTCTTAATTCTACTTCAAATGGATGGGTGGATCTAGCCTAACATGATTATGTCCAAAAAAAATGAAGGGTAAGCCAGAGAAGAAGGGAATTTATAATTCGGTTAGAGATTAAACCCTTCCAAGTTGACTCATTATACTAGGCCAAGCATATGTCATTAACCAATGTTTGTTGTAGATTAACTAAAAGCACAACACATAGAAAAACATAGTGAAAATTCTAAGGTATTAATTGTAGTTAAATTCAATGATCATAATCAAATATTTGCTTAGTACCATATTTTCAATCACATCTTATGTTACCAATAAATTATAAATATGATTTATGACCAAATAATTGATAAGACTAACATATTGTTCAATTTTATCTCTATATAAAACATATACCTAACTTATCACATATATCAACTTAATGGAAATACTTTAATGAATCACAAAAATTTAGAAGAGAAAAGCACATTCACGCAAACTCAAAAAATAGTCCTAAATATTTTCTTCGCTTGCATTAATTTTTAGAATATCTTCAAAAAAAATAGATACAAGACATGTTTATATAATTCTTGGATGGGATCACCTTATCTATGAAACTTGTTTAAATTCTAAAATAAGACTATCTATTCATGAAGACTCTACATGTTTTAAACTGAATTAAAAAAATCTTATTCTAGCTTTTTAGTTCATGCATAAATGCATAAATAACTCAATCAAAAATAACTCCAATGATTGATCATGGACTATGAGTGGAACTGGTAGTTGGAACTATGTTGGAAATGGATTAGGTTATAGTTAAAGTTGGTAAAGTAGAAATACTAAAAATAGGGGATGGTGATGTAGACAACACTTGTATTATCATTGTGACTAAATTTCATGAAGGCATTACTACAGTTGATACTAAAGGTGGTCCTAACTATGCATGCAAAGGATTAGCAACAAAAGTTAAAGTTACCATAATTGAGTATATTTGAGTGTAGACCACTGTGTGCTTGGGAAAAGAGGACTTCATTGTCAAAACTTGAGCTTGTGAAGATAAACCTCCCTCATGAGTGGCTAAATATCCCTATTGGTTTATATATTCATATTCGGTCACATATGTTACAAAATCTAGCTCTTTAGATTCAAAATCAATGACAGGCCTCTTAAAAAATAATAAAAATATGTCCATTAAGGCCCTAAAATAAGTAATCAAAGCTTCTGACTATGCTACCTTATCTTTTGGATAAAGATAATTAATTGGATTACTTAGTCACTACTAGAAAAAACCATGCTCTTAACTTCTATTTTGAAATTATCAGAAGTAGTTCTCAAAAGGCTATCAAAGAATGGTTTGGTAACTACTTGTCCTTATGGTGTATATATATCATTTATGTGCATGTCACCAAGAATCCATACTAGATTTTACTCTTGGATAGTCAAATTATCAAATAATCATTGAATTTGTTTATACCACCTCATAAGTTGAGTCTTTTTGCCTTTTACAAAATTTTGAGCCAAAGTAATGTCTAGGTGGTGTATCAAGTTAAGGTGTTGGTATTGATTTTTCCTAGCTTCTTTATCAATAAAATGAAATTTATCATCTAAATTCTTTATTGTTCCATATAAATTCACCGTATTATTTCAATGTGGCTATGATTCACTTCTACACTTATAGATAAAGTATATAATGTCATAGAGGATTTTGGTCAAACTATGAACATTTTATGTTATGTCCTTTGTAGGCTCTATTCTAATCTATACCTCTATTCTTTTATTTATTTGTTGAAGACCACAAAACATCTTTTTTAGTATTCCCCCAGTAGAATATACCATATATATGGGTTCTTATTGAATTTTATCCTCCTCTCTTGGCTTAGTTTTCCTTTTTTTGTCAAGGACAATAGTTCTTTCTCCTTTAAAAATTTTGTAGGCTTTCCACCAAAATTTACAATCCTTTTTCTCACTCGTTTGAGCTTGTTTAATGTTACATTAAACTGTATAGTCAATCATGATTCCATAATGATCATTAGATCTTGCCTAGTTGGCTGCTTTGATTGCACCTTTTCTATCCATGTAGGAGTCACTAGGAGATCCTGGGAAGAGCTTTGAGTGGTAATGGATGAAGTGGTCTATGGTGGAGGCATGAGAATGGAGTAAGAAGAAAGACTAGACTAAGGGGTGCCATGAGGATAGAAGGAGATGGAGGGCTATGTGGAGGTGTCATGAGCATGGAAGGAAATGAAGAAGCTAAATGAGGAGGTGTAGGCAATGAAGGGAAAGGTAGAATGAGCAACCTCTATTTTGAAAAATTTGTTTGAGGCGGTGTCTTGAAGACATATTTATTGAGATCAAGGGGCTATTCAATCAAAATAATTATGAAATCTACAAGGGTACCCCAATTAATGTAAATACCCAATTGGGTAAGTAGATGAGCTTGTAAGGGTTGTATGTAAAAATAGTCTATGATGCAAGGTCTTAAAAATGTATACTAGCCACTATATTGCCTGAGTTAGGTGAAGGGGGAGTTGACTGTGTAATGGTACCCTGAGTTACACTATTTAAAAAAGATCAATAAAATAATACATAATAAACACATAACTAGTATAAGGAATATTACTATTCAAATATTGAAATACTTGTCATACCAAATGAATCTGGAGTAACTATGGTAATTGGTGGAATTGCAAAGGTGGGGGAAATAGTGACTTGAGTCAACCCTTGAGAAGGAGATGTTGAATTGACCATAGGTGAGACAATTAGAGTAGTTAAATAATCCATTATATTTTTAGATGTAGCAGTTATTTGCTTTGATCCTTCACCTTATTCTGGATTAGTACTTTGGGTGTGGGGAGGAGCAGAAGTTGCATTCACAAAATCACTACACAAGGACATATTTTGAAAAACATCTAATGATGTGCTTGGCCCTTGGTACCCACCATACTTTATCTCTATACATTTGGTCTTCTTCTTACTCATATGAATATTCCTTTGTCTCCTCTATTTATGTATCAACTAAAGTTTTTAAAGGAGGGAGAGATATTTCATAAGTTTCAACTGAAGGAGATGCATTCATTTATAAGGAAAGAGAAGAAGAAGACTAATTTGTGGGTGGAACTTGGAGTGGAAATACTATTGTATCAAGTGGAGTGAAATCAATTGTGATTTTTATGGGGTTCCCTATTGCTATAACTAGTTGCTTTAGTTCTTGTGGATTTGGCACATTCTTGAGGATTCATTCCCTCAATTTCTTGTCATTCTCTTCCTTTGTCTCTTTTGGTACTTGCCTAACTTGTTTAGAGTCCTTTTTTTTCTTGATCGATTCTAACAACATCCTCTCATGATATGGCTGGGATATATAGTATAATTAGGTAATTCTCATGGACATCTATAATTTTCTCATTTTTATATAGACCTCTGAATCATCCTCAGGGTTGAGGGAGATTGATTCAAGCTCATAATCCTAGTGGTCATGGTCTTATCTAAATTGTCTAGAGAAATTCTTAATTTTTTGTCTTATGACCTTTCAATTATCCCACCATCTGAGGTTAGCCAATCCAAACCTAAACTAGCGTTGGTACTTTGATTTTTTGTCTAGTTGATCCCAATTCTAAAATTTTTGTCTCCCAATGTTGAGAGGTATCTTTTAGCATTTAGACAACCTTGCATTCTTCAAATTTTCATCCACATTATTATACATCTGGTAATTTATCTCTTGTTCAACTAATTTATATAGTATAAGCCTTGGTAGCAAGAAGGGGTTATCAAGGTGTCATCAACTCTCATGACAATGTGATCTGGGTAGAACCAGTAATCTCCCATTGTTCTAATTGATATTTATAATCTTGTTTGATTACCTAGGCATTGGTTGTCCATTGATGGCTTTATAAATAATTGGGTAGAAGTTATATGCAATTTATTACAAGTAATCCCTATATTTGTGTATGTGGAGATGATTGAGATCATCACATATTACTTTTGACCCTTTTGTATCCTAGGGTAGACATTGGTCTAGGTAAGAGTACCATAGCTAACATCTACTAGGTAAGAAAGCATGTAAAAATGGGCATTTAGCTAGTCATGCATACACTACCTCTGGGATATAAAACTGAAACTTTAAACTTATCCTATTAGGGGAATGATTTTGCCCACAAAATTTTTATAGAAATTAGTGGGACCTAGGTATCATCTACATGATTGATTAATGGATACCTATGTAGTTTGTTTAATAATGCAATATAAATCCTAATATCAAGCTTAAATTGGGTTATATAAATCTTCTTCTTCATGACAAATATATTTGGGTTCAAAGCCCTTTCCAACAGGGTGTTTCTAATATTGTTGTCTTTGAACCAATTATTTACTACTTCTTGGTTATATGATAAGGTTGGTAGTGGAAATCTATATAATTTTTCAAAAGATAAGCTTGCTACATAAGTTATTGTTATCACTTAGAAGTGCACCTTTGTTGAGAACATGTGTTTGTTCTCATTTTTGTTGATATAATAAAAATTCTAAAAAGTGTGAGAAATTATAATTGGAGAGAATATATAGATGAATGGATGTTTATATTTGGTACACTCACCTATTTCTATCTAAATTATCTCATTGTGTGCTTTATTGACTAGGAAAAGGGTAGAAGGAGTAATGCTAAAGCTAAAAATGGAATTGAAAACTGAAAATTAGGGTGATGCATCAATGTTAAGGTCAATTATGCATATACTAAACACACTTTGGAAGCTTAATAACTTTTATGAATTCAATTCATCTTCATACAATGACTCTTTCATAAGTATTTCAGTCAGAGATCTTGACAGACAACTACATTAGCTTGGGAAGAATGAACAATGGTTGATTTCACTTCTAGATTAGGTAGAAATCAGACTTAGACACTTTATATGATTTGAAATAATATTCATTTTATATATAAATGTGAGATATTAATACGTAAATATAGTAAAAACAATCATTCACTAAGTTCTATCAACGAATTAAGAACACAATTCATGAACAGCTTGATGATGGATAAAAAAATCAAATCTTTATTACTTCAAAGATGAGGTGGTAAAATTTTTGATAGAGTTTTAGTAATCTAAGGGCATAATATCCTTGATGATTATCCCAAATATAATACATATATATGATAAGAATATATAAAAAAATAAGTATCCCCAAAAATAGGAAAGATTTCTACATGCTAGTCAAGTTAACTCCACTGTAACTCCAACTTCAACTCAAAATTGAACTCCACTTTTAATTCCACCAAATTACGATGTAATATATTGGATTTTATATCTTATTTATTGTAAAATGGTGTGATAGGGGAGAGAGGGATATTTGATAAGTCAAATGGCCATTCATGCATCTTGAATCATGAGTTAACGCCCTATGATCTTGTATGCAACTTTTGATCTTATTTAGTTAACTCTTTTTGATCTTCCAGTTAGCTCCTCTTGGTCTTTCATGCATCTTAAATTTATAATAATCTACATTCACTTGCATCTTGAGTTGATTATACCTATCTTGACTTCACACCTAAAGTTTAACTTGAGTTATCTTGCATGTGATTTAACAATTTTAAGAATATTTGCGTATTATTCCTAATTTAGTTAAAGGGTATGAGTAGTAAAATCAGTTAATAAATATACAATAATTAATATACTAATTTTTTTAAATTATATTTCAATTTTGAACTTTCTAAAAATAGTAATAAGAGATGGAAAAGAAGACTTAGCTAAAAACTGACTGATACAACTAAGATAGGGTATGATATTCACTATGCAGCATTAGAACACTATCGTAAACTAAGATTTGAACTTCATTTTATGATTGTATAGGAGCACCAAAAATAGATAGGATTTGCATTGGCACTGTATTCCACCTCTGCTTCTATTGTCTTGAGGATCTGAGCTTTCTAGGTTTTATTCATTATGTTTATGTAACCCTGTATGTGAAGTTTTAGTAGCCAAAAGTTTGTAGAGCTCCATGTAGAGTAGATTTTCACTTCAAACCCTATACTCTATTATGCTTTGACCAATTTTGAGAAAGAGGGTGAGTTAGTGTGTGTAAGATTCATTGAACATATATCCATACCCTTATGTGGGCATGATGCCTACATACCAATACTCCGAAGAGTGATCAAGCCACATGTTGTTTACCCACTTGATGTGATTTGTGAAATAATGTGTATGAATATTCAAAATTCTAAATTGGTTGTGTTTGAGGTGGCTAGAGACTAGTGTAAAGATTTGGATAAGCTTTTAAGTGTATTGGTTGGTTGTATGCAAAACATAGGGAAGATTATCTGAGTAGTCTTGTTTGTATTCTTTCTTGCTTAGTGATATTTCTAACCCTTTCCAAATGATCTTTGAATGGGATTTTATAGGTATCTATTAGTCATGGGTTGAATGTACTCACATTAGGCTGATAAGGAGAAGGATGTAGAACTAGAAGAAACTGACTATTGGGGTTAAAAATATAGTTGGATAATAGCATCAAAAGTGTATAGGAGTGGTACCAATGCTATAGTTCAAGTGTGAATCTATTGTTTTGAGCTACAAGACCTGGGGGGGTAGATTAGTCATAGAAAGAGTAGTCTAGATGAGCTAGGATTAAGTCTAGAAGGCTACAGATGATTGGGAATCAGTGAAAAAATGCTTATAAGGGTCATGAGAGAAAGCAAAAGGGACCTAAAGGTTGGGTATAATAAGCCACACTCAAGTTATCAATTTTTGCATTTTATATGACTACATTTACCCCCCCCCCCTTTATTCTAGAGATGCAGTAAAGTGAAATACTAGGATAAAAGAAAAATAAAAAGTGTACCTAAACTTACCTATAAGGGTGAAGCTCATGAAGCTGTGTGATGTTGGGTGTGTATAGAGAGAGCACACTTTGAATTATGAATTTGCAATAAAAATAAAGAGTAGATCAATTCTTACTAGATAAACTATATCTAAAATAAGAATGTACAAAGCTAAATAAAAGAGAGAGAGGAAGAGAAAGGAATGAATACACCTCATCAAGTACATGAACCAATACAAAACTTATTATGATGTTGAGTGATGTTGGATGATGCTGAGTAATGTTAGATGATGTTGTACCAAGAGTGATATCGTGAATGGAGCTGAGTGTTTAATTCCCCAAGAGTGACTCAAGAATGTAAAGGTTGATCCTTTGGCTCCATTTTCACCCATTAAGTGAAGATAGGTGGTCATACGTATGTTCATCAATGTTTGGATTGTGTGTCTAATCTCTCTAAATAGGTAGCTCAAGAATACAAAGGTTAGATAGTCTTTTGGCTCCATCATTGTCCCATGAAGTGAATTTATGAATTGATACCAATATGAAATGTGTATCGTATGAGATGGATCTTTAATCCCATTAATGTACTATGATCTTAAACTATTGGCATGGATAGATAAATGTATACTAAAAACTAGGCCATTCTTAGCCACTCCAAAAGATGGAGATTAGGCTTGTATAAAAGCCACTTCAAAACTGGTGCACTAAGCTTATATGAAAGCCACTCTAAAATGTGGAGGTTAAGTTTATATGAAATCCACTCCAAAATTATGTCAACCACTTATAGATGGAATAAGGTATGAAAGTACTAAGAATTCCTAGGTAATGCTAAACTTGAAAAGAAAAGAAAACAAATGTATCGCACACATTACTCCCAATCACTAGTGTCTGGAACATGGATTATGATCTAAAAGTTATACCAACTATCGTATCTAAAATTATAAGTGAGATCCATCATGCCATGCATGATGCCCCATATATTTAGATTCTTTGAGTAAAAGTGTAATGAAAAACTATTTATTTTGAACTGGTTTGAATGTGAAAAACTATAACTAAACCTACTTTTCTACCTGCTTTTAGAAAGTTTAGTTTTTCTACTATTTGGATAGGAGCATAAAAAATGGACAATAGTGGAACTAACACTATTGTCCTGGGTTAAATTTGGTAACTATTCTGACATTTTCACTATCTACCTAGTCTGTTTTGATTGGTTTGATTTTTGGGGTCTCTTTTGGGCATGTTGAATGTTACTTTTTTTACCATTAGGAGCTTTGACCTCTATGATAAAACCCCTGTTTGTTGCCCCCTCTTTGAAAGGTAGGAATGAAGACCCTGTAATGACTACCCTCAAAAGAAAGAGCCCTAAAAGTGTGTTATTCTATAAAGATACATGATACAGCAATAATAATTGACAAGATATCTCAAGATATAGCATGGTTTGTATTGAGAGATTTTTAGATCAACAGGGGTATGCCTAGATAGATATAACAATGTAATATCATGTGCAATGTATTTCATTAAAACTAGAAGTGTTAGTTGTTAGTTATCATGGAGGGATGGAGCATGATGTCCATTATGGCATCTAAGAAAGCAAGATAATGCATGATGTGGATCACGGCATTGTAAACAATGAGAAGTAAATAAGAAATCAAGCGTACAAAGCAAGAAGCATACAAAAATTTCAAAAGGACCAATAAAATAAGGAACATGAACATGTGTTACTTAAACTAGAAATCAAGCATACAAGGCATGTTTAAATGTTGCATATACATACAATTTAAATAAGAAATGGTTGGCATGAGGGCCAAAATCATATAGAAGAGTATAGCTAAAGGACATTGACAAATGTCCTAAGGTACACACATGAATAGAAGCAAAGGACATTGGCAAATGTCCTAAAGCACATATAGGAGATAAAATAGGAATTGATAAATGCAAACAATCTAGCTACACTAAGCAAGAAAGTAAATCATGTAATAATTGGAAATACAATCACATCTAACTAATCAAAGCAAGAGGGAAAGTATGCAAGACATGTTAGTACAAGACTAGGTATATGCTAATAAATACACAAGTGATTTATACTATTGAGATGTCAATATAGTAATCTATGTAAGCTAGTAAATAATGTAAATCAACATGATAACTAGAGTGTGTGGTGTAGGAATGACATAACCTGGATAGTGTAGTCATGTAGAAAATACCCCTAGTGGGTATGTATATCGATGTGTATCTCGAATGTAGACATAGGATGCCCCCTCAATGGTTAGAGTAAAGTAATCAAGGATCTAGATGTCACTGCACACACTCAAAAAAGATCAAGTGAAGCATGGTAATGTAGATAAATTGACAAACAATAGCATAGAATAACATATACAAGTCTAGCATAGTAGTAGAAATGTAAAACAAGGATAATGCATGCAATTGAAATGTTTTTAGTGTTTTGACATATTTTAATGTTTTTATATTTTTGATATGTTGTATTATTTTTGTATTTTTGAAATAAGATATGTAAAATCAATCATAAGGAGACTATGTAGAAGAAATATTGAGAAACTATGTACAAGTAAGAAAAAATAAACTATGTAAAAGAAATACTGAGAAGATATGGTACTAACTGATGAGTCTTATGAGAGACTCCCTATCATAGTGGCATGTATCAAGGAGAGGAATCATGTGTGATTGTGAAGCTTGAGGGAATGACTATGAATATGATTAAATATTCAGATTCATTGTCGATATCTTAGAAATCATAATAACTTGTATTGTTTCACTCATTATTATCATCTTAATTTTGAACCAATGGAATGCTAGTGTTGACTTTTATTGTATCTAGATCTTTTTCTTTGATAAATTTTGTCTATGACTGATTTTCCTTAGGATATTCAATAAATCCCAAACCTTGGTGACAAACATTATCCACTACTAGAATAGTAGTGATGCTTGAGCATGCTTGTCTAACCCTTGACCTTGATAATCAAACTATTATAGATATTATTGACCAAACCCATATTGCTTTGAATGTTGAGCCTCCTTTTGAAGAGGTAGATTTGTATATATTTTCTATTTTACCTATGCTTTTGGTACTATTTGTTGCTCTGATTTTGTTTTTTGATCCTTTTATTGTTCTGAGTTATGCTTTGGTAACCAATTTTATATTATTTTTTAATTTAACCCTTTGTGAATGTGTTCCTATGTCACTGTGGATTTCTTGACTGATTTACCTTATATAAGGTTTTTATTAGCAATTATCATTGCATATGTTTTGTCAATTCCAAACATGAATCTGTGTGATGCCCATGCATTCTATAATATGCACAATAATATATGGATTTCTTCACTAGATGTAGAGGATGTAGTTTAATCGACTGAGACTTAATCATTTCCTTTCATACCTCACTTGAACTCTTATTTTATCTTTGAATGTTTTTTGAATCACCAATTTTAGAGTTACTTTATCATGATTTATTATTGTGATATGTAACATTACTTGCAACCAATTGACTAGGTGAAGGTGCATATACATGATTGACACTAGAGTGTCTTTGAGGATTTTATATTATAATTTAAGTTTCCAATGCTACAATCTTTTCATGTAATTTATGATTATATATTTGTAAATCTAAAATTATCTTGCTCATACTGGTGATTTGATCCCTTAGAGTCTCACAACTGCAAACCCTAGTTGCTTTTGATTGAACATGTAAGTACATATGTTGAAGATGGTTTGAAGAGGTTATAGACTGAATGCATGTATTAGGAACAATAGTATAGGTTGTTTCCCTTTTTAGAGGGGTGATAGCATGGACCTAGTTAGAGGGAAAGTAGCTATCACCCTCTTAGGGGAGAGGAGGAGAAGAAAGATACTCAAAAGTAGCCAAGAAGTTATATGCATCTAGGTAGAAAGCATGAATGTGGAATGAAATACATGAAATGTGAGTGATGAGTTGTACAATAATATTTTTATAACAAGCATTCCCCATGAGAGATAGCAAACAAGGGAGAGAGCATGAATTTGTGCATTAATGCATAAATTTTTTTGACGTGCTATGACATTTTTAACATGTTTATTAGAATGGAGTTGGAAATTTTTTCACATGAGCGAGAGAGAGTATGCAAAAGGAATATTGAAATCTTGTGCATTTTTAGCAATAAACATTGTAATATCATCCTGTATTATCAAAAGTAAGCCTAAAATGCATATAATGAAGCTTTGTACTAACATATGGTAAACTTCATCATTTATGTACATGATAAGACTGAGTATGGTCTCCTTATTATTTGCAAAAAATGCAAGAAACATTTGTAAATAAGTGAGATCCATTTTTGAAATTTGATTTTAGATATAAGGTGATACCTCAAAGAAGCATTGGAGCCTAGTATATGCAACTAGGGTTTGAAAGATGATTATTTTGAAAATTACTATAAATTTTTGAAATTTAAAGTGAATTTTTGAGTGAAATATGCAAGTAAAAAATCAAAAATTTATTAGACAATTGGTGATTTAAAGAGACCTAATAGATATAACTAGGGTTTTGAAAAATTATTATTTTTGAAAATTATTATTGAATTTTAAAATTTGAAGTGAATTTCTGATTTTAATATGCTAGTAAAAAATCAAAAAATTATTTGAAAATTACTGGGAAAATACTAGGACCTAGTATGGTAAACTAGGGTTTGAAAGAGAATTATTTTAAAATTACTATGAAATTTTAAAATTTTAATGCTAATTTTTTTTTTATTATGCAGGTAAAAAATCAAAAAAAATATAAGAAAAATTTAGTAAGAAATTTACCCTAAGGTTTTTAGACACAATTGAAGTAAGTCGGGTTCACCAAATGATTTAATAATTTTGAGAATATTTGTTTATTATTCTTAATTTAGTTAAAGGGTCTAAATAGTAAAATTAATAAATAAATATGCAATTATTAAGCTACTAATTTATATAAATTTTATTGAAATTTTGACCTTTTAAAAAATAGTAATAAGAGATAAAAAAAGAGAATTAGCTAGAAATTGACTGATATGGCTAAGACAGAGTTTGATATTCACTATGCAGGACTGGGACACTATCACAAACTGAGATCTGACCTTCATTTTATGATTAGATAGGAGCACCAAAAGTGGATAGGAGTGGCACCGGCACTATAATCTACCTCTGCTATTGTTGTCATAAGGATCTGAACATTGTAAGTTTTGTTTGTTATGTTTATGTGACCATGTCTAAGAAGTTTTGATAGCTGGAAGTTTGTAGAGTCCCTTGTAGAGTAGATTTTCTCTTCAAACCCTATACTCCATTATGTTTTGACTAATTTTGAGAAAGAGGGGGGAATTAGTGTGTGTAAGATTCATTGAACATGTATCCACACCCCTTATGTGGGCACGCTTCCTACATATCAATAATATGAAGAGGGATTAAGACACATGTAGTTCTCCCACTTGATGTGCTTTATGCAATAGTGTGTATGAAGATGCAAAATACTAAACTAGATGTGTTTGAGGTGGCTAGGGACTGGTGTAAGGATTTAGATAAGATTGTAAGTGTATTGGTTGATTATATACAAAGAATAGGGAAGATTATCTGATTATCCTTGCTTGTATTCTTACTTGCTTAGTGATAATTTTCAACCTTTTTCAAGTAATCTTTGAATAGGCTTTTATAGGGATCTATTGGTCATGGGTTGAATGTACTCATGTTAGGGCGATAAGGAAAAGGATGGGGAATTAGAAGAAACTGACTATTAGGGCCAAAAATGCATTTGGAAAAGAGCCCTAAAAGTGGACAGGAGTGGCACCGATGTTATAGTCTAAGTGTGGCGCTATTGTCCTGAGCTGATGAGGCTTGGGGAGATGGATTAGTCATGGAAAGAGTAGTCTAATTGGGCTAAGATTAAGTTTAGAAGGATACAGATGACTAAAAATCAGTGAAAAAATGCTTATGAGGGTCATAAAAGCACGCAAAAGGGACCTAAGGGTTGGGTGTCACAAGCCACTCTTAAGTTACCAATTTTTACAGTTTATATGACTATAGCATGCAACTTGTATTCATGTTTAGCCTCATGTCTCTTCTAAAAATAGCCCAAAAGGGGGCATAGTATAAGTGAGATGTATTTGGATGTTTGAGAGAGATATCTTGCCTAAAAATAGGGATCTAAATTTTATCAAGACCTTAACTCCACTTATCTACCTTTGCATGTTTTGGAACTCCACTTTTGTAGGGCTAATTAAAGGCCCTTTGAAGTTGGCTTGTAGTTGTTAAAATTAGCCAAATATGGGGCGCCCAAGTTAGATATATGGGAGCATGTGGATGTTGAATTATAAATTGAATATTATTTATAAGTATTCACTTTTTGATGACCAAATCAGCCTTCTAAATTGGTTCTTCTTTTATATGCCTATCTTGTGCAACTTTAAAAAGATTTTTGAATGCACTGTGAGATCTAGAAATGTGAAGGATATTCATAATTAAAATAGATAAGAAGAAAAAATATGATTTTAACATAATAACCATGGTGTAAAATAATTTAAAACAAAATTTCATCTCCAAAATCCATGTACAACTCCAAAAAACATCATTTTATGCTCTCATGTTTTCTCTTATTCTCAAGAAACCCTGATTCAGATTGGGGGGTATAAAATGAGTTATAGGCCTAACCAAACACTCCTCCTATGCTTTTTGTATATTTATAAATGGGTCAGACCTATAAAAATTTTAAAATATTCAAAAAACTTCACCAAACTCTCTTAGAAAAATTCACAAAAAAGTGCATGCTTGCTACCCTTGGGATGACTTGGAAATGTTTTTCAATGAGCTGAGCTATTTTGAATTAGTTTTTATTACATGATAATTTATTTATATTTTTACATGAATTATTAACACTCTCAAATCAATTTTTTCTATTGGAGGGACCTGAAACACCCATTTCCAACTCTATTTGTGAGAAAAAAAAGTGAAAAAACCTTCATTCCCTTCATGATTAGACCTATATATTAGAAATTTATTTATCCTCAGGTAAATTATAGACTTTAAAATATTTTAAAATGATCAAGGACATTAAAACAGACCCTAATATAAAATTTTAAGAGTTTTCATTCAAAAAAACTCAAAATATATACTTTTTGGTGTTGACTAACTTGCCCAATTTCATTTTTGAATGCCCGTAGGTCTATGTTTTTTCATTTTATTGAGTATTATGAGGCATAAATACATAATTATTTTTTAATTGACTTTTAATAAACCCTATTATCATTTAATTAATTGGATGTTCTCAAACAATCACTTAAACTACTTAAATCTTGAATTTTTTTACTATCTCTCTTGCTTGATCATTTGCCTTTCTCCATCATTTTTTATAAAATTTTGATTGATAGGTGTATAAATGCATTATATTCTCAAAAATATCTCACACCACCTTTATTTTTTAACAAAAAACTCAAAAATTCAAACATATTACTTAAAACCAAGCAAAAAAGGGTTTACGAATGGTTTTAGAGCACATGTTCTTAACAATTATTCATAAAGTTAAACCAATTTAAATTAAAACCAATACATTTAATATTGATTGAATAGGGTCCACTAACTTTACATAATATCATTTTATCCAAATTATCTTCACCTTCATGTATCGAGCATCTAAAAATTACCTTCACTAACTTGCAAATAACTAGTTAGAGGAATAAAAGAAACCTCTGTCAAAATTTGGACTTGTGAGTTATTCCTGAGCATGATTTTGTCTTGAAAAATGTTGCATGATGTTTTTAATATCTTTTTTTACTTTTAATCCATGAATGTATTATTCTTGAAACATGTACATAAGCAACTATAACCAATGGTGGCAAAATTGTCAATGGTTACATCCTGGTAATTTTTGTTTTTATGGAAGATATCTCTAGTACAAGCACCCTTGGAAAAAAATTAAAAAATAGATCAACATGGGGAGATACCTCTGGTTTTTTTTCTGCCTTATGGATTTTGACCACCTTAATTACTAATAAGTCATCAATATATTCTTTATGATCTAGGGACAAGTTGTCTTAATATTTTTAAGGGCAGATAGATTTGACCTCCATGTAAAGCATTGTGTAATGTTTGAATGATCCAAGTAGATCAATCTTGTTGAATTTAGTATCTTTAAATTATTACTTAGTTTTAAAGTAGAACATTGAGGGTGTTGGTTCTTGGTTTGTGACTCAATGTTTGAACAATTCAAGATCTATATCAAACTTTAAATTATAGGGCTTTTGGTTTGTTATGGAGCTCTACAAAATAATTATTAGCTAACAGTTTGGAAAATGTAATTTGATTTGACCTAGGGATGTCAGATATAGTCTATTTTCTTGTCTTGTGAATTTATTATTTGAATTCTCCATTCATGAGAATTAATTTTAGAATAATGGCCATTTTTACCCATCCATCAAATTTGAATTTGATTTGATGATGTCAAATTTTATGGGTTCAATTGACATGTGGTGCTTTGCCGCTATTTTTTAATTGCTTAGTCATCATATGTATTTTGCCTTGTTTACACTTATCTCTTTTTCTATGTTTTTTTATCTTTTGTCCTTTGTTACATATGTCTTTTTGAAACACCTGGCATTTCCCGCTCAGTCACTTCATCTTTGCCTATTACTAGGTCCTTTGGGTTTGTCAATATATAGGTCCATGAGATGATGACATGTGGCAAGACACATGGAAATTGATCTACTAAAATAGACATGTGGACCAATCAGATTGTGACATGCGGTATCTAACTATTCAAGGGAATCCACTATAGTACTCTATCATTGAATTACTTTGACTATATCACATATTTTATATATTTGCTCTTATGTAGTGATATGTTGACACATAGCATAATTTCATTCAATCAATTGTTCTATGGGTTTGATCCCTTTGTCCTAAATTTGGTGATCAATCAATATTGTGACACTTAGCATGATCTCAATTATTTGGGTGGTTGTTGGTTATTATGAACTTGTACTTTTGACATGAGAGGCATGATGCAATGAGATGAAAACAAGTGGCATTATCTCACTTAGTTGGGTGGATTTTAAACTTGTAATACTGAGTAAATACTTAATCAAATGATATGAAGACACTTAACATGATCTTGAATAATTGGTTAGTTATTTGATTCTCTAACCCTATTGTCTAAAAAACTCTTGATTGAATGATATTGTGACACTTGAAATGATCTCATGTAGTCACTTAGTCATAGAAATTTTGAACTCGTAAGATTGAACTATTTGAGATGTGCCAAAATTATGACACATGGTAGAAACTCATTGAGTCGGGACATCAAAACATGATAATATGAATAGTCATCAATAGTTCATGAAAATTTAATGAATAAATGATGATCGATTATTATATAAAACTGATAAACTTATAAAATAATTGATTATTTTGGTTAGTCAAATAATTCAACAATAAAGGCTAACCTAAATAATCAAGGCCCAAATTTGATCTTAAGCCAAAATTTATGAAAATAAAAGACAAATAAAGTATTTTAGGCTTAAGTATGGATATGATTTATGGTCAATTTATGTCTTGATAGGGACTAAACATAATATTTTTAGATAAAAATTGGTCTCTATTTGATTTTTTGAAAATGGGGTGTGTTGGTCACAACATATAGAAATATACAAATTATCAAAACTCAATAGGTCTAATACTAATGAGTCTATATAGTATTAAATAATTTAATGCTCTCACTGGTATTCAATAGTAGATTAGTACCTATTAAATCCCTCTTGATTTGAGTAACAAACATTAGAAGTCAAAATAACATCATTTCACAAGCTACATCCAAAATCTTAGGCTTTTCCACTATTATGCATGCCAAACCATACTCCTTGGGGTGGATTTAGTAGAGGAAGGGTATACGAGTCTAATTATAATGCACATTCTAGTACAAATTCAAGCCTATGAAGGTCACCAACACTTTTGGCATTGCACCTTTGAAGGTCTATGACATCTTGCTATGAAGATCATAATTATATGATTAAGATGTTATATATCAATCCAATCCATAGCACTAGACTATACATGCAAAATATCACTTCTTAAATATCTTAGAATCAACTCTAATGACCAAAGTGAACCTTGATCTCTACCAAATAATGCTGTCAACTTGTCTCATATGTGTAGGAGGTGTATGTTTGAAATTATTATTTGTCACCAACTAAAGCATTTTAATTTCTAAAAATACCCTTAATCATTTGTACAACCAACCTGAAATCCAAATTTCATATGTTTTCCTCAAGGATAAAATCACCCAATAGGGATAATAGTGGTAGTAGGATTTGTCCCTATGATTTGATCTTACTTATTCTAGTTCCCTCCTGAAGTGGGGAAATCAAAGTGAATGTCTCGATTCTTATTTTAGTTAGTGATTCACCATTATATTAGAGAGTAAAGGGTAAAGAGATAGATGGTGTTTTGATTCTTATAGTTGGTAGTTTGGCATTACTCTCAACTATTCTGAACTCCCCTCCATCATGGCCAGGTTTTTAGTTTTTGGGTCAAGGAGAGTGAAATAAAGTGGTCTATTTAGCCCTATATATCTATATGGCACCCCGACCATAAATAGGGTAACGTCTCCTAGATATATAGAGCAGTCATATCACATATATAATAGACCTACATATTGGATGTAATATTTACACCTTATGTTTAATACTAAAATTTTGAAAATGAAGTATTGACTAAATCAAATTTTGAAAAATTATCTTCTAAATAGTAACTTCTATAGCTCTGGAATCGATTTTAAAAGATGCAAAGTAGTCCTAATTTCTCATATTTATTAAAATAATTTTATAGTATAAGAATATAAAAACATTTTATTTTTTTAAATAAAAAGAGGGTAAAAACTTTATTAATCCAAGAGAGAAGTACAAAGCATAAAAGCAACAAAATGCCCAAACGAGCCAAGAGACAACAAACTAGAGATCAAGAAGTGGTCATGCAACATCTCACATCCTCTGTGACCAAATCCACCAAATCCTGAGCAAGATCCCTAGGTAAAATGTCCCAATCATCCACCAGCTAGAACCCATTGTTCTCAAAAGCCCATTTGGCCAACCCATTAGCCACCTTATTCCATTCCTGAGGGATATGAGATAAGGTGATAGAATCAAATAAATCTCCAAGACTAGTGATTTGCTTATCCACCACTACAAGAATCAAATAAATCTCCAAGACTAGTGATTTGCTTAGCCACCACTACAAGTTGCCAACTAACATCATCAAACTGCCTTCTATTTATCAAGTCTATCACCACCTAAGAATATAACTCATAGATAATCTTATTCCAACCAAGGGCATATGCCTTCTTCAAAGCTGAAAGAATAGCCAAGGCCTCCATAAGATTATTAGAGTGCAGCCCCTTATATTCTAAGAAGAAAAACACAACCACCCCAGAACTATCTCTACCCACCCCACCAATACCAACATGCCCAGGGTTGCCCCTTGCAAACCCATCAGTATTGATTTTTAAGACTCTAGTGGGAGGGGGTAGCCAGTGCCCTTCCCTAGAAATCTTCCTTCTAAAACACCTGTTCCACCCATTCTTGGGCCTTCTAGGACCCCCAACTAGAATCCCCAGATTATGAGTTATTTGAATATCCCCAAGATCCACTAGAGCTAACAGATCACATTTAGCATACAAGGTCTCCTATAAAGCCCCAAGAATGCAAGACCACACTTGACCCACCAGCAACTTCTTATCTAGAAAGACCCTGCGATTGTGCTCCAACCAAATGTGCCATATAATTAGACTAGGGCCAATTGGCCAAGCTATGTGTAGAAATGAAGTCCTCACTAGAATAGGCCCAAAGTTCAACCAAAACTCCTCTAGAGAAGAAGGGTGCTTACACTGCCAACTCCAGGTTCCCCACCAAAAATGCCAAATAGTCTGAGCAAAAGGGCACTGGAAGAAAAGATGTGAAACCGTCTCAACATAAGAAGCATAAGGAAGGGCCTTGGAAGCCACGCTTCTAAAGGTTATCCTAAGTCAAACACCTACCATAGACCACTAGCCAAGAAAATAAATTGCATTTTGGCCAAGAGAATTTATTCCAAATATTTTTCCACCAAGGAACCTCAACACTACCCCAAGCCTATCTATCCAAAACATGATACCCTGAGGCAACAGTGAACTTCCCTTTTAGATCTGGACCCCAAGCCAACACATCCCGCTCTGATAGATAACAACAAACTCTATCAGCCAAAATGGAGGACAACTCCCTCCTATCCTCCAAAGATCCACCCATGGGCCAATGCTGCATATCCTTCTACTGATAGATAATAGTCTATCCCAAATCTTGAAGGGCTTTGAAATCCATCACTCTGCTCCAACTAGCCTGAACAAAAATCTTACATAAGTCCCCCAAGTGAGGGTGTGAGGAGAGGATAGGCGAGAAGCTATCCCAAGAGTCATGCCAAAAATGAGCATCAGAGCCTATATTGTTGAACCAAAATAGGTCTTGTTTAACCAATGCACCCCCCTCTTGAAAGTATCCCAGATCATAGAACCTCTCCTCGAAAGGCTAAAATGAGGCATCTCAGTATCCTCCACCTCTCCAAGGTACTTGAAGGTAAGGAGCTTGGCCTAATATTGATGCTGATATGAACACCATCGCCAATATAGCTTAGCAGCCAAAGCTCAACCATTCTAATCTATCCTATGCAAACCCAGACCACCATCCTGCTTTGGCCGATAAATAAATTCCCACTTAATTAAGCTCCACTTCTTTGAAAGGATATTCCACGACCAAAGAAACTATTGACAGAGGCCCTCAAAATCTTTGATAAAACTTTTGGGAGACGTCAACACAAAGAACTTGTATATAGGAAGGGCCTGAACCATGAACTTCAATAGAGTAACCCTTCCAGCCATAGATAACCATCTGTAGGTTCAGTGACAAACCAACCTACAAAATTTATCCATCACATCCTGCCAAAAACACTGGGGAAGTGGGTGCACATCTAGAGGGATGCCAAGGTATATAAAGGGAAGTTTCCCTATTAGAAACCTTAAGATCCTAGCAATACGCTACTAAATAAGCCTGGGGTAATTAAAGAAATAAATACAAGACTTACTTTCATTAATGCTTTGACCTGAGGCGGCCAGGTAACAATCTAAAATCTGACACAAAGCAACCGCTTCAGCCACCTTAGTGACACCCATCAAAGTTGTATCATCCACAAACTATAGATGTGTTTGAGGAGGAAGAGAATTGCTCCATTTCTAGCCCTGAAAGATCCCATCCATAACACAGGACTTAATGAATCTCCCTAAGCCTTCAGCCATCAAGATGAATAAATATGGGGATAAGGGGTCCACTTATCGAAGGCTTCTAGAAGCACCAAAAAGATCCAAATACTCCCCATTTATGAGAACAAAAAATGAGGAAGTCCTCACACAACTCATGACCCAATCAATCCACTCACAACTGAACCCAAAGGCACTAAGAATTTTGATAAAAAAGCCCCAGTTAACTCTGTCATAAGCTTTAGCCATATCCAACTTTATAAACATAGCCTTTTCCTTAGAAGAGGCCGTAGAGTGAATAGTCTCAGCCACAATAACTTCTCCATCCAAAATCTGTCTACCTACAACAAAGCCCCCTTGTTCCTCTGAAATTAACTTATCTAGACATGGCTTCAAACGTTCAGTAATTATCTTTGTAATGATTTTATACACCACATTGCACAGAGTAATCAATCGAAAAATATCCATCAAATTAGCACCCTCACATTTTGGGATAAGAGCAAGAAATGTGGCATTCATGGCTCACAACATTTGCTTATTCCTAAAATACTCCTGCACCACCTCCAAAAGATCAAGGTTGATGACTTCCCAAAATTCTTAAAAGAACTCAACTGGGAAGCCATCAGGGCTAGGAGCCTTCCATTTTTTCAATTGAAACACCACATCCTCCAACTCCCTCAAATAAATAGGTTTAAGAAGAGAAGCATTCATATCCATAGTCACTAAGAGACGGAATACAAGCCATGATAGAGGCTTCCTCTTCACTAGTAGGTGGGGTATCTTTAGAAAAGAGAGCAGAGAAAAAATGAACCGCCTCACTAGAGATCCCAGAAGAGGAAAAAAGAATAGAACCCTCAGGAGAGCAAAGAGAAGAGATAAATTTACCTTATCTTCACACCTTCACTGATTTATGGAAGAAGGAGGTATTCATTTCCCCTTCCTGAAGCCAATCAACATGGGCCTTCTATTTCCAAACAAATTTCTCACGAAGCTCCCATTCCTTGAGGTCTTTCACCGAATTGACCTCAAATCTGATTAGATTCGCATCCAGACCTTGGTCCCAAATCTGCCTAGTAATAGAATTCAAGTGCTCCTGGGCAACCCTTTTATGCAAAAACACATTGCCAAACTGAGACTTATTCCAATGTTTCAATTTATACTTCACATATTAAAGCCTCTTCACAAAAGAGTACATCGCTATACCAAAAGTAGGTCATCATGCAGTCCACCAGCTAGAAACCAAGTCAAGAAGACTCTCCTCCCTGAGCCACATAAGCTGAAATCTAAAAGTTTATTTCTTAGGATGATCATCCAAATAGGTAGAGAATTTAATCAGCCAATGGCCTGATCCTCACCAATCTAAAATTTCAAAACTTGACAGCCACTTGTCACCCACCCAAAAACAAGACAAAAGAAACCCATCTAACTGTTCAGAGATGGCATCATCTTCAAGCCTCCTATTATTCCAAGTAAACATGCCATTTGAAGGTTTAATATCCACTAGCAAGAGCTAAGCCAAATTATCCCTTAGAAGATTAGAAGAGGGGTCCAAACGAGGCACGCCCCCCTTTTCTCCTTGAGGGAGGTAATTGCATTGAAGTCACCTACCATAATCCAAGGGAGGAAAGGATCCAATGATCTCATAAAATTGATATGTGACCATAGGAGAGTCTTTCCAAGGACATCCGTCAGAGCATAAATGTTAGAAATAAGAATTCTTTCCTCCATCTCCAAACTAATTACAACCAAAGAGATGGAAAATCTAATAGAGATCCACCAAATAGGGGAAATTCACCAAGGATCCCAGAGGCAAGCAAGACCCCCTGAGCTGCCTTGCGCACCCACACACTGGTAACATCCTCTATTCTAAATCTTAGAAACACACTGCATCATAACATCCATAGATCAATTTGTCTCTTGGAGGAAAACCACATCCAGAGAAAGAGCACTAACCAAGTCCCAAATAGCCTTTTGTCTAGGGATGTTATTCATACCCCTTACTTTCCAAGATAACATGATCATCACGAAGGGTGAGAGAAGTGAGTATCCAATGTCTTCACTGACCCAAATTCCACCAATGTCTCTCCAGCTAACTTAACTTTCTCCTGATCCTTCTTCCTCCACACCTTCTGGGGCTTATCAGGAGCACCCTTTTTCAAAGATTTCTGCTGTAGACCTAGAATAGATGAAGAAGAAAGGGCTTTTTCCTTACCATGGTCTTTCAAACCAGGTCCACTAGCTAAACTCATCCTTTCATCTAAAGAGGTGATGGGGTTTCCACCAAACCACAAGAATCCCTAAACCCAGCATCAGGGGGAGAAGCAACTAAATCCATCACCACCTTAGAATCCACCACAAGGTCAAGGACTGAGGTAGTGACAGGCAAAGACTCAGAGTTAAGATCAACTAAAGAAGAGGCTTCAACATGCATGTCAGAAGAAACCCCCTCCTCATGGGCTAACTCATTCAAAGCCTCAAACTTGTTAAAAGTGTCCTCCTCTTAACGATCTCAAAGAGTCCTCTTCTGACCCCAATTCTTATTTTGTGCCTTAACTGACATAAAACCATCTTTATCCAGTACCACCCCCTGCATGGGTGCTTTGCCTTTTTCTACCCTTATAATAGATGGAGCCTTCACATTATCTAAACCATAAGCACTCGATGCATGAGGGCATCTCCTTAGAAGAAGGCCATACTCATGGCATAGTCGGCACCTAAAAGGTAAAGTCTCATAGTCTACCTATTGAGTCTAGGAGCTAGACCCAATAGTGAGATCAATAGAATCTGGGAAAGGTTGGCTTAGGTCAATCTCCACACAGACCCAAGCATAGGAAAAAATTTGCTTCTCCAGAGTCTGTTGAGATGGGCCAATAGGCTTCCCTAGTAGCAATGCAACTGATTGTAGAATATCTTGTCTCCAACATTCTAATGGTAATTGAGGAAAATGAACCCACATCGACACCTTCGAGGGTAGCTCCTTTACTGAATTAAATCTTGCATGCCAAGGCTTCATGAAGAGGCCAACCTAATTATAAAATTAGGGCCCTCCCTCAAAAACCTTTTTACGATCAGAGATACATGAAAATACCACCAAAAAGAAGTTATTCATAGCTAGCAAGATTTCAAAATCACCTTCCAGATTCCATGACTTGCAAGTCTAGGGTTTTAAAAAAGGCATCAAAACTCTCAATCCCATAAATTTGTAGATTAAAGCATGTTTTATATAATACTCCAGGTCCTCAGCTACCGCCTCTATTTGAATCACCAGCTTTAGATGAAGTTGAGCTCTTTTCAAGCATCTATTTATCTTGTACAATTTCAAAGCACCAGTGCTAAAAACTCCAACATCAGGTGGGGATGGATGAGGAAACCCATCACCAACCTTAGCCATAGCAGCATCCCCAGATGTCTCACCCAAAAGCACAGACTTTTCCATTAGAGAAACTGTCAAACCCTCATGCCCCACACCAATGCTGAACAAAGCACACACATAGGAAACCCCCCGCCCCCCCCCCCCCAAAAAAAAAGCTAAAGACCCCACCCCTTTTTGAAAATGACCCCACAGGGCTTGATCTACAAATAAAACATGTGGGTGGCAGAGATCAAACACCTACAGACCGTGACCTACTACAGGTCATGGGACTACTTAGAGCTCCCGCGCACTCACTCCATCTGCCTCCGTCCGTCTCAATATAAAAACATTTAATATTCTTATACTTAAATGTTAGTTTACTACATATATATATATTCCAAATCACAAATAAAACATCCACAAGAAAATATAAAAGGTGTATGCCCTTTGCAATGCATATGGTGTACGCTCTTTATTCCACATCTTTGAAAGTTTTTGCATTCCCTCTAAAATAACATTTGGAAGGTTGTGCACCTTTTAGATTACATAGGGTGCACACCCTTTAGGATTAGTATCCTAAGCCTATTCAATTCTAGGTTTGGTCCTATTTTTCAAAGGGTGTGCATCCTTTATAAGTTATGGATAATTTTTTAATAATGACCCTTTTTTTTCCCCCAACTTTGTGCATCCACCCCTTATAAATTTTATTGCACTACATATTTGAAACATCTGCCCAAAGGCAAAGTTTGTTGTAAACACTCAACTTCAAACTTTAGAAATTATATTTATATAAAAAAGGGGAAGCACATGTAGACACATAAATTTGGTCATAGATACTTGATAATGCTAATTCTTGACACATTTCAAACCATGTGACTTGCACACAAATACATGACCTATATTTGTCAGTCTTCTAAGCCATTTTTCTATATACAGGCTTGACCCTTTGTTTACATTAGTAATATACATAAATTTCAATTTCATATGCTCAAGCAGTCTAAAATCATCTTTAGATTGTCTTCAACAAAGGACACATGTCCTTAGTCTTCTTAGACATGTCTACTCTAAGTAAACTAGAGTATAGTGCGCCCCTATCCACTCACAACAACAAAGTCTTGTGCCAAATAATGGATAGTTTACAAAATTTAAATCAATCTTTTGGGTCTTCCTGCACATTTCACATGGTTAGCTAAAAGAAATTGTCAAAATATTTGCCTATAAATACATGTAAAGATTCACTCATTAAGGACACGTTCTAGTCACTTGGTTCAAGCTTATATACTTATGCACATTAAATAAATTTTCCTTATTTTGTCTAAATTGTAAATCATTCACAAAGAGCAACCATAATCTAAGTCAAAAACTATTTGAAGTAAGTCAAGAGCTATCACTGTCAAATGTCTAAGCCATCTAACATAATTGAACATTCATTCTAGGTGGGAGAACTATGTGGACTTGATTTCCCTCCTTTAAGTATTAGATACGTAAGTATTGATCAATCATCAAGGAGGTAATTGAGGTTATCTCAACCCATTACACTCCCTATTTTTATTTTATGTTTTAAATCTATCAAGTTGTCCTAAGGGTTTCAAATAAAATAGAAGACAAACATTGATTTCTATATAGCCAACCCTAATTATGATATTCAATATTAATCAACATCTATAGTTACAAAAGGTGTGATGATAAGTTTTTAAGCACAACCAATAGGGACAAGTCTATGATGAATGACCTTAGGTGCATTGAGATGTTATCTATCTAAAATGGACTTATCCAAAAACATATTATACTTATGCTTCTAATTTGTCATTTATAGATTCTTGATTTCTCCATCTTTTCCTATTAATAATCTATCATAGTCAACTGAGACATGTCTGCAATCAATAAATTGAAATGCATTATGTTGTTGTCCACTTATAATAGACCTATCTAAATTTTATTTGTGATTGTGTTTTAAATTGATTCTATATATTCACCTTTTCCTTTGATTTTCACTCTCAAACAATCAATGTGTATCCATGTACGAGTTAAGTAAATTTTCTTTTAGTGTTTTCCCAAAATAACAAATTTTTATATTTAACAATTTATCAAAATTAGAATAGTTAATCATTATATATATTTAGCATTCTAATATTTATAATTTTACACCTATATAATCACATAAAAATATAGTGTTTTATAAAAAATATGGTAAAATAAGTCTTTGTGCAGTACCATGGTCCTCTTTTCTTTTAGTTGTTATTTTGGTGTGTTTGTTTTGTGCTATGATCTTATTTTCTCTCTCATTTATTTATTTGCATATTTTCCTTCTTTTGGGATTGGAATATAGGTTTGTTTATTCTACCCAAGCTGGTAATGGTAGGCCCATTATTTCTATTCCCTTTGAACTTTTGGGCCCTTCTATATGTGATTACATCCTTTAGATGTTTGGATCCATCTTTCAATTGTTTACCATTATCTTTATCATATTTTGGACACTAATAGATATTTAATTTAAGATATGATAAGCCTATAAATAGATATAATTTATGAGCATTTTAGTAAGGAAAGTGGTTCCAATTTGGGAAGTATCCAAGAGGTTATATACAAGTTTCCATTTTATTATTAGTCATTCATTTTCAAGTCTAGGCACACTCTACATTGATTTATTATTGCATAAGGACTTACAACACATGTTTTACTAAAATTGGCTTAGGATAATATCCACATATTTGCATCTCGCACCAAAAAAAGAGGAGTTTGAAGACCTTACTTGATTTTTCAATTCACACTACACATGAACTATAATGGATCTGATTTTAGAATGCAGGATACATATTTGCAACATATTTTTAGTTTTTTGAAACCTAAATACTTCTCTTTTTCTTTTTATAACATCTTGTGCCAAGCTAGGAAAAGAACATTGAAGATAAAAATTAAACATTTGCATCCATTGATTCTACAAAGTGAAGGTATAGAGATGCATGGCATCTAGTTCTGAAGCAACACAAAATATATATATTTTAAAGGCAAGCATAGGATATGAATGATGTGGGAGGAAAAAAATTATAGTAAAATCAGGTTAGTATTGATCCCACCATGACTACAAAAGGTGTAGTCATCGATCATGTCTTTGCATTGTCAACAATTCAAATTTATCACATAGTCAAATATAGGCCTGCACAACTCAGATCTACATTCAAAATTCCAAAATTCATCAAGGTGTGAATGTTACAATCATTTTACTTTTCATATTATCTATTTCTTGTTTTCAAAATTTTAATTATGAATGTTTACTATTTTTATGTATCAAGACAAATATGGAATTGTTATTTTACATTGTTGAACAATAGATCTTCTTTATTCAATCATTTTACCTTGTTTTTAATGGTCATTCATGTAAAACAAAATTAGGATAAAATATAAATATATTAAAATGGGAAACAAGGTTATAACAAAATAACAAAGGTAAGGGAAAAAATGCTTGGTAGCTAAAATTTTGAGTAAAATGTATACAAATAATTTATTTTAAAAAAATTATCAAACAATCTTTATCAACATCCATTTCAATTTCCTAAACTATGAGGAAGTGTGGATATGATCTTACAAAAATATTTGATTAGGGTCATATTTTGAGAAGGTTGTTTTTATAAGATGAAACACCATGAACTTACCTGACAAGATTTGTAAGTTTTCAATATTAAAAAGGCATTTAATATTAATGATTATGATTTTTTTAAAATGAATGTCAACTAATTATATATTCAAATGATTTTTAAGTTCTAATGAATATATATATATATATATATATATATATATATATATATATATATATATATATATATATATATATATATAAAGTGCACTACATGTGCAAAAAGATAAGTAGCCCAACCACCAATGTATGAATTTATTGCAAGGAAAATACGTAACATAGCTAGAATAATTTATGTAAACCTCATGAAAAGGGTTTAGCAAGTATAAGAGACTTTGAGTTGTTAATCCATCTATTTATGTTTCTTTAAATTATATTCTTCGATAACTCTCACATAAATATTCTATGTTTACATGTTGGAATAGTGTGAGACTCAAGTTCAAGTTGCATCCCAAAAGATGATACACAATGCTTAATCCTTAGACTAAAAATAAAAAATGAAAATATGTAACTGAAATTAGATGATATTATATTTATTTTTATATTATATGAGAAAAATATTTTTGGTGTTTTGATTACACTTGTATATCAGAGTTTGATCACAGTCCGAATAAGGTGAATGAGAAGGTTGAATGGCCACATGACACAAGAAGTGAGTGCACACCACCAAAGAGCTATATCAAATTGAAATCACAAAAGAGAATTGCATGAGATAAATTAACATGGAGAAATCCAAAATATTCATTAACTTTGGATATATGAATACAAAGGGAAAGAGGTACATACATAGGTGGGAGAGAGAGTGAAACCCCATATTCCATTGAATGTGAGACTAATCTTCCCAAATGACTCAAATGGACTCATAGACCTTAAGCAAGCATAATGAATCGTGTAGATAAAACCCATACGTTAAAATTCTACACCAACACCCCCCTTTAATCATAGCTTAGATGGGCTAGAGAATTGGGTCCCAGCAATGAGGCCTAATGAGGTTCCCAAGTCAATAGCGATGATCCTAGTATCCTACAAAACATGAAGGATATATGCCTCTAAAAATAAGAGAGAGAAGGTAAGCAAAAAATGTCACATGACGAATGTTGTAATAGGTCCCTCTACAATAAATGTTGTCTCTTCCTTTCGAAAGAAATAAACCCTGAGCTATCAAACTTTTGAATTCTCACTTAGGTGGAATGTGTGTAGGAATCAAGATGTATATCTCTGGAAAATGCTCAAATGTCTCCCTAATAGTGCTAGAATGTGCTAAAGTCTGATCAAGTATCATAGGACTAACAATAGAAGATAGTAAGAAGCATAAAATGAAGGGGAGAGAACATCTAGAGAATAAGATAGACATGAAACATTCACTGAAAGAATGTCCATGAGAATAAGAGAGGAAGGCTCAATAACTATCAAAACTGAAGACTGGTATGTAAATGAAGCACTTAGATATGCAAGATGAATGTCCACATAAACATATGAGTCATTGATACTCTTAATGTATATACTCTCACTGTAATCAATATAGTCCTCTAAAATACAAGTCTATGAAGGCTCTAGAAGAGCAACAGTCTACATAGGAACAAAAGTAGAATCTGCAATGAGACAACTAAGGTTTAGCATAATCTCGTCATGTAGTGGGGGCTCGACAGAAGAAAGAACATTATCTACCATTGATGTATCATCATAAGAAATAAAAGTAGGATAAGAGAGTAAAATAGTCTCTAAAGAGATAATAGGAAGTACAGGTGTGATATAAAGCATAGTAGGATCCTTGAAAAGACTCTGAAGAGTGATCTAAATAGTGGAGGTACACTCTATATGCTCCACATTGTGGTGTATATCCCATGAAACATGCAACAAATGACCATAGACACAGTCATAAGAGTTGGCCCAGACATCATATTGACCTAAGTCAATAAGAATAGGAATATGTCCATATAATAATGGAATAAGGTCTTGATTGTGAGTGAATGTTCCATGTACACATGCCATGAAACATAATTAGTGGTCCCAAGGACCATTGGTGTAGACTCAACATTCCTCCTATGGAGTATCTCAAATAGAGTCATCATGATTATGAGAAGACACTAGGGAAGTGCACAATTGTATGATACAAACTACAAAGACCCTTTAATGCATGATCAAATGTGAAAACATCAGGCACAATCAAGAATGCATCCAAGTGAGTAACCAATGCTAGAGTGGGTAAACAATGGTGCACACTCTAGAGATGGACTTCAGACCGGGACAAAAATGAGTCCACATAAATGAGAGAAATCAGTGCACAAAGATAACAATGCAAAAAGTATTGGGGCCTATAGCACAAGAAACCCCCTATTAGTAATAATGGTAAGCCCCCAAAATATTATAAATGCATGTTCAAAAGATGTCAGACTTAGTTGATAGTGCGTCTTGAGCAATCAATGCAATGAGTCAAAAGATGAGATTTTACAAAAAAGAGGATGTTAGACTCATCCAATAATGTATCCAAGGAAGAAAGTATAATATGAACATGTGAAAAAATAAATAACATTTTCTTTTTAAATATTTATCACAAAATATTGTTTAATAAAAAATAATAAAAAATATCCACTAACATTGCTAAACTTGACCAATCTTATTATTCATTACTTGTACATTAAAAGAAAAGTAGCATATTTTCCCTTTATTTAAATCAAATTATTAAAAAAAAAATTAATATGCTAAAAACATTACGGACAACTTGAATAGACTTAGTTTTTTTGGAACAAACTTTTAGCAAAAATCTCCAAATTATAAGATTTGATTTTTTGAGTAGTAGTTACTAAAAATATCATAACTTTTGAATTTCTTAACAAAATCCAAAAATTCAAAATGATATGGAAATCTAAGACCAAGGTGTACCAAACCCAAAAAAATTTCAACATGATTCATTGTGGTTCGAGAGAAGTAATAGCTTGAACAAGTGGATGGCAAACTAGGTGTGAGAATGAAAAATTAAATTTGAACTACGAAGCCACAAAACAGACAATGTGATGGAAAACATGTTTTATCAATCCAAAAATGCCTTCTTCCAAGCCGTAGTGAATTTGATCAAACTGCAAGAACATTAGATCTTCAAAGGGCTTCCATATACCAACATTACAAAGTATACAAATGTATGATAAAAGAAATAAACAAATCTTAATGAAAAATAATACAAATCTACGATCCTGCATATACAACAAATCTCAAGATTTCATAGCAAGCTTAGCAGTGAATGACCAGATAAATGTTTACTACGGGTGGCTTTGATACCATGAAAGAATTGGCAAACAAGTGATCTTCTTGCAGAGTAAGCACACAAAATTTTTGCAATAATGACCTTGCTTGTATTCACAAATATGAAAGAGGATATGCAATAATTGCCTTGATTAATAAATATATTTACAATATGTGTCTTATATAGGAGAAAAAACATGCAACTTTCACCTAGAATCATGGAGTTAACTGACAGTAGACTAGTGAAGAACAAATATGTAATAACCACTAAGCTAAGATAAGTGGTAGCTAATTACTGTAGAGCTAAGACAAGTGGCAACTAACTACTGTAGACTAAATAATCATCTAAGCAAGTTGAAGCTACATGTGTAGGGATTATCCATTTAATAAAGAAATGAAATAATAAATATCCTACATTAACACCCCTTTAAGCGTAGCTTAGGTGGGTGGAAAAGAAAAGATGGGTCCCAATAACAAGACCTAATGAGGTACCCACATGTAATATAACTCTAAAAAAATGGAGTAAAAAGAGAAAACTCAGTGGGAAAAAACTCTCTTCAAAAGAGAGACAAATAAAAGAATGTAAGACTAGAAAGCCTTACACTAACATCCCCCCTTAAGCATAGCTTAGGTGGGCTAGCGAATTAGGTCCCAAGAATGAGCCCTGATGATGTACCCAAGTACATAGCGATGATCCCAGTATCCTATAAAATATGAAGGATATATGCCTCCACAAAGAAGAGAGAGAAGGTAAGCACAAAATGTCACATAAAAAATGTTGTAGTAGGTTCATCTCCATTCCTATCTACATTCTAGGTAAAAGTGAGTGGTATAAATAACCATGTCATAGATGCACACTTGGCCCTGTTCAAGTCCAATAGGTTGATCCATGCCTCGGTGTACACCTTTGTACAGATCTGCAAGAAATACCTTATGAAAAAGCATGCAAATATATGCATAACATGAATAATGTTATTTTTAAGCAAACAATACACATGCAAATATCATTATAGGCTTGAATGGATTGCAGTTTTGAGACCATTTAGCAGGCTTGAAGCAGAGAGATAGTGCACGAGTTCTTAGGTAGCACTGAGAAGTTGTTTAAAATACCATGATTAATTAAAATGTGAGCAGGCTAAACCAAATCTACAATAATTTCTTCAATCCACCAGAGGTTTGTGTGAATATCTCCAATAACCTAAGAGAGATATTGCAGTTTGTAGAATAATTATGCCCCAAGTGTAGGTCGATGCTTGAGATCTAATCAATACACCAAATGACTCTATGCTAAATTTTTTTTTTGAGAATACACCTGTAAATTGCCTTTTGTGCATGCTCTATATAACCCGAAGAAGATAAAATGCCACATGTACAGGGCAAAACCTTTATTTTTGATTGTTCAGATTCACTTACAAAAACTGGCAAAATGCAATGCAAAAATTCACTCGATAATTCAATTACTTGCATCCTACAAAAAAATGCCTCCATAAAAAAGTACCACACTTCCACAAGAGATTCGCTAGTTGCCAATACAAATAATATGCAAATTCCTCTTCATTAATTTAAGAGAAAAAAATAAATAAAAATCAAACAGTTAAACCGATGCTCATTACCAGAACCTAAAGCTCTAATACAATGTAGTCTAATCCCAACCCGAATAAGGCAAATGCAAAGTTCAAATAGTCACACGAGATAAGAAGCGAGTGCACACCACCAAAGAGCTATAACAAATTGAAATCATAAAAGATAATTGCACGAGATAAATCAAAATGGAGAGAAAGCCAAAATATTCATTAGCTTTAGATATATGAATACAAAGGGAGAGAGGTACATATATATGTGGGAGAGAGAGTGAAATCCCACATTCTAGTGAATGTGGGATTAATCTTCCCAAATGACCCAAATGGCTTCATAGACCTTAAGTAAGCATAATGAACTGTGTAGACAAAACTCGTAGGATAAAAGTGTAGACCAACATTGTATATATGAATAAGCTATTTAACATTTTTATGTATGAAAACCATTATTTATGAAGCTCAATAATATAAAAAACTCTTATTTTGATATTTAAAAAAAATATCACATCAATCTTACATAATTGTTGAATTCCACCAAAAGTATATATTTTTAATTTTATAATTAATGAACAATAATACTTTTATATATATTATATAAACTGTAAAATACAATATCATACAATTATAATGCTATTATATCCACAATAAAAATTTCATCTCTTAGTGTATAGTTAAACTAAGCACAACAATGTGCACTCTTTAAACTTGTGTAACAATGAACATATTATAAATACACATCTTTTTGTATTGTTAAAGGATATCACAACAATCTTAATTTTTGTATTCTAACAAAAATATTTATTTAATTATATAATTAGTGAACAATAATAATTATAAACTATAGAATATAATACCATACAATTATAGTATTATTATATTTATAATAAAATTTTCGTCTCTTAGTGTATACTGAAACTAAACACAATACTATATACTATTTAAATTCACATAACAATACACACTTTTTTTTTTTTTATATATATAGAAATATTTTAGATTCCATTTGAGACCTTGAGATTCCACCCACAACCTTTACATATAAATATTGATTCATAATATATAAACATACACATTAATATATATAAAATTCGCATTAACGTACCCGTGTGTTATAAAGTTTAGCATATTGGTGCCTTTATGTTTAGTGATGAGCTATATACACATGAATAATATCCCCATTTTGGTGTGTAAAATTAATGGCAAGTTTGTTGTGTGGTTGTCCTTTTAAGTGCATAGTTTTTAGTATTTACACATTTATGGTGTGTATACACATATATTGGCACACCGAATGTCTAGATGATATGGAATTTAGTACTTTGAAGATGAATACCTCCACCAAATATTTGGGATTTTGCACTTATATAGTATGTAGTTTGAATTAACTCCATCACAATAATATGTAGTTATCTTATTATTACTAAGACATATGGGTATGTCAAGTGATGTTTGGTGTTTATATATATGGAGAGGTGCATTGAAGTTTATATATTTCTTAATGTTACATATTTTTTAATAATGTATCATGATGTTGATGTTCGTAGGTGCATTTATAGTCATAATTAATATATTGATGTTTAAAAAAAAAAGTGTGATCCAATAGTGTGTTAATTTGGTTATCAAAATATCGATGTGAAAAATGATTGATGAATTTATCAATACATTTAATTTTGTAAATGTGAATTGTGTAAATAAACTTTTTAAAATTTATTTGAATTATTATTTTTTAATTATAAATTTTTTATTTATTTTTTAATTTAGAGGTATCTTTGATTTTATTTGGGATATTGTGACTCTTTCTAGTGATCTTCATTGGGGTGAGTAGAGGTGAGACTAGTCCTTTGGGAGCTAGCAGTGGAGCCTACACGTATTGGTCAGCGATATTAACTCGAGCTATGAGAATTGACCTCGAGACTTATATGAGAAGAACCCAAAACCCTTAACCAACTACACCACCTATATAAACTTAACTTCCAACCACAAACGAGATACCAACAAACACTGACAAAACCCACTACTATGTGAATTTGAAACTTAATCATATAAATTTCATTAATAATTTTAAAAAACTTTTGAGTTTTTATTTTATAAATACATTAAAACATCCTTAATAACCTCCCTTACAAAAATATATATTACTATAAAATCTCATTAAATTAATTAAAAATTAAATATCATTGTGTTTAATTACATGTATAATTTTACTTGGTTAGGTTGTTCTAATAAAAAGCATCGTATGTTTCCTCGTCCTCTTCTCACTAGATGACATATACATAGATGGCTCTCAGTGAGTTGTTTAAATAAAAAGTCTAGAATATAATTTTCCATGATTCATTTGCTTCCATTTCATTAATAATGTAAAATAATTCACACTACAAATTTATGTTAAGATGAATACTTTCCTTGTGGTTGATCGTAGTTGACAAGAAGTCAAGTGGAAGGCTGGAAAAAGGTTGTTTGGGGAAAATGGAAAGAAATTTAGTATTTAATTAATAAAGGTCATTGGGTAATGAAAATTGAACGGCACCATTTAGTTACTAATAATCTAAAAGAAAGCAATTAGGTACGGTGTCAACTTTATTTTGTTTTACATATTTTTAAGAAATAAATGAGTTATGTATTGTTTTTTTTTTAATTTAATATTGTATATAGGGTTATTTTATTTTTTATTTAATTGTCAATGAGATGTATATAGTTCGGTTAACAGGTTTGGTTGTCTATTTTTATTCACTATTAATTTTTAAAGGGTATATTAAATTAGTTGTGATTATTGGTGATGTTCGGATGGTTGGAACAATTCGTGATGTTGGTATTGTTGGTTACATCGTCCCATCAATGATAGTTGATAATTTATAAGAGGTATATAAACCTTCTATTTATATCCAAACTAGTTCGTAGCTCTAATCAATATTATTCCCTCCAATATATAATTTTGAATTTTGAAAAAAAAAATACCCATTATATATATATATATATATATATAGATTTAATCGAAATATTTTAACATTATATAAATTAATAAGACAAATTTTGACAAGAAAGTCAACCATTCTTCAAAGATTTTCTTTTATATAGAAGAATTATTTTAACATGTAGAGGGAAATATTGAATGAATGGTAATATAAGAGTGGTATCTGCTTCTAGTTAATTTTTGTTTTGGATTTTTTTCTTTACTAAATTTTGTTTTTATTTATTATTTGAGTAACATTTAGTTTTGTCAATAATTTATTTTTAATTTCTTTGAACAACTCAACAAAGTTTGGCATTCACTCTACTATTTAAAGGTGGATCTTTTGTTATTGTAAGACCTATTTATTATTAATCATTTGACTATTATTTTTTCTAATTAATAAATTGAATAATTTATTTTTAATATTTGATTTTAAATTTCTTAATAAATTTAGTTAATATTAAGTTAAGTTCCTTTTAAAATCATCCTAATAAAAATAAAAATAGATAGTCGTCATACAAAATTTTACCACCTCCTCTCATTCATGTGTGATTGAACATCCCGTATTTCTTCGCATTAAACATTAAACATTAAACATTACAAGTGGGAAATAGAAAGAAAAGAGCAACGCGACTCTTGTCTCATTTTGACATCACCATTTACTTTCACTCCCCATACTAACATTACTTTAATGTGTGGGTAATGATTACGGTAAGACAACGTCCCGCATTAATTGACATTATCTTTGGACCATATTTACTTTCACGTTACTTTCGTGGCCATAAGTGGAGTGGAATTAGACGCAAGAGACTAAACAAATTCGCATCATTTTAAGTATTAATTATATATATCTCTTTCTCCAGTTTTGTGGGGCCACTTTTATTTGTGGATGTCTTTGCTCATATATTCCAAACCAAGAGCTTTTAATCTTTGGTTTTTGGTGGGTGCTTGTTGAGGCATGTAATAAATTCGAAATTCAAAATAGTTTATTTTTAACATTTTGACTTTGTTAAAAAACTAAAAAGTTTTGAGTGTTGACCTCACAAGAGTACGTGTTTTTTAAAAAGAGTGGACGAAACGCACTAACTTTTTTATTTTCGAATAGCTTTGGACTTAAATCAATGTTGGAACTTTAAAGTAAAGCTCACTGTTTTGTATTCCAACGAAATTGTTGCATATGATCTGCCGCTCTCTCTTTTCCGGTCCGACTTTCCTTTCGGCGTGGCTCAATTTTAAGCAAGCAAACCCGAGCCGGAAAACAAGGCGATGCTACCTAAAGATAGATAGATAGATCGTTATTAGTGGCGAGTAGGGATGTACGAAACGCATTTGGTCAAGCCTTTTAAAATTCGCTTCATGTCAAAGATATACTCCTGACATTAATTTTTCGTGTGAGAATGGCGTAACATGTCTTCTCATTCATAATGCTTGCTTTTTCCCTCCAATGATAATGAGTGCTTACGTCCCCACCACAAACGTTAAAAATGATTTAAAACTCTGATAAATCACCTTTCGTGGTTGTCCATATTGGACAGTTTTAAGCAAAGTGAATGATTATGCAGAATCTTGGTGTAAGAAAGATATTGCAAAGTGGGGATAGATATTCAGTGAAAAAATAGAAAATAACGTCGTCAAGAAAAGAAATAACTAGTTGCTTCAAATTTGCGTAGTTGGTTGTCATTGAGTTTTGTGCCTGCCCACTCGTCTTTTTGGTGCAGAGAGAATGCAGAATGCACTGCACAGTGCAAAATTCAGAGGAAGGGATGCCCATGCCCATGCCCATGCCATGCCATGCCATGCCATGCCATTCCCTTTCAGGGTTTGATATGGTCTATATCACATCTCATGTACTGTTCCACCAACAAGACACGATGTATGAATTGAATGAATCATAAATCAAAGGACGCCCGCCGTGGGTTATTTATTACATAAAAATAAAAATAAAAATAAAAAGAAAAAGAAAAATAAAAAGCTTTTCTTTGGTTAACGATTACGATAACCCGCTGGCCAGCAGAAGCGGTGTGATGCGTGGGACAAATGTCCGTCCGTTTGAAGTAAACTTGTGAGTGTGATGAATGCGGTTGTACGTCCTCGTCTTCGTGCTGGTGCTGATGCTCGGGCGCGGGGAACGCCGGTCGTGAAGCTCACGAGTTTGCTCCCGAGTCCCCCTCACATCACGTAACCCCCATCACCATGCCACGAGACTCGAGTACCTTTTTATTACCCAACTAACTATTTACCTTTCCTATTGAGTCCTGACCGTTAACAATCATGCCGCGTCTTGAATAAACACCCCTCTCCACAACGTCCGTATCTCCATTCAGACTGTACTGAAACAGTTGTCACGTGACGGAAATTCGATTGGGAAAAGGGCATTCGAAAGACACCAAACGACGGTAAAGATTGATGAGAGGTGAGACGCCAAAGTCCTGTCAGCTGCTCCGCACTCGTTTACGACGGCAAGGGCAAACATATTTATGACGTCAACTATTATGCAACGTTTTCGTCAGCGACAAAATCTGTTTTCCAACGAATAAGCGTCACATCTCAGCAAAACTTATTTTGAGACGACGAACAAGGTGTCAATAACGCGATGGAGTGTCATTCGATGCGTCTACGTGAATAAAGCCCTCCTGTGAATTTTTTTTTCTCGCCGAACTTCATTTTCTTATTGAATTCATAAACGCGTACAACCGCGGAATTCGCGTCTTTTGACGGAGATGGATGGATGATGGGACACGTTTGGCAGAAATTATCGTCAAGAGCGCGGCGCGCGCTCCTTGCTTGTCTGCTTGTACAAGACGATTTTTCAAAATGCAGAGCTGGCGGTGGGCGTTGGATCGTTTCTTCAATAAAAAATGAAAATACAGCTAAATCCATAATAATAAGCAGCTTCGCAGACGAATCAATGGACTCCCATGGCGATGGCTTTGTGTTATTGTAACAATCTATTTGTTTCTCTAGGTATACAAAATCAAATTATTTATATTCGGGCGAATTAGTACTAAGCTTCGAGAGTGTGGCCTGCCTATATATAGACTTGCTTTGTTATAACTTATGAATAAAGGATGAGATGATGACGTGTACTGCTTTTTTGCCACGCGCAGTCGTTTGCTTGTAGTCTGGCTTTCACGTCGAAACATGGCGTCACGATCGAGGCACATATCGGCTGGGTTAAGAGCATCGCTCGGTCCGGGGCGTGTTGTGTTGGTTTTCAATTGCATGCATACGATACAATGCCGTTGGCGTTCATGATGATGATACGGTTCTTGTTCATGATGATGATGAGGATCATGATGATGCGGCGGATGATGATAATAATATCCATTTATTCTATTCGCATCGGCGTCAAAATCCATATAATAATATGTTGTTATGATGCTTTATACGTGCGCCACAGCTTCAACGTCATGATGCCATCGACCACGTTCACTGCAGTTACCTGACACTAGACGTGCACGCCTACCTACCTCCCTCTCTTCACTCTTAACCTCTTTGCCAAGTTTCAAGTTAACCTCCAACTCCAAACAACAACAACAAAACACGAAAGAAAGTTTGAGAGTTATGCAACGGCCACGAATAAATACTTAATTAAACCCGACACGCACGCTCCGAGTGCTGACGGACGGTGGTAGGAAGTAGGAATGAGGATGAAGGCGTTGACGGTTGGAATTCGTTCAGTGATCAAGGTATCAGACTTCTCGGGAAGGCGGCTGTCGGGATGCAAAGATAACCTAACTTAAACAACGATCAAGTATTCCATGACCATGGCAGCTCCAGCCTCCGACTTCACTGATTGAACGTGCTACCCTATTGCCGAGGGCCGTCGGGAAGGGAACCGAAATTGATCTTAGGAACACACATACATATATGCTTTGGAAAACGGTGAGGTTAGCCTCACCTCCTTCCCCTTTTAACTAGTAGTAGAGAGCTTTTAGCCTCCCTAGTAACTCGTAAGGAACAAGGACATAGGCATCATGCGGTGGTGTTGCCGATGGCTAATCGGCATGTGAGATCGAGACGCCCATTCGGTACGATACGTGAGCATAATTTAGCCGTCTGCCACGAACCCAGCAGATTGAACCTCCCAACGTAACCCACTCAGGAAGATTTCATAATTGGTGTGTGTGGAATGCGCAGAAACGAGTCAGAACTCAGGAGCCGTGACTTTGTCTTCTCTGTTTGGGCCGTTTATGTTTTTTTTCGGGCATGTTAAAAGGAATTTTGGGATGAGATGAGATGAGATGAGAGGGAATCGCCGTCTGATTTGGGGATTGAAATTTGAAACGGAGTCCGTGGACGGTTTCTTTTGCTCTCGTACTGCTGGAATTCAAGTTTGTCTTCTTGTCATCATTCTGATTCAACCAGTCATGTCGACCTTGACAGATTTCTTCGTGTGGAGGAGATTCAGATCTGGTCTTCGTCGAAGATCTACATAGAAACCGAAACCAAACTCCCCTTGAATCCACCCTAAAACACAAACGAGCTGACAACGTGTTCTTTTGCTATCCTCTATTTTTTTGATCTGTGCAGAAATCTTCCTAATTCCGGTGTATAGTCAGGTATAGCGTATATACATGCTGAAAGGTATCTGTAATTTGCTTACGGTGTTGGTCGTTAGTGAGGTTGAACGACATGTTAGGTAAAGCGAGCAAGATTCAGAAGGATTTACCTATAAAAACAGAGCCTGTCGGGAGCAGACAGACTCCAACTTCACTGGTTGGGGATTCACTTACCACTGTTGACGCGAGGTCTTTGAAAGTTTCAGCCTTAGATCTATTTTCTTACGTTAATTTTTTAGCTGACAAATAAAGATTGTTGGAATAGAGATTTTAGCCTGGCAGTTCCAGGTGATTTCCAATTAAATGCGGTGTTCAACAACCTTTCAGATAATTTTTACTTTCTAAAGTCTAGATGAATCATCTTGGAGTGCTTTACCTTATGCTGTTTTTGTAAAATGCTGCAGGTCAGAAAATCCAGTAGATGGTAGAGGGGAGTACATGCTTTGTCCTCGTGCTCTTGAAATAGAAACAACTTATCAAGTTGCGTACGAGAATCTCAACTTGGAGAAAATCGAACAGAGGAGTCTCACTATCCTACACGCCTCGTCTTCAGAATATGGTATAAAAAGTAACCACGATGACATAATACGGCACAAAACGCCACAAGAAGAAAATTTTAGTTCCAAGAGAAGTAGGTTCAACAAACCCCAAAGGGAAAAGCGAGGAGATGCTCACGAGAGCGACGGAAATGTTGGTGCGGCCGATCAATCCGATTCCATGGTGAAGGTCAGCAGCGGAGACTCTGATCTTACGGCAGAACGCATGGCAGAGGCCAGCTCCAGAACAACCACTAGCTCTGATAATAATAATGGATGTACACTAAATCCTCCGCCATTATCCACGACGGACGCCTTTGGGGCAGCCGTAAATCAACTATCATATTGTGCTACAGAGAATTTCCAAGTGACTTCTTCAGATTCAGGATTGCACAAGTTAAATTTTGAGGATTGCCGAACAGTGTACAGATCCGATGGATTCAGTCCTTGCTCATCCAATCCGGTTACTGATCAAAAGGAACATGACTGGCTTGCACTAGGACTTGGCTGCGGCTATGGAAACCGGCAGCCCAAACATTTCTCTAACAAACGGCCGCACCTGGACAAGCCCAGTAAGCTCAAGACATCAATGATAGGCTGGAATGAAGATAAAACTAAAGATGATCATGGACTAGTGCTACCCCAGCAGATGTTTAACGACGGCCATACAAGCAACTTGAGTACACTATTAGCACCATCTTCTTCCACTATTCCAGACCAACAGTTAACCTTCCAGAATATTACTTATTCCATGTCTCAGCCTTTCCGGGAAGCCAACACTTTTAGTTTACAGAAAACTTATAGCGATTTCTCTGCGTTGAACCTATTGCAGCCTTGTTCTATAGAAGATCAACAAAGGCCTCAAAATATTGCGCTATTTCCGACAGCAAGTGCAGAGCACACGAGCTTCAACTTTCAAGGGCAGCAATCTGGAGAAACGCTTTGGCCGTCGAAAGAGGCGGCGAAGTGGCAAGCATTCTATGAGAGGATCTCAGAAGCGAGAAACCCTGCCAGCGCCGACCTGGGTGTTTCCGAGCCCAGAATAGAAGGAAGGCACAGGTTTTCTCGAGGATGGGAAAGTTTAAGTACTGCAAGTGCTGCTGCTCCCTCTTACCAGAATTCAGGAAGTGCCGGCCCTGCGTCTTATGGCAGCATTCCAGACGCGGGTGCATTGCAGAAGCCCATACTAGAGAAAACACAATGCAGGGCGCAGTGGAAAGCTAGAGATAATTTCTCGGCATGGTGTCAGCCAGGAATTAGTGTCGGATCGTTGATCAGACCAAGTGCTTCAGAAATTTCCACTCGTAAAATTTCACGTGCTAACAGAATGCTAACTTTGGGGGAACAGCAATATGAAGTGCCTCCTCCTCCATTGGAGAAAAACATGCCGCAGGGCCCTTCCAGTGAATTGCGGAAGATTCCTGGTCCGCAATGGACGGACAATGTAAGGATTTTCAGGCCTGCTAGGATCGCCCAGACAGGTGTATGGTTCGCCTTGAAGGCTTTAAGTAATCAGTAAGATCTTCATTCCTTCAATAACAATATCTGATCTGAGACAGAGATTAGCGTCATTTAAGTTAAATAGGTAGGATTTATTATGTTGCCAATGCCGTATATGTATTTGTTTGTTGGATTTAACTGATAGAAGGCGAATGTGATGACAGAAATGGAGATCGAATGTTGCCACAGATTCGAAAGAATTATTTAAGAATCAAGTAAGATAATCAGAATGAAGGTTATAAGTTTTGTTTACACCGTGTAGGCAATTTTTTATTAATATCGGTATAGGTTAATATATTAGAGATTCTTCTAATTTGTTTGCAGTAGAATTTACGGAGCGGAGTTGTGTGAGACAAATTTAAAAGCAGCTAAGCAAAATAACATTTGTTAAAATCGGAAACGCATGTGTGGTACAGGGACGGAACAATGACAATAATCGTGGTGAAAAAGTACCTGGTGAACAAGCTGGGCCTCAATGGCGAATCAGAGGTAACATCCATCACTCTCATTGTCATTTGCATATTAGTAGCTACTTTCTGCAACTCAAAATGTTTCTTAAAGTTTAACTCAATCGAGAAAAATGTGTTTTCACTACTTACTTAGCTTCACTTGTCTAAACTCTCTTTCTCATTCATGAGGCTTGCCGCGGTAAAACCTTTTAACTAAACATTTATTCTTTATTGAGTTGTACCACGGATATTGTTTATGCCAATTTCAGAGTTCAAGTCGTTTAAACCATCAACCGTTCCTGAATTCTTGAGCCAAAAAGATATATATGCATGGATATATATATATATATATATATATTTTTTTTTTTTTTCTGTTTTTGGGGTCCTTTTCGTCGTGCCTTAGATACGGAGCCTCTATCATTTTCGTTAAAGATTAAAGCCTCAACGAACAGTTTCCTGAATAGGATTGAGGATTTGAAATAAAAAAGAGACCCAAAAACATAAAATGTGCAATTATTCATGTTCAGGTTGAGGTCCAAGAATAGAGTAACAAACATGTAGTTCGTGGCAAGTGGCAACTATTGTCACGGCCGTCGCTACACCGCATTTTTCCAAATATTAAATCCATTCACAGGGCGGGGAAAAAAAATAAAAGAAAAAAAAGGTGGGAGTACTAAGATAAACTGTCTTCCAACCGAAAAAAACATAGACCCCGAAGTTCGACATTGCATGCCTCGTGATTTATATATAACCGTCGCATTTATATCATCGTAATAAAACAAAGAAAACTGCATAAGTATTTACGATACAATTATTAAATTATTGTGTTAAAGTGCTCATGTTCTACGTTTCTTCCGTGGGTTTGGAGGAAAAATATTATGGGTCTGAATGTTTGACATTCAACTTTGCAATGTGTATTTTAACTTTACTTCTGCGTGAATTAGCAATTTAAGTCAGCCTTTGTGTTTTTTCTCTTTACACTATTGATAATCTTTCATCACAGTAAAATGGGAACCAGAATTGAACAATCCTCATTCATTATTTTAAGAATAATCCTCATTCTCACTCGTGTCTGTAGGATCTAAATGTTTGACTATGAATTTTACGAGCAGATGTTTGGAGAATATTATTATTTAAAAAAAAAAATCATTTTGAAAGTATAAAAAAAATTATTTGTTTGTGAAACATTCTGACATTTTAATGTCCTGGGATAAAATATAAAGTTGTAATAAAATTATTTTAAGTTTTAAAAAAAAAATCAATTATCATTTTCATTTTAAATTTGTTATTGTTTATTAATTGTATCTTATCAAAGTTTATTTTTAATATTTCAAGACATTTTTAAAATAATTGTCTACTTATTTAATAATAGATTCAATAAATTATAAAAATTATTTACATATTTATATTATAATGAATGTTTCCATCTTAATTATCTGTATATAAAACATGCATAATCACATACATCTCATTCTAATCTTATTTTTGTTTACAAAACAAATATAGAAGTACTTCTATGTTAATTTTATAATTTGTTAAGGTTCATAAATTATTTATAACTTAAAATATATAATATCAATCACTCTTAACAAATTTATAAATATAAGTATGATATAAAATAGAATAAACAACAAATAATAAGAAAAAATAAGTATAACAAAATTTAAGGAGAGAATCCATCTCTCTCAGATAGTTTTTTCAAAAAAATAAAATACACATTTTTATGTAAACAGTTAAACCATCTAATTTTATACATCCTTTGTTGCATTACTAAACAAATTAAAAGCATAAATAATCAAACTTTATAAAATTTATACCTCTCCAATAAATTTTTTAATATATTAGATAATAACATAAAAACCCTCACCCAAAATAAAGTAAGGTAAAGTGAAGTTACAATTATTAATATTTTGAAGAAAGATAACAAAAATTATTGATAAAAAAAATTACAACTTAAATAATTTTGTTCAAATATTAAAACCAAAACTATTTAAAAAAACAATAGTAAAATATTAAAAAAATAAAATAAACTATCAAAATGTTTATAATTCAAACTTTAATAACAAAAATAAAAATAAAATATATAAGTAATTAACTACCCAACCACAAACTCAACTGAAAATATAGCCAAATTAAAGTTCACAAATTACATATAATAAAATAAATATGTTCTCTTTGATGAAAGTTGTATGACCGTTCTTTTCCTTTGTATTCAATCCCCTCTTTAAATACTCGAAACTAAATCTCGTAACTTCTTCGTAAGATAAACTCTAACTAAATTGATTGAACGCCATCAAAACGTTTTATAATATAGATTCAATAAAATTAATTTGCTTACCTTTTGTAACTTTAACACTCACTCTCTTAATCTTAACCTTAACCTTAACCTTAACCTAAACCTAGGCCATCAAAAGAAAACATCCTTGGACTCTAACATCATTCCCAAGTGAACTTCACCCTTTTTCTCATTCGTTTTGAATAAGTTTGGAACTATTAGCCGATAATCACATGCCATATGTTCATTCTTCCCGCAACGTCAAAAATCTTTCTCTCTCTCTCTCTCTCTCTATATATTTTAATCCTTTTTGCTTTTTGTTTTGTTTTTGGAATTATTTATTAATTTAGACATGTTAAATGTTTTTACTTAGATATATTAAGAGAGATTAATTTAAAAAATTGTATTATAATTTTTTAATATATTATATTGATTGATAATTTCATTATTATTTTTGTTACATTTTTATTGATCCATAATAAATAACGTCAATTTAGTTATATCATTATGTTTGGTTTGAAATTTTTATTTAAAAAAAGAACTTCAAATTTTATTGTATGGTTAAGGGTTTACTATTTTTCAATTGACTTTTAGAAATCAACAAACATATCAAATTTAAATTTAAAATTGTAAATAACACTCCATTACACTCCCTTATACCATTGTACAACACCTATCTATATAACAAGATTCAACACATACTCTCCAATCAAAAGATCGTTTTCCCCTCCAATTGATAAGCCATCTACATTTTATATTATCCCTTCATCTTCAAATAGGATTACGATTAAATTTATTTTTTGATTTAGATTTGCTCGTAGATAAATTTTGATATTTCATTAAATATTAATATCATTATCTTATTTTATATGATAAAATTTCTTGACACACTCTTTAAGAATAATATAATATCATTATTATCATCAATTTTAATATTAATTCTTAAAAATTAGTTTATTAAAAATTTATCATTAAAATTTAACCATTTACATTTTGTATTTTCCCTTCGTTTTTAAGTAAAGTTAAGATTAAATTTATTTATCATTTAAACTTATTCGAAAACAAACTTTGACCTTTTATTAAATATTAATATCATATAACTCTTTTTAAAAATAATATAATAAAATTATTATTGTCAATTTTAATATTAATTCTTAAAAATTAACTCATTAAAAATTTAAAATAATTTTTAAATATTTTAATTAATCATTAATTTAACATTCTCAAAATTAAATAGTAAATATGATAATAATAAAATTATACATCAAATAGTACTCACCTATCAAATCTAAATTACCTCTATTTTATTTTATTTAATAAAATATTTATTTAATTTGATAAAACATCAACATCTATATATGCAGACCTTCCAAACAATGCCATCTACTACTTAACCTATTCTTTTTAAGTAATTGTAAACAATATCTACACTTAACTTGCTCTTTTTTCTATTAGTAATTTCAATTTTTCAGTTATACAAGTTTCCAGCATTAAATCTTTGATTTTGCATTTTGATATCGATGTTTTTCTTCTAACGTTCAATTTCTCTTATTAGAATAATGTCCTTCATATCTTTGATATCGTATTGTAAACATTTGAATGTTCAGTGAGCCTAATAACCATCACAACAAATCTTATTTTATCAATAATAAATAAAAAGTAATGACAACACAAATGATTTGGAGATTACAAAATTGAGGAGAGTAATGCACGTTTTCTTTATTCAAAATATCTTTATAAAGGAATAAAAAATCATTATATATAATGACCACCTCGGCTCTATGCATAATCGTTTTGAGGCCTTATGAAGTCACTACGCAAATTTCATAAAATATGTAACGGAAGTGGACACGAACTTAGCTTATGCTCAATTCAATCTCTCTATTGATCCTAAGGAAAGATGTACTCTCTTTTCATGTGAATAACTGTTTAGTTCAAATAGGAAGGAAAACAAATTTAATATTGTGTGGATTATTTTAGGTAAGATATAATTTTTATGAATTTTATATATATATATATATATTAAAGTTAAAGGAGAGGTCTTTTGAATTAAGGATTTTATATTTTAAAAGACAATTTAAATAAGATAGGGTAACAAATCCCATATTCCAAGGGCTACAACTAACCTAAATGTAACTTAAGAACAATCAATGGAGGGATTTAGGAAATACTTTCAAATCTGAAAATGTAACAAAACAGTAGTAGCCAACAAGCCAGATCAAACAGTAGCTATTGTAACAACAAAAATATGAAGAGCCTCTTTCTCAGTTTTCTAAATGAGCTCTAAGAGATTTAATAAATGAACCTTATTCCTTTTTACCTCTTCCTTTCTTCCTTTCCACAATCTTCCACCCATTCCCCTGCTCTAAATTTGGCAATACGGGGATGGATAACTCCAAAGCTATTTTTGGATTTTGGTTCGAAATGACCCTTGTTAGTCCGTCCCTTGAAGACGTGCTAAAGCCTTTTGAGGATTTGACATTCTTCTCTATATGAATTTCAAAAACTGACGCTAAAATTATATATATATATATATATATATATATATATAAATATATTAGATATTAGATAAAGGTAAAATTATAAAATTTAAAAGGTTTTAAAATTTTTTACAAAGAAAAAAAATATTATTCAAATTTATAATAACATTTTTATTTAACAAATAAAATATTAATCTATCAAACAAGATTAATTAATAAAAATTTAATAAAAACATTTAAAATTAAAGATTTTATATTAAATTAAATATTATAATTTAATAAATACATTGTATGAAATAGTTTAAATATATGTTACTCATCCTAATTATTTTCATTCTTTTTTATATAATACGATTATTTATGGTAAGAGGATATTAAATTAATCTAATTTTTTTATTTAATAAAAATTGGTTGGAAAACAAGTTCCATATATTTATTTCAAATTATTATGTAATTTAATAAAAATAAAAATAAAATTAAATATATGTCAAAATATGATATGTTAGCAAATAATATTCTCAAATATATGAAAAATAAATTAGGTTACACGTGAACTTTAAAGTTAATAAAAAAGGTAAGAAGTCAAAACTTAAAAAGCTATTTTTTTGACAAAATTATTTTTTACATATAATATTTATATTTTTTATATATAATATTTATATTTTTTATTGATAAAATATAATATAATAGAAAAGTTTTATTTAGGAGATGTATTGGATCTATAAGACAAAGCACAAGGTTACTTCATTGCCATTTTTACCTCAAGGGCATTATTACATATCATTCATATCTAATAAAATTTTACTTATGATGAGCTCTAAGACATCTTTAATGTAATTGCCTACTTGCTTAGACTCAATAAACTACAAAGATTATTTAAATCTTCATGTTGTAATGAGTGTTTTGTTTCAATTGTTCATACATAAAGAATTGCAATATCACATGTTTCTCATCTTCCACTTCTCCCAACAAACTATAAAGACTATCTAAATCTTCATGTTGTAATGAGTGTTTCATCTCAAATGTTCATACATAAGGAACTGCAACATCACATACTTCTCATCTTCCACTTCTCCTTGCTTGTAGACCAAGCATAGATGCTCATTTTGGTATGTTGTACTTTTCTATCTCCCTATTTCAACTACTAGGTGATGAGAGTGCAGCTTAAGTTAACAAACGATATGTCTTTTATGCATGAAATTTTTCTCTTGAAAGTAATTTTGCTCGGTGTAGGTGATCATTAGATCGATCTCACATTGGGAGAAAATCATTTTTTCACTTGGATCATGCTAAATATTCTCTGTTACCTTATTTTACACAAAATATTGTATGACTCTTGCTTATTCAAACAAATCTACCTCTTCAATCCTCCATTTGTTTAACCACTTCATTTCATTATGAGATCATCCTTTCTCTTTAATTTAAAGCATTGCTTTGTATGGTAACTTGTTCATCTTCATATGTAAATTATTCAGTCAAAGTAAGTCATAGATTGGCATAAGGATTCACCTTGTAATGGTAGCATACATGGTTCTACTAACATCATCAGATAAGGGGTTTGGACTTTTATTCATAGTTCATCTATTAAGAAACATTTTTGAACTCTCAACTTGTTTCCAATATTCTTTTAAAATTAATGGGCCCCAAACATGATAGCCATATAGAACTACTGTTTGTATTAGTACTAAAATATTAGCTTCCTCAATTTCTAACTCCACAATTGAACTCACTCACATTTATTTTGCATTGAGTAAAAAGATTTCAAACCTCCTATTACTTGCTTTTCAACAAAAGAATTCTAGTTATAACTAAAATCAAATAAAAGGTCCAAGTATTTGTAAGATGGGACAATCTCTAATTTATCACCATTGCATGTGATATTTATGTCCTTATCCCAAGAACTTGTTACCATCACCTTTGTTTTGTTGACATTAACATTCATTTTTGAGTAGCTACAAAATTTTCTTAGGGCATTAGGATGTCTTTGAAAATTTTCTTTGTGCTTCGCTAATAACACCACACCATATGTATAAATCAATAACAATAAAGTATAACATGTGATGTATAAGCGGCAATATTCTAGTTCATCTATAAATAAGATGAATAATGTGGGTGAGAGGGGACACCCTATTTCATTACTGTTGATTTTGTATTCCTTGTTTTTATTATTATCATTTTTGGGCACTACTAGTTTAATTAGCAATTACTTTTTTCATATAAGTAGAAGGCTGCTTTTCTCCACTCAACTATAATACCTAATTTTTCTATTATGTCCTAAATATCTGTTCTAAGCATTGTACTGAATGTTTTAACAAACTCTACAAATAAATAAATAGTGTTACCTCTTCGTAGTGCTTTTTCAATAGCAACTATAAGAGTTATCAATTGGTCAATAATTGAATGCTTACGTTGAAAACCTTTCTTGAGAGGGATCCACGATCTTATTTTCTTCTACCCACTTGTTTATTTTTCTCCTATGTTGTTTTGGTACGGGTACGGGTACATTTTTAGTATGCAGAAATGCCATTTTTCAAAAACCTTGATTTGAAAACATTGTGGGTACATATATATATATATTATACACACACACAATGCATATTACTCAAATTTTTAGTAAAACCCTTGGAAATACATAATATGAAAATATAAAAGATAAAAAATAATTTACTCAATAGTTGTCAATAAAAGATAAAACACTTAAAATATATAGTATTCATTCATTCATCACTTCAAAGACAAAATGTACATTCAAATCTAGAATAAATCATCTAGATTGCTCTCAAAATCATTAATGCCACTCCAAACATTGTAGGTACGTCTGTACATTATATATATAAACAATGTATATTACTCAAATTTTTAGTAAAACACTTGAAAATACATAGTATGAAAATAGTTGTCTATAAAAGATAAAACACATAAAATATATAGTATTCATTCATTCATTACTTCAAAGACAAAATGTACATTCAAATCTAGAATAAATCATCTAGATTGCTCTCAAAATCAGTAATAACACTCCCACTATTTTTCAACTTTATCATTTATTGATGCTTTCTTTCACAGGGGTTCGCTGGTGCATTTATCCCAGAGTGTATGCCTTGAGGGGTACATAGGGAATGGGGTGGGATCGGCTTGTGGCACTTTGTGAGAGATGTTCCCATACTATTTTATCATACTTACATCCCTTCATGCAACCTTCATACCTCCTATGATGTCTCCTTGAAATCTTGAAACCTTGGAATCTAACTGAGTCTGTGTTGCAGGGGTATGCCCCCCGGCCCGACGCTTCCTGTTCGGAGGCGCCTCTGGCACAGGGACGTCTTGAGGACGCCCGGAGGCATCTCGGAGGCGCCAGTCGGCGTGCCGGAAACGTCCAGCACGTCGGCGGGCTCCTCTAGGACGACTCCAGGCGTACCTGGGACGTTTTCGGGGCGTCCCCGAAAATTTCCGACGGAAAACGAAAAAAAAACTCAGAAAAAGTGCGAAAAAACCCTAAAAATTTAAGAAACCCTAAACGCCATTCTTTCTCCCGCCATCGCTGTTTCTTCACCTTGTCATCGTTTCTGCGAACCCTGCAGCATAGTCACAGGGTTCGCCGAATTTTCCCCTAAAAATTTGGGATTCGGTGAACTTATTAACAAGGCTTGAAATTCGCCCAAAATACGGCCTGTTTGGCGAATTTATTGACAACCCATGGGAAAACTCTGAGCCGAAAATAGAATAATCTCTTAATTTGAATCCACGCAAAAAAAGAAGCAGCTCGACTGTGAGGGTTTCTTGGTTTGGAATTCACTGGGAGCCCGAGGATTTTTTGGGATGGAATGTCGTTGCCGCCTGTGGCTCGCATGCCCCCTACCGCCTTTTTGCCACCTGTGACTTGCGCGATAGGTTGTTTTTTTACTTTGTTTTTTTGTTTTCTAGTGTGCATAAGGCTTTTGTATTTTTTACTTTGGTTTTTATTTTTTATATTTTATATTTTATTTTTTTAATTCGATTTTATTCTTTTTATTTTATATAATTTTTTAATTTGTTTTTAGTTATTTTTTTAATCTTTACTTGTTTTTAGTTTTTTTTATAATTTATAATTTGCTTTTTTTATTTTTTATTTTATTTGCTCTTTATTTTTTAAATTGGAATTTTATTTTTTTATTTTGTTTCTATTTACGTTTTGTTTATTTAATTTTATTGTTTTTTTTTTAATATTTATGTTTTATTATTATAATATTCTAAAATTTAAAATTTAAAATTTATTTTTTTGTTTATATATATATATATATATATATATATATATTAATGATTCGAATTTAATGGCGAACTTTTTTTTCGAACTTTATTCTTTGACGAACTTGAAACGAATTTTATCCTCTTCGAACTCGAACTCGAACCTTGTGACTATGCCTGCAAGCACTAACTACGTTCTCTATCCAAGCTACATTTGAGTGTCCAAGCCGCTTTAACGAATGTCAAAGAAGTTAACCCAGACAACGGAGGCCAAGGCACAAACGAAGGTATGTAGTTTTTTTTTAATTTGGTGTTAATAATAGTTTAAGTGTTATTTTTAATTTTTTTATAATAACTTTTTTAACTATTATATTTTGGGTGAGACCTAAAATCTTACCGGATACTTTTTTTTTAAATAGTTTTTTTTAAAAGTTGGTTTTAAATTTTTAATAATAGTTTTTTTAACTATTATTTGTAACTATTTTAATTTTTTTAAACATTCTTTCAACAAATGCCAAATGCTTTAAATTTTAATAGCAATATTATTATTTTTTTACCAAGGGTTATAGGGATTTGCCGAAATGTCTTTTGAAAAGCCCGAATGTCTATGAATATATGATTTATTCTAGATGAATTATGAATCTATGATTTATTCTACATTTGCATTTTGAAAAGCCCAAATGTCTTTGCAATGTATACTTTGAACATTTTGAAATTTGAAGCAATGAATGAACAAACACTATGTATTTACTATTTTCAAGTGTTTTACAAAAAAATTGAGTAATATGCGTGCGCACACACACACACACACACACACACATATATATATAGAGAGAGAGACGTACCCACGACATATCCAAATCAAGATTTTTGAAAAATGACGTACCCGCATACCTGAATTGTACCCGTATCTAAACAACGTAAGACTGAGTTTAAAATCTGATAGGATCCTCCAAAACCTAGAATTTACATTATAGCTCCTAGAGGTCCGAAACCACTCTCAAACATCTGGAAAGTATATAATTAAAATATAACTTAAAATATAAAATGTAAACCTATACTTAGATGTTTATTTTATTTAAATACTGTTTGGTTTGAGTTGGTTTTGCATTTTTTAAAAACTTTTTGTTGACTTTGATTGTTTTTCTTGTCGGAATCCCTTGAAAATGCCCAAAAAGTGCTTGGGAAATGTCTCGTTCGTTTTCAGTGCATTTTCAAGCATTTTTGGTACATTTCTAGGAGGTACCCAAAGCATTTCTATACTAGAAATGTTTGGAGGAGGAAACGTGGGGGCGGGTGGCATTTCCTGCAACACACTTTTTCTATATAAAATCATGCCGTATAAATTGGAGAAGAGACTACTGACTATGATGGTTATGTAATTTCACACATTATTTATATCACCCTGGAGTTTGTAAATAGATATAATATTGTTGACCTACTAGTGTAAAGTGAAACTCTTACCAAATTTATTGATTGAGCATATCTTTAAGAAGTGCATGCAAAGGTGGATCAATGCGTTTGAACATTTTTGTGACCAACCCATACATATTGGGTGCCTTTCCATTGGTGGGGAGTGGCATTTCTTGCAACACAATTTTTCTCTATAGAATCATGTCATATAGATTGGAGAAGAGACTACTGAGTATGATGGTTATGTAATTTCTCACATTATTTATATCACCCCCTTTATAAATAGATATAATATTGTTGACCTACCAATATGAAGTGAAACTAGATTACCAAATTTATTGATTGAGCATATCTTTAAGAAGTGCATGCAAAGGTGGAACAATGCATTTGAACATTTTTACAACCAACCTATACATATTGGGTGCCTTTCCATTGGTGTGGGGGGTGGCATTTCCCACAACACATTTTTTCTCTATAAAATTGTGTCATATAAATTGGGGACTACTGAGTATGATGTTTATATAATTTTTCGTATTATTTATATAACCTCCTCTGTAAATAAAAATAATATTGTTGACCTACCAATATAAAATTAAAATTTTACCAAATTACTTGATTGAACATATCTTTAAGAAGTACATGCAAAGGTGGAACAATGCATTTGAACATTTTTGCAACCAACCCATACATATAGGGTGCCTTTCCATTGGTAATATCTTTAATACCCACCTTTACATCCTCTTTTAAGATAACTTCAATTCCTTTCATTGAAAAATTCATATTATAGTTATTTCCTTAATTTATTTTTCATATTATTCTTGTACAATTGCTACCATTTATTTGTGATTTACCTCTCCTAAACTAGAACTGCATGTTTATAATTTTTATTGGATGACATGTTAGTTTGTGGTTTAACTTCTCTTTGTTTCTTCTTGAGAATTGTTCTTTTTTTTTTTTTTGGTCATAGTTTGTTGTACTCATTCATTTGATTTATCTCCTCATCTAAACTTGCACTTATCACACTTTTTTCAAGCCGATTTTCATTCTTCACCATACCATCCATTAGTAGCCAAATATTGGGTTTTCTCTTTTTAAGATGTTCCTCATTTATCTCATCAAAGTTTTATCAAAATCATAATATTTTCCTCAACATAGATGGGCCATGAGACATTCTGTATTTATCTTTCTACATTCTAAACAAATATATCTACTTTTTAAAAATTTAGCTTCATATAATTTCCTATTTATACTATTTTTAACTCATCCTTAACAGCTCTTTAAATGATTTCCTATTTATATCTTTCATTAACTCATCTTTAACCAACCCATTAAGTGAGAAGGGAAGTGGTCTATAAGGAGATTTTGGATGCTTCATCCTAATCTGGAAGCCTTCCATCTGATAAATTGTTTTCTCTTGTGCTATTAAATTGTCCACCACACTAGATCCTTGTGTAGCACAATTAAATTATGTTTTCTTAACCCAATTAAATTTGTTCTCATCTCTAACAGCTCTTTAAATGATTTCCTATTTATATCTTTCATTAACTCATCTTTAACCAACCCATTAAGTGAGAAGGGAAGTGGTCTATAAAGAGATTTTGGACGCTTCATCCTAATCTGGAAGCCTTCCATCTAATAAATTGTTTTCTCTTGTGCTATTAAATTGTCCACCACACTAAATCCTTGTGTAGCACAATTAAATTATGTTTTTTTAACCCAATAAAATTTGGTCTCATTAACTCATTACAAATCAAAAGTTCAAAACAACTATATGTACCCAATCTTTAAATGTACTCAATCTTTAAATAAAAAAAAGGTAAAAAATGAATTAATTAAATAAAATAAAATACCAATCAAATATAATATTCGGACCAATATTTGGTCCATGCTAAATCAATTTATGCCCCTCTATTAACAATCAATTTAATTACCCACCATACTAGCTCCTAGTGTATTACAATTGTATTCTCTTGTCCCAATACAATGTGATGTGTCTTAACTTGTTACAAATCAAAAGGTCAAAAAGTTATGTATAAAAAAGTAGATGCTTACTCATATTTAAATTAATAAAATGGCAAAAAATAAAATATCAATCAAATACAATATTTTGGCCATGTTAAATCAATTTATGTCTCTCTTTATTAATAATCAATTTATATTTGAGATAGTTCTTAGTTTTGTAATTATAATTTTATTTTTAAAGATGACAACTTTATATACGTATATGATGGATGTTGAAATTTAAAATTGATGATATCTTTGTAATATGATGAGTGTTTACGATGAAATAACCCTCTCATGTGACGTAGACTTCAAACTTCAGATTAACATTCGAAAAAAAATATTTTAAAATCTTTACAAGTATAAAAGTATCAAAAATAATATAAAAATATTTTTTTATATTACCTTTGATATTTTTAAGGATAAAAATATCAAAAATTATATAAAAATATTTTTTTATAGTACTTTTGATATTTTTATCCTTGCAAAGATTTTAAAATGCTTTTTTTTCAAATGTTAATTTGAAGTTTGAAGTCTGCGTCACATGAGAGGGTTATTTCACCCATATCTTATTATTTTTTAATTATATACTAAATTATTTTTTCCAACCTTTTTAAAGGAAAATGTGTTACACATACTTACTAAACAATGATAAGGAGTATATCATGTTCTAGTTTTGCTAGCTTTTTTTTTAATATTATATATTATTTCAAATCTTCACTTTCAATAAAAACATACTAGCTTCTATGAAGATGATAGGATAAGGTATATAACTTTTAACTTATTTTGAATTTATAAATAATGAATGTTTTTTTAATTTCTCAAATTTATTCTAAATTTCTATAGACATGTTTCTTCCCAAAATTCATAAATGTAGAGTATCACAATTGAGTTATAAAGCTAGAGAATAGTGTTTTCTTTTTATACCAACTCCAAAGTTCAGCATCTCTATGATGGTTTTCAAAACCATAATAGACCTTTCAACATATGAAAATTCTTTTTTCATTGTTAAGGTTCTAGTGCATAATATTATGATTTAAAACCTTATTTATAATTACAAACTATTTCAAGAGGATGATTATTGAAGTAAATTGTAGGGTAGGTTGACATCTTAAATTTGATAATAGTGATTTTGGCTTTATCAATGATTATAGTTAAAACTGACCTTTTACAAAATTCTTGGCAATATTAAATTACTTTTCTATATCATCAATATTTTGGACAAGGAGGATATGTCCTCACAATATTTTGGACAAGGAGGATATGTCCTCCATATGGATTAGAAGTATAATAGTGTAGTTACAAAGGTTGATGCATGTGCACTCAACATTTTCCAAGTATTTTTTAATTGGTCTACGTAAATCTGAAAAAGACTTGGGGACAAAAAAACAACTTTGCTTTAGTCTAATATTACAATTATTTTCCTCAAGCCAACCTTGATTAGTTTTAAGTTTGGCAATGATTCGCTTATAAAGTTTATATACCACGATCTTAAGATTATAGGGGATTATTAGGTCCCCCTAAATTTTAAATATTTCCCAACTGAATAGAATCAGATGTTTTTTCTAAAATCAACAAAGCAAGAAAAGATAACATATTTATTACCGCGACAAGTTTCAACATCAGTTCTAAAAGTGATAATGTGAGTAATTGTTGAGATTTTTCTTTTGAAATTAACTTTTGCCTTTAGCTCTAAGTTTATTTTCATGCAACTAAGCATTGATTTTTCTCTAAAGTAATATTAAAAACCTTGTTGAGTAAAGAGAAGATCTTAATAATTTTATAATTAGAATAATTGTTCTTGTCATAAGTTTTAAAGATATGTACATAATGGAACTTTTTGTTCATTGTTTAGAGAATTCTTCTATAAGGGTATTATTTAAAAAGTATTTGTATATATATGGGGCAATGATATAGCTTCCAATATTAAAATCATCAACTTTATAGCCTTTAATGTCTTTAGCTTTGTTCTTTTTATTAATGGTAACGTGAAGTTTCTAAATTGGGACCCTACCTTTCACAATGGAGAGAGATAAAATAATAAAAGCACAATGAGGCTCCTCTATTAGAAGAAAATGAGACAGGTTGAAAATGAGTTGTGAAAACGTTGTAGCCAAGCACAATAACTAAAATAAACTATGACCCTCCCATATCATTTTTCTTTCGAGATCTGAGAGTCATATTTAGTGGTTCCAACTCCTTACCTTTTCTTTTCCTTTTGTCGTTCACATCGATCCATTCATCTCCTTCTCTTGAATTGGGTAGGATAGGAATGGAGAGTTCAAGAGCATCATGTGGTTTGTTGTTCAACAAAGAAACCTTGGTTGACAAACCTTCACCTTCTAAATTCGCTGATTGAATGTTCTTTAATGGAGTTCAAGCCATCAAACCCTCACTAGATTTAACTGTAACATTGATATTTTCTGAAGGAAATCCAATTGGTAAATCTCTAACCTCCTTAGCCAAGGAATCCATATAAGGAACAATATTTTCCAGGACTGGGTTTGAAACTTTCAAAATCATTTCCAGAATTGAATCCGACACTTCAATTTCATCCTCACTCATTAGCAACTTCCACTGTTATATGTTCTATACCTGCATCCTTCCACCAAGAATTTCTTTTTTTATGCTTGATGCTCAGTGAATCATTGACCAAATGACTGGTATGAAAACATCTGTGACATCTAAAAGTTAAGCCTTCATAGTCGATAGGTTGAGCCCATGTTCAATTCCTAACTATCATATCCACCTGAGCTGGGAGTTCCTTAGTAACATCTACATTTATCAGTTTTTTGGCATAGGTTGAATGGCTCCTTTCTTCTATTATAGAATCCTCATGCCAAAATTCACCAATAGAACTACCTATGGCTTTAAAAACAACGCCATCCAAGATTGAAGAGGTAGGTTTGGTAGCCGAATCAAAATTGATTTTATATTAAAAATTTCTATACAAGGATTGAAATCTAGATGCTAAGGCTTTGCCAACAACATATGATTCTCCCAAGCCCAAGAGTATTCATTGAGAATAACATCTTTATCTTTAGCAGAATCAAAAATCACAATAAAGATGCCTCTAGCACAAGGATGGATTTCAATCTTACCTTCTACTAAACCTTACTAGTGGCTTATTATCTAACCATGGAGTCCTGAAAGGCTATGCCAGAAGTCATTAAACCCGTATATCACTCCATTGGTAGAGAGCCACTCTTCCTTTTCCAAGACCACCTCAAACACTTTCTCTTCAAATAATATTATAGGGCTAGATTTAACAGGGGCTAAAAGGCAAAACCTACCCTTTCCTTGAGAATGTGTTAGCACAAGAAGGTCGTCAGTGTTTGACTTGGCTGTCTCCTTCCATACCGTAACCATACCCATCCTCTAGCATAAAGCTCCTACCATTCTCAAGGAGCCCTTTTCCTTTCTCAGGTGCCTCAAGCAAAGAAACCCTTGTTTTGGCTGGATTAGTTCTTATATTCTAAGTTCCTTTCACCCCTAAAGACTTCACTTCAGAACCTCCATGTTTCACACTGCCTTCAATCTCCCCTGAGCGAACAACAAACATATAATGTTTCTTCCTCACTTGGTGTCCATCATGCCCTGCATCTTCAGCCATCCCTATATATTCGAACTGACCCCACCCTTCAGATCTATTATCTGTGAGAACCAGGGTCCCCTTGTCATCCCTCATGCCATGCTTGACCTCAGTCAGAATGAAAGCATCCGTTACCACTGCTTGTTTAACCACTTTGCCAAAAATCCTTAGCTTTCTCGAGGAAACCTTAACATCGCCCATATTATTTATTTTTATTCATCCATATATATATATATAGCCTTGTTATGTACTCAGGGATATGATCTATGATAATGTATATTGGTTGATGGAGATGTCGAGCCCCATAGTTATACAAGTCAAATATATTGGGTGGAATGAGTAACTTATATAATTAGTTACATTGGATAGTAAGTCGACGTACATTGGGATTAAGTGTTTACCCATCCATTATTAAAAATAAAGGTCTATATAAAGGAGATGAATATCATTGTAAAGGATATAAAGTAGGTGTTGAGTATTATATTTGGCAAAAGTTGGGGTTTTTTAGTGGTGAATCTTCGTTAATCTACAAATATTTCATTTTTCGAAGTCAATATTTGGCTATTTTTGTGGAGACGCTGACAGGGTAGGATCGCCTAAATTTTTGGGGTCAATTAATTTCGAGAGGTTCACCTACATTTGAATACAAATTTTCTCATGTAAATGTAGTTTGTCGGTACCTCGAAAGTCAATCTTGATGAATTTGTCATATACAATCAGGTGAAAGCTGATAGTTTGCACAGTAAATTGATTGTATGCACTGTGTAAATTGTGTGAATAAAAGAAAAAACACTTAATTCTATCGACTTGTGTCGGCAGCCTGGGAGCGGATGCTAGCAGGCTGTGGGCATTCGCTCAAAGACTTTAGGCAAGCACCCACGAGATGTCCATTGGTGGATGTCTACGGCTTGTCGACGGATGCCCGTGTGCTGCTGACAAATGCTTGCGACCCTGTAGGATATAGGTAGATGCCCACAGCATGCTGGCATCCATCTACATATTATGGGTGTTCATCGATAGGTGTCCTATGGATGACCTTGGGGCCAAAGTTGTGGGCGGGTGCCTGCGGGTTGTTGGCGAATGCTCGCTGCCTATTGACAAACATTTGTAATCTTCCTGTGGATGCTCACAATAAGTTGACGATTACCCATGGGTTGTCGGTGGACGTCCGTAGCGACGAATGTCTACAATCTGTTGATGGATGCCTGTGGCCTCTCGACGTTCATCATTGGATAGCAACGTCCAGGCATACCTGCATGAAGCAAATTAGCGATGCCCATGCATGAGGGCTAATTATCCCACATGCATGGCCAGGCAACCTATCCCAAGGGAGAGGCAATATAAATACTCCCCTTAACATGTAATATTCAGATGGACACATTGTGAGCAACAACACATAGCGTTGGCGTTATTCCTTACATCCTAGACATACACCCATATCGCGTCGACGTTCATCGCCATGATGTGGACATTTGTTTGGGATGTGGGGAAAACCCTAACACATGGTGTGTGGTAAAAAATATAATTAAACTATAATTATAATTATATAAATTTATTATTCTTCTTCTTCTCTCAACCTATCAATTTTATATATATATATATATATATATATATATATATATATATATATATATATATATATATATATATAACCATTTCTCATTATATTATCCATTAAATTAGGGCTCATAATTTACAAAATAGAGTAACTAATATAACATGCATAACCACTCCTTTCACTTTTGATATCTGTTGGCATGTAACTAGTGTTCGTCTGCATTGTGCAGATGTTCGACTGCATGTTGCCGGCATCTGTTGCCTGTGCCATCTGACGTTCGTCTAGATGATACATGCATCGGCCCATACCATGTTACATGTCGATGTTCGACTGTGTTGTGCAGGCGTCCGTCTACATCATTCGTCGTGTGGTATCGCATGATTCACCTGTGCATCTATACGTCTTCTGAACTGATTTGCCACCATTACGAATCCGATTCGTATTGGGACCTCCATGGATTTTTTTATAAGGTCCACTAAAATGAACCCTGGCAAAAACATATTGGAGGTTATCCCCTCGAAGTGGCATTCCCATAGTGAGATATTGTGGAATTATTCATTCCTTAAGGAGTATTGTAGAGTGTTGCCCTACCTTAATAGTATTATTTAATTTTTAGATATATTTCATATTTGAGCATCTTGGCACCAATATCTCATATTGTGGAATTATTTATTCCTTAAGGAGTATTGTAGAGTGTTGCCCTACCTTAAGGGTATTATTCTATTTTTAGATATATTTCATATTTGGGCATCTTGGCCCCACCAATATCTCATGTTGTGTTGATCTACATTATATTCTACATGATTCTAATATTATTTGTGGGGATTTTATCAAGTGGTATTAGAGCTTTGATTTAGGCAAAAGTGTGTTTGAACCCCTAATTTTGAAAAATTGATTACATCTTGAAAACTATTGCGAAATTTTCTCCTATTTGTTTGCTAGAGTTGAAGCATTATTTCAAGAAGCTACAATAAAAAAATGGGGTTTTGTGATCAATTTGGAGTGAGTTATTGTTATTTTAGGGTTTTTACTAAATTATCTTTATTAGCTGCAATTTTAGGAATTATACTTCAATTATTTTATTGAAGTTGTACAATTATTCAAGGAAACAACACTAAAATAATTGGGGTTATATGATAAATAAGCTCTATAGAGCACAATTTTAAGATTTTTTTTATTTTTTTACATTTTTGGAAAGTTTGCAAAAATTTAGCGGGGATATGTTTTTTGAAGTTTTGGTTGAGTTAGAACTCAATCTGAAACAGTTGAGTCAAAGTCTAGTGAAATGAGATATTTAGATCTATTTGTTTGCAGGTCTTAAGTCTCAAATTTGGGGTGGAATTGAGATCTATTGAATACTAGTGTTCTTAAAACCTTAGTTTTTTGGATCATGGAATTAAAATAACATTTGGAGAGGAGGATGATAAGGCTATAGAATGGTGGCTTCAATTTAAGAGGGAATATTCTTGGAGTACGATATGGAGATTTAGGCTTGTGAGGTACCTTAAAGGTCAAGCAAAAAATTTGGTGGGATTAGTTGAAAAACGAGACACAATAAAACAAGATGATGAGGGAGTGGATGGGAAAGAAGATGAGAGGGATGAAAATGAAACAAAAGAGGAAGAAAATAGGGATGAGGATATGGAGGCAGAAAATGAGGGTGAAGTAGAAGAGGCAATAAATAACTTGGGTGATGATGGTGGTAAGGAGGATAAGGAGGAAGATACATTAATCGAGAAGAAAAAGAAAATGACATTGATGGTGAAAATGATGCAGTTGACAAGGGTTAAAACAATTCAGCTCAAAAGAAGGAAGATTCAATATTTTAGTTTCACAGATGTATTCAAAGGAAGAAGGTCATTGTGTCCATAAACCCTAGCAAACTTTATCAACATAGATGTTGCCCAAAGTTTATAGGGTCAAGCAAAGAATATCAAGGAACCTCAAGTAGATGGTAATAAGGTTCAAGTTTTTGAAGATTTAAAACTTACTACATGTACAAAGATATATTGCATTTATTTTTTTATGCTTTGGATATGGATGGTTTGGATATTATTTTTAGATATCTTTGGTTATAAACTTTGAGAACAATCAATATTACTATGTGGAAGAAGTTCATGAAGCTTTGGTACAAGAAAAAGGTGGTCACCTTGAAGGCTATCACACTTAGTAAAAAACAAAGAAAGGTCAATGTATGTCATGAGGATGAAGTTGAAGATGGTGAATAAGAGCATAAGGTAGATTCATATGAATAAAAAAATGAAGAAACAATACAAGCAGAGAAGAACATTTCATCTACTCAAGAGACAAATGCACTACCACATGAAAAGGTGGAAAAGGTAGAAGAAAAGGTTGAGAAGGTCAAAGTATCAAACAATGATAATAAGGTTGGGGCATATAGACACCTACATTATCATGGAGGCATGACAAGGAACATCACTTTGGATATACAGGGAATCAGAGGAGCAATAACTATGGCTACACATGGAATCAATAGAGAAAAAACTATGTCTATACATGGAATCAGAGTATTGTAGTGTATTATGTCATAGGGAATTAGTGGAGCAATGACTATGGCTATGCATGAAAGCCAAGAAAGAACTACTATGGTCATGCATGGAATCATAATAATGTGGTAGAATATGGAACATGGAATCAATGGAGGAATCATTATGCATAGACAAAAAGGAGGTACAACTATGATTATGAATGAAATTAAAGTACATAGTGGAATTTAAAAGCAAGTTTGATGAGTTATCACCTACCAAGATTACATACAAGAGGTTGAATGATTGGCATGTAGACAAGTGTGCAATGTTTGAAGACCTCATTATTTGATTTCTTTTCATTTTTGGGGGACGAAGCATGTCAAGTACGGATGTCATGTTATGTACACAATGATACAATATGATAATGTATATGGGTTGATGGAGACACTGACATATAGCACACATCCCTCTTAATTATATGGGTCAAATATATTGAATAAAATGAGCAATTTGTATAATTAGTTACATTGGGTAGTAAGGCGACTTACATTGGAATTAGGTGTTTACCCATCCCTTATTGATAATAAAGGTCTATATAAAGGTGATGAATATCATTGTGAAGGATATCAAGTAGTATTGAGTCTTATATTTGGTAGAATCATATTGAAGGTTGTTCCCTTGAAGTGGCATTCTCATATTGAGAGATCTTGTGAAGTTATTTCCTATTTAAAGAGTATTTTAGGTTGTCCTACTTTAAGGGTATTATTCCATTTTTGAATGTATCACATATTTGGGCATCTTGGCCGACGAATATGTCTTGTGTTGTGTTGTTCTATATTATTTTATTATTATATATGGATCTTATCAAACCTTTCCTTTTGCTCGAGTTTCTTTATTTCATTATTGATATCCTTAATGGAGAAGAAGTTCACTTTATCTTATGAAAGCTATGTCATTTTAATTTTCCTACATGGTGAAAATAACAATATATAACAATTTAAAATTAAAAAATCTATTTTTCATATCAATCAAAAGATCAGTTTTACCTCAAATAATTTTATTTTTAAAATTACATTTGATAATACATTACAAATATCTAAAAATAATATTTTAATATTTATGATAAATAGATTTTTTAAATTTTTTATTAAACTTTTATATAATTTTATTTTTTATTCTTTATCCTTATCATCTTGATCTAATGTTCTGTCTAGAAAATATGCACTCAAATTTATACGCTTTATTAGCTTTGGAAAGATGATAGTTTTAAGTGATTTGATAAGAGTGCTTATTAATACAGTTGGTTAGCTTAGACATGAAGGTATTGTATAGATCAATGTTAGAAGTTTTTGGTGGGTTATGGAAAGCATTTTGGAACTACCTTTAAGGAAAGGCTCAAGGTCCTTTTAAATGAATTATTTTTCATTGGATTTTTATTGTTAGTTGTAGGCTTCTATTAAATAGATACGTTAGATTTTAATGTCAGTAAGACATTTATTATTGGAGTCAGGTTCATGATAAGAAATAATATGGATGCTTTTAATTTGTTTAATTATAGAGATTGAGAAAATGATATAGTTTATGATATTATTAAATTTATATGAATGTAAATGAATAATTATATAAATTGAGAAAATGATATAGTTTATGATACTATTAAATTTGTATGAATTGATGAGAGTTGGATTTAATACTGTGAATCATTGCAAATGATAAGTTTATAATTATTTATAATTAATTATTTTTTCATTAAAATTATTTCAAGTGTAGTATCTAGAAATTTTAAAAATTATTCGAATAGATTTAGATTTTTATCAAGTTTTAGTGGATTGATCTCAACATCACATTTAAAAATAATAGTTTGTTTATATATCAATTGAGTATTTAAAGTGCCATAAAAAATAATAGCTTGTATATATATATTGATTAAGCATTAAAATAACCAAATTAGATTATTTCATTTTTATATTTAAAATTGTTGATATTATTTTTAAAGTTGTCAAAAAAAAAGTTTTTGTTTAAATTTTATTTATTGTTAGTATATAAAATTATTAAGAACAAAATAATATATAAAAAATTATCGATTTATTTCATTTTTTTTTGGGTCCAAATGACATAAATCAATGATTTCAGTAACTTTTAATTAATATATAGAAATTAGTTAAACTTTTCTCAAAATATATCTCCAAATCCTCGCAAAAAATAATTCAAAACCTTATCCTTTTTAAAAAGTTAACTTTCATCATGTTGCAACTTTCAATGCAAAAGACATTTTATGTTTTCTAGCACCCAACTTAAATGACGACCTTGTAATCTCTATGGAGAGCCTTGCCATTCCATGAGCAGAATCATCATCTAAGATAACAACTTTCCTATATGTAATAAATACCACTTTACCTTCATTGACTTTTCACATTTCTTTGTGTAATATTGTTTGATTCTCTGTAGCATCGGAGCTTCATTAATGAAAATTCCTTTTCCCTTTAGTTTGGGAGAGTTGCAGAAAAGATTACATTAGAGATTCCTTTTAGTTTGGGAGAGTTGCAGAAAAGATTACATTAGAGAACAAGGGGGAAAACTAAATTTGTACCAATTTTTTCTCATTAAATTTTTATCTCTACTTATTCTCTTAGATATTAAAATTTATTATGTTGATATCTAAATGATTAATATTTCTTTTAAATCTGTTTTTCTATGTATATTGTGATTGAATTAAAAATTTTCATTTACTTTCTCTTTCAATTATATATGTGTGCATACATATAAATAATTTTAATCTTTATCAAACATTGAATTTAAATGATGACAAAATTAATTATACTGAATTCAATATTCAAATTTTTTTATTATTACCAACATCAATTTGAACTCTCTAAAGCATTTATAAATATTATAAATTAATATAAACTTTATACAAAATATAAACATTAACTTTTAATTGTGTTTTTAAGAAAAATATTTGAAAGAGGAGTTACATTCAAAACTTAGTAAATATAATATATGTATCATCTTTAAACTTTTAATTAAATTGTTTTTATTTTTGTATTTGTTTAAATTTTTTTAAAGTATATTTTTAATATAATAAAAAAAATTATTTTAAAAAATTTATTATATTTTTATATTTTATTTTTTTAATGAATAAATAAAGACAAAATAATAATATTAATATTTAAAGTTAAAATTAACTTATAAATTTATATTAGATAAATATATTTTTAAATTAAATAAGATAAAGTTTGAAAATGAAAAATGTAATAATTAATATAATAAAATGTGTTTTCACTTATTGGAGACAACATATATTGCATGCATGAACCAATACTTGATATTGTGTTTGTAGTTTATTATGGAAGAAGAGCAAGTCCTAATAATTTTAATAGCTTCACATTAGAGTTGAAAACCTTAAAGGTGGTGGTTGATGTTTGGGAGCTTTTTCTTACAAGGTATCGTTGATTTATATATAGGATGGATTAGATTATTTTCTATGCTTTGTCGTGCAAAGAGGTTGTTATAAAAAAATTAATTGGTTATATTTTTAAATTATTATAATATTTTTTTAGAAAAATAATTTTTATAAAAATACAATATGTGTATAAAGATTTTTATGATAATTGAATGGGATGAGTTTGCATGATAAATTATTAGGGATTTTATATTAAAAAATTGAGTTAATTTTTTTAAGAAACATGTTAATTATTAAAAATGTATAAATATTGAGTATAGAATCTAGTAAATTATTATATTTAATTATGAGTGTGGTCTATTTTAATTTAATTGTGGGTATAATATATTTTAATAGATTAATCTAAACATAAATTATAAATAAATTTGACGAAAGAAATACTTATCAATTATGATATTTTAAGTTAAAAGGATGTTTTATAAGAAAAAACTATCAATAGGACTTGAACCTAGGATCTTCCATTTGCTGTTGGAGTGCTCTACTAATTGAACTACTGACCCCTCTATGGTTAGGACATTGTCGGTCCGGGTGTGGTTTATTTTCAACACCCCCCTTAAGCCACATTGCAGGGGCTTGGGACTCCTAGCCTGGCTCGGATACCACATGTGAGCAACAACTCATATGGACTAGCTAAGACTCGAACCCAGAACTTTTTCATTTGTTTTTGGAGTGTTTTACCAATTGAGCTACTAGCCCCTCTATGGCCAAGCCATCGTCGGTCCGGGTGTGGCTTATTTCTAACAAAATTTATATATTTCCATTAAAATTAAAATGATCTAAGTAGCCGATACGGGTACGAGTACATGTATCAGGTATGTGGATATGAGGGATTTTTTTATTGGGTTTGGGTATGGCTGGATATGGCCATACAAATATATATAGAAAATTAAAAATATAAAATTATAGCCATATGAGCAAAAATAACCACATGATATACATAGAAGAAACAAAATAAGTTAAATAACCACAAAACATACTCATAATTTCAATGCTAAAGGTCAAAATTTGAATAGTTTTATAAATTATAAATAGATACATAGTGCAAATGTTACAAATTACAATGTATGGAAAGCCATAAAGATGACTAAACATTCACTATAGTCTATATTAATTTAAAAAATTTCATCTTTGGCTGCAATGTTTTCATCATGATATAGTTCATTAGAACCACAAGCAGCAACAGTGCCACTCCCACTAGCTCCACTATGCAGGTCCTGTGAAACACCTTCCAAATCCATATCAAGCAATGAAAGGTTGGAAATGGAGGCATATAAGTTGGTAGTCTCTGGGTCCACATCCCAACACTTTGTTGCCCTTTCCTTGCAGTCAGGTTGCTTGTGTGAGAGAAGATGCAAGTTGGAATGCATAGACCAAGTCTTCCGCTTTTTTTAGTGCTAATTGTTGTGCTTCACTGAGTGGATAAAGCTGTAGGTACCCTAGTTTTGCTTGGTAGAGGAGGAACTTGCAACCTATTGAGGCAAGCCACAAAGTCAATTTAAATTAGAATTTATAAAAATAAAAAAGTTAAAACAAAATATAGAAAAGAATTAGAAAGGTAGAGAGTTTTAAAAAAAATCTTGTGATAGAATTCTAATAGCAAGTGGTTAGAGGTAGGTGTATGCTTTCCCATGTAGGTACCACATTGTCATGGATGGTGGCAAGAGAGTGATCCGTGGAGGATATGAAATGTACAAACTCTTCCTTAACTTGGTTTTCAATTTCTGAATCAAAGAAGAGTCTAGAGAATATCATTATATATCCCTTGCTAAACTCAACATCTCTATATGGCGTGACCTTTCTAGGCAAAAAAAGGATCTCTATATTGTAGTATTTGGGTGTCAAGGCAAAAGCAAGAAAATGCAACGGACTGATCATTTTGTTCCACCTTTCAATGAGATGTGACTGCACTTCTTTGAAGAACCTCTCCATGGGATTTTGCTCTTTGACATTTATGATGGATCTAATGTTCTCAATCATTGAGTCGATTCCATCATAAAGCTCACCTAAACATGGATGATATATGTCTACATATCTCAACATGCTGACGATGGGCTCAGTAAAACTCAACAAATACTCCACACATTCCCACCATGCATCATCAAGAATCCACATTTTCACTTTTGTGGCCTTCTCAGTGTTTGCCTACCGCCATATACTACAAAGGTTGTTAATGACCATGTTACTCAATGCCTCACGCACTTTAACAAGTTATCTCAAGATGAGGGTGTGTGAGGCAAACCAAGTCTCAGTAACCTAAACACCAAATCAAAACAAATTAATATTAAAAATAAGAATATACATGATTCATGAATAAAATTTAAAAATTTAAATCAAATGTTACCTTCAACAACTGCAGCTTCGAGAAGGCCCTGAGGATGCCTTGGGACAAATGATGGTTAAATATGAACATTTGGATCTCATTGTTTTTTTCGTAGACTTGTTTGATCCATTCAATTTTTGTGTCCAATTTTTGTAACATAAAGTTGAGGGAATGAATGACACAAGGTGTCCAAAATATGTGTCCATACCTTTGTTTAACCAACATGTCCACAACTTTACAATTTTTAGTGTTGTCTATTATAACTTGGACAACATTTTGAGGCCCCACCGTCTCAATAGACTCTGTCAAGATGTTGGCAATGAATCATGCATCCTTCACTTCCCCCTTACAATCAATGGCCCTCAAAAACATTCCCCTTTTAAGGCTCATTGTGACCACATTAAGCGATGGTCTATTTGCTGTATCTTTCCATCCATTGGAAATGATGGACTCCCCCATCTTGATCCACGAATCCCTGATGGGCTTCAATGCATCTTCAACTTTTTTCTTTTCTTTTGTCAACAAGGTGGTTTACACCTTTTCATACCTTGGGTTGATGAACCCTTTAGGGGAAACATTTATAGATCTCACCATATCGTCCCAGTATGGTGATCTAACAAAATTAAATGGCAGCCACATGCATAGAGATAATGTTCAATACTTTGTTATGCTACATCCCTTGACTCATTCTAGAATGACCTTTTTGATGGACTCAAATCTTTTGTTCTCTTGTGAGCAAGAGGTGAATCCTCTTCCCCTATGGCCACGGCAAGGGTAGCAAAAAATGAGTGTGATGAGGCAGCCATACTAGGACGAGATTGATCAATATCCATAAGGGTTGATCCTTTCTTGCTCAAAGGATGGTTATGTCTTTTTTCAAAAAGGGTATTTGCATTTTCTTGTTTTTTGATGTATGCAAAAAATTTTGCATGTGGCAAGCCCTTTCCTAGTTTTCCATTTATACTTGGCCCACCACAAATTTTGATTCTTTTGCCTAGAATTTCACACAAATGGGCTTTCACTCGTTTATATGAGCTCTTGTATTGATATCCATATTCTGAATATTGCCAAAGGAAACACCCTCCACTTGGCAGTTGTTCAAGTAATGTCACACACTTCCAAAGAGGGGCTCAAGCATTGGTTCTGGAGGGTAACCCTTGGCCCACTTAACTAGCACTTGCATTAGCAGACATTCTGGCAAATTGAAAATCCCTATAACAATTGATAAAATTATAATAATAATTAATATTGTTATATTTAGAATTTGTTGAAAGAATATTTAAAATTTATTTTAAAAAAAAAAAAAAAAAACTAATTACAAACAAATATACATTTAAAAACTAGAAGAAAAAATAAAATAATTAAAAAAAAATCTTAAAAAAAAACTTACAAAACTGAAAAAAACGTACTTTGAATGAAGAATCCTCGTTGCAAGCTCCTCAAGGATTTTGGTGCTAATTTGGTAGAGGTAATAACATAGATTTAGCACTAGGAGTTTCAAGCTTATGCAACTGAAAAAATGAGCAAGAGTGAACACATATGCAATGGGAGGTAAAAATGCAATGAAAGGTATAAACATGTTATTTTTTGATAACATGAGTGTGATTCATGCTTTTAAGGTTGCAAATTCATTTTTAAATGTTTTTAAATTTTTTTTGAGGCCCATATTTGGCTTTGACCGGTGAAATAAAGAAAAAAAAATTAAAAAAATATTTTTTTGAGGCGGTACCTCCAGGATAAGTCTTAGACCTTGCGGATATGTTCGCAGATGTACCCGGCCATATTCATAGGGGCTGGAATATACTCTGGGCATATCGTCCCTGTACCTATACCAATAAATTGCATACTTATACCTAAAAAGATGTAAAAACGTATTCGATAATGTAGAAAATGATGAAAAAAATTACATATTAACGATGCCAATTTAAATTAACTACACATAGAGGCACTTCAATACCATCTTAATAACCTATGCAAAATTGTAAATTCATTAAAAATATAAAACATGCTAAATATCTTCTATTTTTAAAATTCTCATATAATACAATAATTTTCTTATATTATAATTATAAAAATAAAAAAACTCACATAAATATCTAATTCTTTTCCACTACCCTACTGGCTAATATCAAAGCCTTAAAAGGGTTTGAGAAGAACAATTTTAGGTTTTTTAATAAAACAATTAAAACCGAAAACAAATTAACAAGGTTTTCCAGAATGCAATCGGGGACCAAGTTCAGCTCAAAAGAGCGAGAGACTTATATAGTCATTCTGAGAGATTCTCACTATATAGTAAAGGGATCTCTCATAAAATAGTTATAATTTTATAAATAAAATTGAAGTTTACTTTTGTTTTTCAAAACAATCTTTAAAAAGATACTTAAATCAACGGACTCAATTAACCCCAAGCACGGTGGAGTGTATCTCGTTTCTTGTTTGTAATATGGGGAGAATCTGGAAGATCCATTATGACAAGGATCATTACAATCATTATACGGATTCATATTTTAAAAAATTATTAAAAAATGTTGTAGATAAAAATGAGAAATATTTAATAATTTAAATATTATATTTTAGGAGGAATAATAAATTTAAAAATATGATTTCAATGGATACTCTAAAAATTATTTATATATTCAAAATATTCAACATTTTAAAAATAAATTAAATTAAAATCAATTTTATAAAATATTATATTTAATATAACTTAAAATTTTAAATTAATAAATTTATTAATTTGTATACATTTAAAAAGTTTATAATAATTGAGTCTCTAAAATGCAGACTACTAAAATTTAGAAAGAGTCGACCATCAAATTTTGTCCCTGGAAGTGGAAGTGGAAGTGGAAGTAACAGAGATATAGGATTGATAATTTATAATTTACTTACTTTCATTTGTTTTTTTTAAGTTGGCGTCCACTCAACCTCATGATATTCATGTAAAAAGTTATGTATAAAAAAACCTTTAGTAAATCTATTACTTCATCCCAATGAAGAGGGAATATTATATTATTTAATGCTCTCTTCTTTTGCCAACTGTCTTCAAAACGCTGTATCCACTGGTCATCTTGAAGAGTTGTGTGGGCTAGAACACACCATTACATTAAATGAAAATCTATGCATAACCACATTAATTTTTCTATATGGTATGTCTATGCATAAGCAAATTAATTTTTCTCTCTTCAGATTATATTAGGGGCTATGATCAACGCTGTACCAAAAACTGCAATTCTATTCTACTCTATATTAACATGATTACAAACCCTAGAATTTTAGAATATAAATTTATGTTAATGGCTTGCATTTCTGCTCCAATTCATTAAATTTAATCTGCAACCGCTGAAGTATTACACAGTTACTCTCATCCAGCCATTTATCTGAAGCTTTCAGTTTCCTGATGATGTCATTTTCAACAGAAGGCTCTTTCATCTCGTTATTCTTAGTTTTGATCACCCTATTTTTTAGGTTGCATGTATAACATTCAAATTTGTCTCTCCTTAGCTTCTTCGTCCTCCCCACTGTGTCACATACCATTCTCACACCTTTAGTAGGAATTGTAATGTCATGAGTGCTTATGTCGGTCTGAGTCAAAGCTGTCAGAATTAAATCAGTATCCACTTCAAAGCAAACTTTAATATGTGGCACAATCCAGTGAATGTTAACTTCAAAGCAAACTTTAATATGTGACACAATCCAGTGAATGTTAATTCTCCGAGTAAATTATTGTTGTGTTTGGCTTCATAAATAAGCTGACAAGCGTACACTTGTCTGATTGCCATACAAGGTAGTAACATGTTCTCCCATTTCTGGAGGTTTTCTTATGACCCCATTGTCAATTGATATCCCAAGGCTCAACGGCACTGGGTGGTTACCCTTCTTGTTCAACAATGCCGCCTCAACCACAACGCCATAAGCTACAACCTTGTCTAAGATTTACTGTTTTGGACAGCTGCTTTCTATCAAAGAATTCTCCAGCTAGTTTCTGCAGCTTTGTTATTCGAAGGAATCCCGTAGTAATACAATATTGTCGATATGGTCTTTGCTAATCTAGGCATCTTTGCACGTATTTCTTAACGATCTGCTTGCACTCTTCGAATAAATCAATGTCAAGCTCTTCGAACTTCGCTCTCCTAATTTGTGGGTTAAAAAATCTTGTTCTTCATAAAGTTTATTGATATCAATTATGGTCTGTATTATGGAAGAAAAAATTATTTTCGCCCTCGCACATTTTGCAAGCAGTTTCAGAAGAGCTTTGGCATTTTGTAGACAGATTCATCTTTTATTTTCATTTGAAAACTGTTGAACGCAGTAATCAAGCAATCTATTATCAGCATCAAATAAAGAATAAGCATATGTGTTGATGGGTTGGAGTGCCATTTATATTGTACCATGAGCATATTCATTTCCTCACCCCCGTGAAAAGATGTGAAATTTATTTTTAGCTCAGACGTTCTCAGTTTTTCTCTCAACTATTGAAGATCCTATCCAATTTTCTGCTATCCAAAACATACTTTCTACTGAAAGAATAATCAAAATCAAATAAAAAATATTTTCTTTCATCGTTATAAAACAGTACACCCATTCCACTAGCTACTGCACCTCGTAGAAGTTATTGTAAGGGGGATACGACCTATATTTCTTAAGTTGATTTTCTATACAATTGACCATAACAATAAATTTTAAATATAACAATATCAACTTTACAATGAGAAGCATGCTTGCTTCAAAGTGCCTTGACATGTCTGGTAATAATTTGTAGTCTTTGCTGTTGTAGTGGCTTCTTCAAAGCGTAAGTCACTAAGGCCAATATGAAGAAGAAGATGATTAGCAGATCTCTTAAAGCATGATTAAAATTTGGAAGGCTCATGCAAACTTCTATCTACCTTAGAGCGTAGATTTTATTGCAAAGTCTAATCATTTGCCTAACCCTATCTCTGGGTGTAGTCGTTGAGTAGGCTCTACTATGTACTTTAAGCAACAAAAATTTACAGAAAAGATTACAATATCTAAATCCGTTCTGATCAGGTTAGAGAATAGTAGGAAAGTTACAAAACCCTGCAGGACGAAGGGCTTGAAACACGTCATGATCATTCTCCTGGGGAAGATGAGCCATGATTTTGGATGGCGTTGAATAGGAACAAAATTTATTTCGGTTAAATTATTTTATATTTTTACTGTTTATACAAATAAACAAATGAAGTTTTTAGAAATATTGTGTATTTTTTAACTCTACGTTTTAGATCACTTTCTGCAACTCATCATAAGAAAAAGAGAAGTATGAATTATGGTGATGATCCCAAACTTTGAATTAAAGAGAGACATCATGTTTAAAAACTTTATTTATTTCTGCTTTTCATCATTGTTAAAAAAAAAAAAGTTGTTTATAAAGGTGCTTAAATTATCAAGAGAGACTGGCATTATGTTCTTGATTTGGACTTTAAATAGTCATATATTTACATACAAGTGTGCACCTGAGATGACTGGTCTTTCTACAAGTAATTTGGAGGTTGACGGTAGTCCACTTTTTGTTTTTTCAGAAAGACCAAAAAGAAAACAAAGAATTTACCCTCTTGCCCTGACCCTTCGGTGGATCTTTGAAGAAAATTCTTTTAATTTTCACATATTGAAAATGCAACATGCAAATCGTTAACTCTTTTTTTTTTTTAACATGTTCTAAACAACACCATGCTGAAGTACGGTTGAATTGCGATAATCATATTTTATTTGTAATTAAAACCCTTTCGGCGTTGGTGCATGAAGTGTTTTACTGATTTAGTAGCTTGATTAAAACATAAATTCCTCGTGGCAAGCCTATTTTTATAATTTTACTATACAAACTTATGAGGGGGGCATCAATTTGCTTTTCCCCTCAGTATACTTCCTATCTAAAAGTATTAACATGCTCTACACTTGTTTTGTCAGTTCTCTATAGCGTGTGAAGGTATATATTTTAACTTGCAAGCTGATTAATACGGCGACAGATCCAGACTTTTTTCCACATTAATAAATTTAAGCTTCGTTTACATGTGGCTCGGTCTATTAGGAGATTTTTCTAAGAAAGAAAACGGTATTTTCTTTCAAGTATTTAGTTTATTATGAAATATTTTTAGATTTTATTTTCTCTTTAGAAAAAATTAGATTTCTTTTACCAAATATTTTTTAATATAAAAATTAAAGATATATAGTTTTATTCATAAAAGAGATGATTTAATATAGAGTTTGACTTCTTAAAAAAAATTTAACATAATTTTTTGTTTTATAGTTTAATTTTACATATATTTTTCAATTTTAATCAAAGGATCAATTATTTCACTTAATAATTAAAAAAAAATTCAACAACTTAACTTTTGTAATTTTTATTTTATCTCCTTTTTCTCTTACAAATTTTTATTTCTGTTATACTTTTCTTATAATTCTACTTACAATCTTATTATATTATAATTACTATTAAACAATAATATATTCCATCCTTCTCTGCCCCTTCATTTGCAATTGTTTATAGAATTAAGAATACAAATAAAAAAAATCTGCGAAATTTCGACTAATCCTCCAATACAACAGTACATAAATTATTTAATATGCCACCTTCGTTTTTTAATCAAATATATTTAGGACAAAAAGGCTGTCAAAATAACATATTTAGCCCTACTGGATCCATGCTGTTGATTGAAAATTACTTCAACGCTTGTTCTCAGCTTATTATGCTTGGAATTATGCAACGTGCATGGCTCCAGTTTCAAATAATACAGTCTAATATAATATTCAGAAGATTAATTTCGGTATGACGTGGCTTGGTTGTGGATAATCATGATGCCGACGAAATGTTCATCAACAGACATATCAAAGAAAGTAGAACTCATACGTCCCCAAAGGAAAGGAAAAAAAAAAGAATGAATGTACAAAGAAATATTTTGCTTCCATGATACCATTAGAAACAGACAAAGAAAGTCAAGGTCAAGCGTGCACAGAAAGTAAGAAAAACCATAGCGTTCACATTACAAAACTCTAATGAAAATGACAATGACACTGACAATTACAATTACAATGTATTTTCTGATAGGCGAACTTGAACTGTAAACAATATCTTTCATAGCCTCAAATTTACAATACGACACTGATTTTTGCCCGCAATTCGGAAACTTAGGGGCCATGAATTTTCTCTCGTCTTTTCGGATGTAAACTTTATTAGAATGAACTCAATAATATGTCAACTGCAGTGTGAAGGCAAACATAGTGATTGGGACGTGCAATATATTTTAAGTGTTATAATTAAGGCTAAGTTGAAACGCATTGTAGAATCTAGATAGATTACATGCCAAGTGCCCATTAACTGGTGTAGATTCGTTCCAAAGAATAGTCATGGAAAAGACGTGCGAAACTGTGTGGCGTGGAGGTCGGTTTTCTCACGATTGCATTGACATCACAAAACGCGTAATGCTGTGGGGGGGGGGGAAGGGGCGTGGGATCACTGTCACTGTCACCATCACCATACTGCATGGCATGAAAGTAGACGTGCCCCTTATTATTATTATTATTAGAAGAAGAAGAAAAATAAAATTAAAATTATTGCCAAGCTAATCCTCCTCCCGTGTTGATGTTGATAATTGATGCAGATTGAGATCATGTGCAGAGGAGAGCAATTGTTAGCATCTGTGACATTGCAACACGTCCGGGATGTGATATGGTCGTCCAAACATGAAATTCGCACAACTGTGGCATCTAACCATCTAATGGTCTTGCATTACCAAAGAAGCCCTCTGCTGCGACCACTCAATTTTAAATCGCATGCTGACAATAATATTTAATTTACGCCCAATGAATGCATTGCTGAAGTGTAAGTTTGAATAAGGATGGATGTAAATGATGCGTCTTATTTATTTTTGTAATCCATATCGTTCGTTTTGGTTTCACTACCATTATTACTGTTATTACTAATATTGGTGATCATGGGATAGACCAATCGTGAGGTAAATTATTTGGGTTCGCTCAGGGCGGTTCTTTTCAATTTAAAATGATTTTTTTTGGGGGTAAATTATCAGGTCAGGTAATCCAGGCGAAGGCTGCACTTACATTTTCAGTTAAGATTTTTTTTCACATTTCAAAAAACAATCAATCAAATCACAAGTGTAATAAGTTTCAAATTTCGTTGGCGTTCACTAATAAAAATGGAATTTAGAAAAATAATAATCTCTTCAAATTAAAATTAATAGTGATAAGTGTCACTATATGGATATCCTCCTCACTTTTATGTTACGCACGGCTATATATACATCATCGTTTGCCTAAGCACCTGGTTTGCACAATTAATTCTCACCATTAGAGCAATCAACGAGATATGTATCTTCTTTTATTTAAGTTTGAACTTTATTTAGTTTTTACATTTTAATGTTTCTGTTGAAGTATGTAGCATGTATATTCACAATAATAACAATGAATCTAATTTATCACTGTACTTTTCATCGTTTGGTCTCTTCTTCGTAATACAAGTACAACTTAATTACAAAACATTTAATTTAATTATAATTATAATTTTGATTGGTTCATACTATATAATTAATTGTAATATGAATTATAATTGATATGATTCTATATTAGATATTTTAATTTTTTTTTCAATGAATCTTTTTATCTTGTGAAAGCTTAAAATAGTGAGTGTGCTCTAAAATATTTTCATTATATTAGCGATAAGAAATCAATAAATGAATTATAATCAAATTAATCTGAGATTGTAATTTGAGTTATAATTGATATAATTCCACATTAGATACTTTAAAAGCTTTGTCAATGAATCTTTTTATCCTGTGAAAGTTTAAAATAGTGAATGTGCTTTAGAATATTTTTATTATATCATTGATAAAAAATTAATAAATAAATTATAATCAAATTAATTTTATATTGATAAGAATTAAATATCAAGAATAATTTATATTAATTAAGTTAATTTATATTAATATTATTATAAGTGAAAAATAATTTATGACATTACATACTCCAAAAGTCAATCTAACAAGGGCGTGTAGCACTAAGTTCTTGCAGGAAGGGTTGCATTAGCTCTGAATTTACAAACCACACTTTTATTTTCAATATTGTGGAAATAACAATGGAATAAAAGCTGAACAAATGAGCCAAAAGCTAATCAGATCTTTGTTCAAATAGTTACATGACTGGATTGCAAGCAAACAATAGTTCCAAAACTTAACCCCAATGTTTTAACTCTTGCAGCAATCATGTTAAGTCATAATTATATATTATTTAGACTGTGATTTGTAATAACACAAATAAATATGCAATTATTGGACTTACCAAATGACAATAATTGTTGTTTTGAGTTACAATGATTATACAATAACATTAGACAATTGTAACCTACACAACTTTAAGAGGCTAGACACAACTAAAGAGATCACTAAATTACAATAGCTGTTATAAACTTACACTTTTAGCAACTAGACAAAGTAAGAGCCATGTCTATTGAGTAATAATAGGTACAAGCTACAACTATCTACGTTTGCTATTACATTAGACACAACGAACAAAACTAAATGGATGAATAGAGGAACAATCCCTGTTTGTTACACTGTTAGACATAGTTATTAAAAGACACATAATAGTTATAGTAATCTCTTCATCATTCAAGATTCATCAATCTATGACAACTGGGAAGTAGTAAATCAAGGAATTGAAGTACAGAATCCCAAATGCTCAACAAAATCATTGGTCAAGAGCGTATTCATAAGTATTTCAAAATTAACTCAAATTCAAATCCCCGACTAGGCATTCTACCAAAAGTAAATGATTAGAATTGCAGAACATTGCGGCGCTAACCTTGAAACCCTGAAGTGGCACCCTAGCGTAAAATTATAGATTAATCGGTATCTATGGGAAAAGCAAAAGATTCTGAGGACATCCTTAGACTAAATATGCAGAGATGTGACATCATTGGCTCTAATAATACTGTCTTTGAATGAAATTAGTTATTAAATTTGAATGAATGCATCACAAAATACAAGTGGACATCCTGTGATAAGAATCTATATCCATGTACTCCAACATTGAGAAAATATGTGCATGTTCCTTAAGGGATGCATATAGTAATAGTCAAACCTCAACTAAAAATGTGCATTTCTATAATAATACAGTTGTTTCTAAGGACATGCAAAAGTTGAAGACATGCCTAAGATATAGTTCAAAAAGACATCCATATAATCTGCTGAAGAATTATCACCAAAAATGCCACATAACAACCAAGACTAGATTTAAAGAAACTACCGTAAATTTTTGCATGAATTCAGAAAATGGTCTTACAAGTGCCTTGGAAATGAGAATAATAGATGAAATATACTTTCCTTGAATGGTAGTTGCTTAATAGTTGAAATGGTGTATTGATGCTTATGACTAAGTTGATAGGTAAGCCAAAGGTTGACTGACCATGATGTATAATAATGGTATAAATATACATAATTATGGTTCAGGCAGGAAAGGTATGAGCAACAAAAAATTATCTCCAAATTTCTACAAAGGATGCAAAAGATGAGAAATAGATGAAAACATAAGCTATGTTCAACTTAGTTCCTTTGATTTCAAAGCATCTATATGTTCAGCTCTTTTTGCACATGATTTTCACCATAATCTACAATTTTCTATTTTTTGTCTCATGTTTAAACAAAGAAGCTATAACTTCATTCAATCAATTTCTCTATGCAACATTCTATCAACCTATCTTTGGAAGATCAAAAACATGATAACCGGAACGTTTCTATCAACCTTGATTCATGTAGTAATAGATAAAACTAACTACGTATGCAATAGCAAATCCCTTTGTCCAATTGATGAGTATGCTTGAGGAAACTGATGGTTGCTTCATTGGAAAGGAAAAAGTAAAACCAAACTCTGTTTGGCTTCCCAAAAAAGGCTAGAAAACATCACCTTCATTCTTCACAAAGGCCTCTAGTTCCTTCACAATGTAATCGAAAAGATCATACACAAATTTGATTATTCAATAATTTTAAATGGCTTACTAAAATACAAAGTTCTAAAAAATATAGAACTATGAATTAAGCTAAATTGGGAAGATAAAATTTGCAGGACGGTCAGGGATTGAATCAAGATAAGTTGGATAATAAAGCAATCGATGACTACTCATCAATTTTCCTATTCCATTTGGCTTTTAGTTGAGTTTTATATATGTATTGTTCTGCAAAGCTTTTATTACTATAGAGTAATTTGTATTCTCTACACTTCATTATGCTAGGCTTCATTTTTTATCATAAAATATTTTCATTTCCTTCAAACGTGCCTTATTTCACATGTGATGTGTTGACACCATTAGTGCTAACATGTTTGGTCCCTGTTCAGAGGCTCAACCCAACAACCAAAAAGTGGGAATAACAAAAAATGATGCAATCTTAAACTTGTGTAATCGATCATTTGATATTACGACATCAGAAACAAGTTTATTTTCTAGAAATATCCTAAGATTTTAATCCCTGGACAAAGACAACATGAAAAATAAAACTAAAAATCTCCCTAAAAAGGAAGGTAAATTCTTACCTCAGTCGTTCCAACCATTAGATGATTGGGAACATGAATTTATGTAAATTCATGTTTCATGATTCTTCCTTCTTTTCCCCCAAGTTGAACTCGGGATACTTTGAATTTGTCCCACCCAAGTCCAGTGCTAATACACTCCTTTCTCATCCCTACAAAAAATCATGGAAAGAAATCAAGTTATATAAATAGAGAGCACCTAATTAATTTTGCTAATCACCACAAAAAGGCTATGATAAAATCTCGTTCCGTGTTGTGATGTTTTAACATCAAAGTTTGTCTGATGCATAGACCAAAGGACATCTATCATAATGTGAAAATGTACTTTGTTTTCATCACCATTCCGCTATAGCACCGTTTCCAAATTGTTTAAAAGTTTGATATTTTTGTTGAATTCCTTGGATTTTCAGGGTTTGATATTCTTCGACCAATTACAGTGAAACTTTACATTATTATTTTCATAGATGTGGGTAGCAATCAATCCCAAGTAATCAACACATAAAATGGCAACCATAAATCTATTCGTAACCGTGCATTGGCTATTTGTGACAAGAAAAATAAGGCCCTGGAAAGCTCAAGTTCTTGCAAGCTACATCTAAATTTCCCCAAAACTCATTGTGTATAAGAGCTACAAAGCATGAACTCATTACATGTATATGTCTTAGTTAGTTGTTGGGTACTGGCATGGAAAATCACAATTAGCTTGGAAAACAAGGTGATTTCGAAAATAGACTAAATACCTTGTGATAAAAAAGATTTATAGGGATTGCCATCATTAGCCACCTTGTGCATAGATGAATTCACAAAAACATAGCAAACCCTAAAGAATTACGCAGTCATAGCCTATGGGCCACACAAACAACACATATATCCCTTGCAATTTTTGAACAAAATGAGCTATTTGAATGAAGCCCAAATCCATGCCATGAGCAAAATTTAGTGTTTGTTTTAGTCTTTAAAGTTACCATTTGACCCATAAATCAGTCACCATTCAAGCAAGAAGGCAAATGCAGGGTGCAGGTCAACTCATCTTTGAGATTCTTGGCATTTGATACAAGAGAAATTTGCATTTCATTTTTTGAGTTTGTCATTTATGATTTTTATTACAACTAAGTGTGAAATTCCACCAAAACCATGGCTCAATCATCAAGTGTTGTTGCTCAACATAAGGGGAAAAATGTTCATGTTAGTGTTCCTCCTTCCTCTCCACATCCAAGTGCCACTGCTACTGTTGTTAGTTCTCTGTCTACTATAAGTGGCCCTGCCATTAGTAGAAATAAAGCTCCAATAGGAAGACAAGTTATCAAGATAGAAAACACCCTTTGAAAATATAAAACCAAAACACCAATACCTAGGAATAAGGGTGGCAGAAATTACTATTGGACATGTTCATTTTGCAACGCTGAATTTAAGAGTACCTACTGCTGCATCAAAGACCATTTTTTGGGCTTAAAGAAAGGGATTAGAGAATGCCCATATGTTAGTATGAGCCAAAGCAATAGCATGGCTAAAGAGGAGGATGAGGAAGGAGAGCACATAGGCAATGAATCCCATTGTGCGATCTGCACTTGCATTTTGCCATGGCTTGCAACAAACAATTTTTGCTCTGTTTTATGCCATGAAATGCGGGCTAAGGAGCCAGTTAATGACAACTCAAAGGATTAAATTGAAGCAGTCTCCATGTCTGTGTGTAATTATGTAGGAATTAAAAACCATCCAAACCATCCATTATTGCTGCTGCCCTATTCTGCGCTTACGCCTCGATAGAAGTGAAAGTATTTCATAACATCTAATATTTTTTGACCAATCATAGCTTCTTAAATAATATATTTTATTTGTTTTGTTAAAGAACATAGGATTTTTTTGGCCAAAGTTTAGACATATTTTATGACGCTCAAATCGTTGCAATTTTATTGGACAGGGAAGCAAGTATTAATAACAGGTTAATATAAAATGAAGACAATAGTCCTTCCCTTCGAGACTAATAAGAGAAGTAGTCAAAGGAGTGAAAAATCTAAACCTAAATTAACATATTATCTGGACTTTATTTATTTATTTTTATCATTTTTAATATTATTATTATTATTTTATTCTAATAATTTAATTATGGATTTTCACTTTTTGATTCATATCTTAATGTAATTAGGATAATGTTAATTGTAGTTTTAAAAATATCATTAATTATGCAAATAGACATTAATCTTATATTTGTAATTCAACTAGTATGAATTTAGCCATTATTAGGTTTCAAACATTGATTATACAAATAAATATTAATCTTATATTTGTACTTCAACAAGTAACAAAGTAATGTTCATTTGGTTCCCAACATTAGTTTATATATATAATAGTAATAAGGATTCTAGCGACAATAGAGTTCTTGACAGTATTTTAAAATATAATGCTTCCTATTATTACTAATGGTAATCATGCTATTCACAAATATTTCGTTGAAGGAAATTATACTTTTAATAAATTGTAATCGATATCATTAATATTAATTAATTAATAAATTTGTAAGGAACCTGACTGTGAATAATTTCATATAAAATTTGTTTGGAACTTAACAGCCTTTAAGTTTCCAATATACGATGGTTGGTTTGTATTCTTATGATAATGAAAAATAATTTTATGAAATAAATACTAATTGGACATCCATATTAAACAATGGTTCATTATTTGGGTCTTAAGTTCCATAAGTATGTCAAATAAACTAATGAAATTAATATTAGTCTTTTATTTATATTAAAAAGTAATACAATATTAAAGTCTTGTAAGAGTGTGATTTGGAATATAAGTTTTAAAGAACCACATCTTAAGTCAAGATGACATCATATATGATGTTCAATAGATTAATTATTTTAAAAAAATGACTTATTAATCACCCTATGATTTACTTTAGTTTTCATTTTCCTATTAATTGTGTGTAAGGTATGCCTTAGTGGCCTCAAGACCTTCATTGGGTATTTTAATCTCGAATCCTTTTCATGTTTTGTTTGGTGACCATGCTTAGATGATGTTATTCATGTTATTTCGTTTGATTGTCTCCACTATTGATTTGGCCTTAAGCATACTTGATACAATTTCTCTGCTTTTTTCCTGTCCTAGTAGGTGCTTACTATTTAAATCTCACTTTTTTAGCCACATTATCATCTTATTTTTTAGGTAAATGTTTCATTCTACCCTACTCATCCATATTCATATATGTTCATTAGCTGGCTGTACTAAAAGCATTTGTCTAGTATACACACCCATCATTGGATAAAATTCTTCTTTCGACCTATCACAAAAATGCCTAATGCAAATATTTTTCTAACCAAGAATATATTTTTTTCCATCTCACTATAATTTACAAAGGGTTTATTTAAATCACACATATTAGTTTGAGTTGTATCCACCTTTGGACATTTATGAGACTTGCAAGGGCTTACTATCATCTTGTAAGTATAATTGCAATCATATGCGTCAAAGGAAATGGGATATATCAATTAGGGTTGTCAATCATTTAATGCATTACACTTAATCACCTCTGCTCTTTTAGGACTTATTTTTAATTTGACATCCATAAGAGAATTGCTAAGATATGCCAATTGGCTAGCATGCGATTATATAAGAAATCCTTTTGATATAAAATAACATATGCAAAGAGGGTCCAATATTTTATCAACATGAACACCAAAAGTACTAGCATCCAATCATTCAAATTGCATAGTTTCTCCTTCAAGCACATTTGTGAATGTTCCCTCTACAACAAAACTTCTCTTAGATGAGGATAAATGGATCAACTTCACTGCAACTCATATGAACTTTAGGAGATGTAAACCCTTCAATTATATCACTGACATTAGTAGAACATTTTTATTTAAGAGCTAAATAGTTGTAATAAATTAAACTCTAGCTTAACGACCAATAGTGTTGGTGGATTCATTGTCTGAAGATTGAGAATGCTTCGATGATTTATTATTCATGAACAACAAGGTATTGAATATAAGTAGAAACTAGTTACATACCAATTACATAATCGTAACTACCCTAACCACCTGCTCGATATGCTACCTGACCGACTAACAAAATAAACTAATAATGTAAACAAAACTACTAAACAATGTAATAATATATTCTATGCTAACGTTCTCCCCTTTATTACATTATTTTTACAACTGTACCCCCAAAACAAATCAAATTTCACCTTGCCAAGTGACTTGGTGAGTATATCTACTATCTGTGAATCTGTTGGGCAATACTGGCGCTGAATGTGGTGGTTCAAGACTTGTTCTCGAATATGGTGGCACTGAACCTCAATGTGTTTGGTCCTTTCATGAAACAATGGATTCTTGACAAGCTTCAACACACCCTAATTGTCACATAAAAGAATTGGTGATTGATCTTCAGGAATGTCTATGTTAGACAGAATGTAACGTAACCAAATTGCTTCACACATAGCTCTTCATGCGACACAGTATTCTGCCTCTGTGGATGAGAGAACAACTACAAATTGCTTCAATACTAATCCATGAAATTGGTCCAAATCCAAGATGAAAAATATACCCTAAGGTTTATTTCTTGTCATCAACAGATCCAACAAACTCTGAGTCTGTGTAACCCTGCAAGAAGAAATTTGAGTTCTTCTAGTATTCTAGACCATAATCAACTGTACATAGGACATGTATCAAAATATGCTTCACTGCAACCCAATAACACTTCTTTGGCTCTTGCATGAATCTTGAAAGATAGCTGAAAGCAAAACATATGTTTGGTTTGATATAAGTCAAGTAAATGACACTCCCATCAAGCTACTTGTAGTGAGTTTCATCTATTTGAGGTGAATCCTGAAATCAAGATAGTTGCAAACCTTTCTCCATTGGAGTTAGCATTGGTTTACAATCTATCATCCCATATTTCTCAAGGAGTGTCTTGGCATATTTCATCTGTGAGACATAAATATGATTTTTCTTTTTCCATATCTCCAAGCCAAGACAATAATGAAGTATCCCCAAGTCTATCATGTCGAAGGATTTTTTCAAGTCATTCTTTACTTATTCAGCAAGATCATCTGAAATTCCTATGATCAAAAGATCATTTACATATAAAACAAGAATGACAATCTCTGTGCCTACCTTCTTGATGTACAAATTTGTGTCTAAGGGGATAAGAATGAATATATGTTGTAATAGATGATCATCAATCTTAATTTACTATGTCATTGGTGCTTGCTTAGGTCCATAAAGTGACTTAATTAGATTACATACCTTATGTGGATGTTGTTCATCAATGAAGCCTTATGACTAGGTCATGTACACTTCTTTGAGATCACCATTTAGACATGCACTTTTAACGTCCATCTACTAAAGCTTCCATCCATTTTGTGCTGTGAGTGCACAAACAACTCTGATGGTCTTGATCTTAGTAGTGGATGCAAAAGGTTTCCCCATAATCAGTTATTTCTTGATGAGCATATCTCTCTACAACAAGTCATGCTTGGTATTTATCGATGGATACATCTGCTTGGTATTTTGTCTTGAAAATCCACTTGTAACTAATGGAATTCTTTGCTATAAGTAGATCAATAAGTTCCCATGTCCCATTTTTTGATAAGGGCATCATATTCAACATCCATGGCCTTCTTCCACTGAGGTTGACATAAAGCCTATCAAACTCTCTGGTTTGGTGCTGTCAATTACTAAACTCATCAGTGCGAGATTAACTTCATGTCTCGCCTATCTTCTAGTCCAAACTCCTGATGAAGTATCTGGATTAGAGTTCAAGTGTGAGTCCCTGATGGTGATGTCTACCCATTTTGGACATTGATGTTGCAGCTGATTCAATGAAAAATTATCTTCCAGATTTCCAAGATCAACGAACAATTCTCCTTGCAACTCACCTTCTTTGTGACAAGATTATTCATTCTCATCATCTAACTGTGGGAACAATCTATGAGAGGTGGTATGTTCTAACTCCTTCTGTGACAATGAGTTGAATGATGACTCATCACAAACCACATCTCGACTTTCATATATCTTTTATGTCTCAGGATCCATGAGACGATAAGCTTTTGAGGTAGTACTATACCCCAATAGAAGGAACTGGAGTGTCTTTAGTTTGATCTTCTTCCTCTTTTTAGCAGGGACATGCATATAAGATGTACAACCAAATACTCTAAGATGAGAGATCGAAGGCTTATGACCACTCCATACCTATTTTGGTGTCTTGTCTTTCAAAATCTTTGTAGGTGCCTTGTTAAGAATATATACAACTATCTAAACTACTTCTACCCAAAATGACACGTCCAAATTCGCAGTGGAAAGCATGCAATGAGCCATTTCCATGATGAAATGATTGCATCACTCTACAATTCCATTTTGTTGTGGCATATAGGGAGCAGTCAGGTGCTATTTGATGCCATGTTACTTCAAGAATGCCAATAATTCTTTTGATGTGAGTTCCCCCTCATTCTGAGTGGAGAAGTCAAAGAGGATTAACTATTATATATAAATATACTATGTATAGTATAATATATAATATATAAGAAATTGAAATATTATTAGTAATATTTAGAATGATTAAAACTTACTTTGTATCCTTATGATGGTGTAACGAAATAAGAGAAACAAAGATGTAGGTTTATAGGGGGAGCAAGGAGGTAAGAGCGTCATGATGATTATGAGGAGTTATATAGGGAGGCTGAGTGGAAGTAGAGTAGCACTGAAGGAAAGGATTGGGAAGAGCCAAAGGGAACAATAAAATATTATTATATAGATGATCAAACCCTTAATGTGTCACGCGATGAAGTGTTAGTCCTAGGTATTGAGGATGGTATATCAAAGATTGATAAACACAATGGTGAGAAGAGGGTGGGAAAGCATGACTAGGTGACAACAAACTAGAAGAAGGCCTTTAAATGTGTAAAGGCTTCACTCTTCTTATTGATAAAAAAAACCCATGTCTTGAAAGAGAAAACATCAATAAACAACTAAAAGTACTTAAATCCTTGGGAAGAAACAGGCAAGGGTCCTTACAGATCGGTATGGGCCATATTGAGATAATCCTTGGATTGTGAAGAACTTCGCTCAAATAGAACCCTATATTGTTTGTCAACAAGGCATCTATGCCATACATGCAAATAATGGGATAACTAAGGAAGTCCACAGACCATAGTCTTAGAGCTAAGCTAATACAAAAAACTAGCAAAAAGGTGCCCATATCGATGATGCCATAGTGCAATAGATTATGTCATAGAGGTAGCGATAACAATAACATCAAATGAAACTGCATCTAAGGCAAATAATTGATCCTTCAAAAAATTTCTAGCAATGACCTTACTATCCCATGAGAGGAGACATGATTTTGTGTCATTCTTGATCATGAATTATACCTTAACCTTATGATTCAAGAGCTGACTTATAGACAAGAGATTTGTTGTCAATCCAGGGACATATAATACCTTTATGAGAGTATAGGTTCGCATCCCAAAAGGAATGGTGACAATTCCAATTCCTTCTGCAACATACTCTTTATAATATGTAATTCAAACTCAATCTCTAGTGAGTTGAGTCATCAATGAATCAAATAGTTCCTTGCATCATGTCATATGCTTGCTAGTGCCAGAGTTGATCAACCAAACTTTGCTCATTTGTGACAAGGTTTGGGAGACAATAACTATGTCCTTATATGAGCCACTGCATTCTACTTTTATGAGTGCCTCCTCTTCAGATTCATCATCTTGTTGATGTTGTGTTTCTATATGTTTGTGTTGTTTTTATCATCGAGGACATCTTTTGGAGTTATGTGAATCATCTCTACTGGATGTGCCCTCTTGACTGGATGCGCCTTGTGTCAAGGACTTATACTAGCAACTATTAGTATATTGCATATTAGTGTGACAAATATGACACCATCTTCTTGCCTTCTCAGATTTCTACTGGTGTTGTGACTACTTTGGCGGTCCTTTTGAAACTTTAGATCACATTGCTTGGAAATTAGGGCTTTATCCTCGAACTCATCTTGTACGGACTGGATGACTTCTTATTGAAGCAAATTCACTAGTTCTTCAAAATACACTGCTTGTTTTATGATGTTTAGTGTTGTGAAGAATGTGGGAAATTGAGAGGGGATATCTCTCAATGTGATTGGAACCAATAGCTTGTCCTAGATCGTTTCTCCTAGTGAAATTAATTTTGTTCGTAGTTCTACTATTCGATGTAAGAATTCCTCAATTTTATCACCATCTTTCATACTGAGAGTATGAATCTTAGACTAAAGATGGAGAATCTTCATTTGATTCTTTGCCCAATAAATGGTAGACATAATGTCCCAAGCCTCTTTCGATGTTAATGCATCTTGAATATGAGGTTGAATCTCATCGGTGAAACTAAGTGTGATCAACATCAGGGATTTTGTATTTGACTTATCATATTTGGTTTGCTCATCAACTCTGGCAGGACAGGTCACCCCACTAGTGATGATGCCCCATAATTCTTAGAATTGAAGAATTGTTCGCATTTTTGTCTTCCACAGGGAAATTTGGCCCTTTGAGGCGTTGGGCATTATACAAGAGTAGTTTGGGTGCACACATTTTTTTTAATATCAATTATTTATTTATTTATACAAGATTTCACAATCAAAATAGTATTTATTACTTCAAAATTATTTCATGTACAAACAAGTATACCTTTTTCAAGGATGAAAAGTATCACGTGAGTGGGCTCGGTATGCTTGTGCAGTCAAATGCAAATGCTTATGCGGGCATTTTTCTTTGCATTCATCATCTGTATTGTAGCTTTTGTCAAGCTTTATGCTAATTTTTTGTGTATGGCACTTCACATAGAATAGAAAATAGTCGAGAAGACCTTAGCAAACTAATTTATTTAATTGAATATTTCCAATATTATGGTGGGCATCTTGCAGAGCATAATAAAAACTAGTGAAATTTGGAAAACTCATTCAAACACACCACTTTTGCTTTGCTGCTTCAGATTTCCTTCTTTACTACTTTGTTCACTTCTCAGCACAACAATATTTGCTTCAGACTTCCATGCTTCTGCTTTGCTACAGATAGGATGTCTACTAGCAATTCATGTCTTCTACTACAAGCCGTTAGCATTCAACATGCTTCAACATACTTATGTCTTCTACTTCAAGGCATTATCATTTAATTAGCATCTCTGCACTTGCATTTATGACTTCCTTTCAATAGTTCCATTCGCTAAAGACGTATGTGTATTACCTTATCCTTTATGTCCACTTCTGTTGTCACTCTTCCCACACCGGCTTAGGCAAATGAAAGGTTTTGTTGCTCTGATGCTCTTCAACTTGAACTTGTCAATCTAATTATATATCACCGCTTCTATTATGCATCGTACTTTCCCCAGGGAACTTTCATGTTACACTTTTCCTAGGCACGGATTTGATACCATATTGAAGACTGAGAATGCTTAGATGTGATCCAGACAACACTTCAGGAAATGATTCGGGCAACACTTCAGGGGATAATTCGGGCGACGGTCCTACCCCAATTGGTGGTAGAACTTCCGAGAGCCATAACTTTTGCACCATAGCTCCGTTTGACTTCCCGTTGGAACTGTTGAAAATCTAAGAATGAGGGGAACAAAGTGAGATGACACAGAGCTTTGCTCGGTGGGTTTTGACCCCTGAAAACCAAATGGAAGTGCCCCAAATTTTAATTTTACTAGTGTAGTCTAAAAATAGTAAGTTTTTAAAATAGTAATTATTTGATTTCTATATTATTGTAATTTTTGAAATTCAAACCATTTCATCTCCCTTGAGATTGGTGACCTTCCACATCCTCCTCCTGCCTTCAAAAATGGGTATAAATAGATATGTAGCCCAAAAAGGAAAAAAAGAGACATCTCTTGAGCCTTCTCTTATGTTTTTTCTTCCATGTTTTGGGTTCTAACTCTGCCTTGAGCCTACTCTTATGTTTTTAATCCCTCTTTTGTGTCTTGTAATCCAAAAAATAAGGTCTTACATCCAAATCAAATTTCCTTCTATATAAAGAGCCTCACAAGTAATTTTACATCTAGCTCTTATTTTCTTGGCTTATAATTACATAAAATAATTCAATAGTATAGCTCAACACAATGCGTGCTACTTAGATATCACATCTAAACTTGCATGCTTGATCAAAATAGGGCCTACTTAAAATTCATTATAGCATACTTGCATGTTGATTATGCATGTTCCCTAAGGGGTAACTATATGCGATCTGAGACCCCTAGTATTGGGGTTAATGTAGGTAGCGTCCAGGACAATATGGGTTCTATCATACACAATCATAATATCCCACAACCTAGTTTTTCCATTTCTTTTTCATTTGATTCAATTATTGTTTAATGTGTGCAGGTGCTCATTAGTATTTTGAAAGAGATTCATGCAAAATAGTGACACATGCAAGCTTCTAAAAGTCATAAAATCACTTATAGGTCCCTCGAACTCTTGCATAGCTTTCCTAAAATTTTATTGTAGCTCTTCTAAGAAGGACACTAGTGCCATAATTAGACACTAGCTCCACATGGTGCTACTGTCTGAAGTTTGATTTCAAGTACAATCATAGAATGAAAGATGTATGGTGGACCTTCGAGCCTATTCCAGCCTCTTGAGTCATAGACACACTTATTTTAATCTATATAAGTACACTTTATTATTTTGGGAAGAACTTATCAAATCAATTATTTCATGTATTCATTTCAATTTATTTCTATACTTAGCCCTTTGACAACCTAGGATTTACATCTACTAAGTCCTAAATAATTAAAACATAATGTTATCATTGTTATATTATTATCCTAATTTTGTACAATAGTATTATCATTTAAGGTTTTCACATAAATCCAAATTTTGATCAAACATATTGGTGAACCCATTTATTGTTTGAATGTTATCAAATCCTAAACACAAATGTTATAGGGTTTGTATCGTTATTTTTTCTATTTTCACTTGTTATTGGATTTTTAGAGTTGATATATTTTATTTCAATTTTTTTTTTCATATTATATGGATAGAAAAGAATCCATTCTTCATCCTCCTAATCCTCAAGCATGTAATAGCTACTTTCCCTCAACCATCCATGTTTCACTATCCCAAGAGGTAAGGTAGCCCATCTTATAGTGTTAAATTAAGCTACTCAACCTATCATCCCTCAAACCCCTCCTCCCACATCTCCTTTTCAGGGTGTATGTATGCATGCTCAATCTGAAGCACCTATGGTTTGTGTTTGTAAGGCTCTAAAAGGATAAAATAATAACTATGCTAAAGTTAATATAATTATAAATAAAAAATAAGTGTTTAGTGTAAATATCACATTATTGCAACATCAAATTACACCTGCAAACAATCTAGAATATGCTAGTATTAATCATGTATGTGCATCTCAATCTACCAATGTTTTACGTAACAAGATTTCATATCAAAATGAGAAACTAAAATGGAATACCTATATAATAAATCATTCAAAAATTTTGAAAATGGATTTAAGAGTTAGTGAGATTCTTATGAAAATGATTTGAAATAAATTGATCCAACTACCTCCTCTACATCCTCTAAGGAAATCAAAATACTATTGTGCATATCATAGAATTTAAGAGCATCATACAGATCATTGTTTGGATTTGAAAAATAAAATACAAAATATAATTGATATAGGTGATCCTATCATTGACACATCACTTAAGAAACCCACTCACCTTGTGAGTGGATATCCTAAAGCACAAGTTACAAAATTAGAACTAGTATAAAAGTGGTTACCAAAGGATAAATCAAAGCAAAAGAAAGCTAAAAAGGCCCAATTAACACAAGAAAAAGTTCAAAATGAAAAATTAGAACAAGAAAAGGTTCAACAAGATAAGTTAGAGAAAGAAAGATCATAAAAATCACAAGATGAAAAAGATCAATTACAAAGGGAACAATGTGAAAAACATAGGTTACAACAATAAAAAGTGGCATTACTAAAAGAAAAATTATCATATCAAATTCAAGATAAGAAAGAAAGCATTATTAAAAGAGGTTTTATAACAAAAGAGTCTAAAAAACATGAAATACCTACAAAATATATAGTCTCAATTGTGATTCCAAAGGAATTGATTAAAAAACATTCATCTTTTCTAGAGTCTTTTATACTTAATCCCCTCAGAGATGGCAAACAATGTACCGATGTGGTGATCAATAACACTATTGAAATGAATTTTTGTATCATGACACTCTTACCATTTTTTGGATATGATAATAAAAAATTGGGTAAGAGCAATTTATCTAAATCTTTTATTAGGTCCATTGAGTTATATTGTACAGTTGAGCCAAAAACATGTTCAATGGTATTTCATGTATGTCCTAGTTTGGCACAATATAATGTTGAATTAGGAAAATTGTAGATCATTTAAATGGGGGAAACATAATTAAATATTCCAATCATGTAACATTTTCACATGAAAGTCCAATGATCACATTTTCAATAGAAGATAAAGTTTATTTAAAGAAAGATAAATAACCAAAATGCATACTTTCAACTAGCATACAAACTAGATACAAGTAATGGCATATCACTAAAGGCACATGACATAGTACACATTAAAAAGGATAAATTAGAAAGGTTAATACCAAAATATGGTTAAGTTACTTATTCATATCAAGATATAATAGAAGATAAGAGTGCAATTTCACAAGTTTAAAATCTAGATGATGATTATAACAATCCAGATTGGTATGATCCTAATGATACTAATTATGCAAAATATTAATATGAAAATTCTAAAAAACCTACACAATCTCATAATACTCTTCATTTGAAATAAATCACCATTATGTTGTTAAATGTAGGATCTATTGATGGTAATACTTGTAAGTGATTCATCGTATAGTATCTTTCTCTCTATTTATTCTTCCTCATATATGCAAAGATACAAAAATAGTAAAATATTCCAGAAAATAACAAAAACTAGGACCTATGCATGCTTATATGTATTTTGTCATACATTGGTTTAGTTGTGCATAATATGATATACATGTTTATCAAGTTTTATATCATGCATGCTTCACTAGTGTATATGAGTGACTGCAAATTATATAGGACATCATTTCTAGAACTAGTAACAGGTGATTTTACTATTACACACTCAGTAATTATATATAGATAGGAGAGTTGTGGAGAATAGGAATGGATTGCTCTAGTTTCCCTCACCTTGCTCTTGTCCCAATGATATCATACTATCACTACTTAGTTCTATAATTCACATAGGATTCCTACAACATGTAAACTCACTAGTTAGCTCATTGGGGGCATGGTAAACACACGGTTTATCCTTATTTACCCACCTTATCTTACTCACACACTCATTACTTTACATTGTATTGCATATTACGATATTTCTCACTCATTAACATTGTGATATATTATTATCTATCTTATTTGTTAAATATTACTCAAATTAAAGCCTAGATCTTGTTGGTCAAAATACATAATCATGCATGCTTTCTATATTATTTTGCCTAGATTCATATCTTGTATGCACTTATCTATCTGATTTGAGGACATTTGAATATGTCATTACCATGTGGATTTAATCCTTTATATATCTTATTTTATGTGTGTGGAGACATTTGCACATGTTCTTATGTGTGTGTTATTTCCTACTTATGAACATTTGAACATGTCATGCTATGTGGCTCTAATCCTCCATTGTTTCATCGTATGGAACTTAAGAAGGAAGGTTTGTCAATCAATTTTGTTTCATAATATCTGGAAGAATATCATATAAAAAGTAAAATGTTTGATGCTCAGAAGAAACTTGAGTAGCCCTCGAGGTATGAAATCTCATCACCAATGCACTGGAGGCATAACACACCAAATGTTTTGGACAATTCAATGAGTTTATGGTACATACCAATCTAACACCTTCTTCCACACATCCATAGTTCACTCACAAATGGTTTTGGTAATAAACACCTTTCAAAGTTCAAGTCAATCTTGACATCCACTTGTTTTAAGGTAAGATCGATGTCAAATCATTAAGATGCTTGGATTTGAAAAATTGAGGCATACTTCTCAATCAATTATTTCATCGATGTTGATAAGATAACCTTTACAATATTAAAGATGTCCACACTGATTGTTCACTAGCAGGAGAGCTTCAGTGTGTAGTGTGCACAAGCTTGTGTTCTAATTAAATCCTATAATACTTTTATTAACATGCTGAAGGAGGAATATTATCCTTTGTACCACTTTGAATATGAATACATCAAGTTCCAACAACTACACCATCGCAAAGATCAGTCCATGCAAGACTACACCAACATTTTCCATGACTACTCTATGTGCCTACATAAAAACTTGAGCAAACAACATAAGGTGATAAATTACATCAACACAATCCCACCATATATCTTTATGAAGATGGAGTTATTGACTTCTGACACTTTGGGGCAAGCATATCACAACACTGCAATGATTGAATCTAAGGAAAAGATGAAGCGACGTGTCACTTCTTCATCCAACATAGCTTGCAAGGCCCAACCCTGTCACAAATCCACATCATAAACTTATATGCAAAATCAACAACACACTTTTCTCAAAAGAGAGTAGCACTAGAATACTACTCAAACCTTGAATGCTCCTATGCCTTTTGCTTTAGACAAATGAAATAAGAAGTCTATTGATAAATGGTGTCATTACCATCGCTCATCCACTCACAATGATTCTGAATGCCATGTGAAGTAATCCATACTTGCACAATCTACATTAGGACCCACATTGATGGATGACACTAATCTAAATTCCTCTTATCTAAGCACCATCACCACTATGATCAACATATTTGAAGAGCATAACATATATTCCACACAAAGTTTTGAGTGAAGGGTCATCCTCTCCATGTCATCATCAATAGTGGAAACTAAAATAACATCATCATGAAATCCATATCTCAACACCTTGGTTTTACCACTACTACACATCTAGATTAATACTATTTAGGGTGGCTCCAATAGGGGAAAGATATACAGGTCCAATGGTAATGCACTTTTTAGTACAAAGTCAAGCCTATGTAGGAAAATGCCACTTATGACATCACACCTATGGAGGTCTTTAGCATCTTACTAGGGAGACCATACTTATATGACCATGAAGCTACATATCAATCCAAGCCACAGTATTGGCTATTTATGTGCAAGATCATTTCTACAACCTTTTTGATTTAGTTCCCACAACCAAAGTCACCTTGGTCTCTACCAAGCAATGTTGTAAGCTCATCTCACACATGCAAATTACATGTTACTCATGGTCTACCTTGATACACCTACTTAGTAAAAATTGAAACACACCCTAGCAACATGCATCACTCACACATCGTCATTACAACATCAACTTGATAACTTACCAAAGTATAGTACTGAAGTATTTACATAACCTAAAGGTCATTCAACACACTATGCAGTAAAGCGATGCATATATTTAATTCCTAGATCCCCTCTTCCAAATAGCCCTTATATTATAAATCAGTTTCAAAGAATGATGAAGTTTGGTGCCAGATTCAATATATTTTTTATCATAGCAAGATCAAGCCTAGCTCTTCACCTTGTAGGATTATGATAGTCCTCTCACCCAAGAAGGATGGGTCCTACTGACTCTGTATAGACTATTATGTAATCAACAAAATCATGGTAAAGAATTGGTATCTAGTATCTTGTATTAATGACCTTCTAGACTAGCTCTGAGGTGCACAATACTTCACCTAGATCGATTTGAAGTTAGGTTACCATCAGGTTCTAGTACATCCTAAAGATGTTTGGAAGATAGTATTTAAGACTCAATAAGGATTGTACAAATGATTTGTGATGCCTTTTGGCCTCACCAGTGTACTAACCACTTTTATGTGCTTGATGTATGATCTACTTAGGCCATTCCTAAACTCCTTTATCATCATCTACTTGGATGGCAATATCATCTTTAACAAGACTTGGGAGGAGCATATGGAGCACATCTCATGCATCTTAGACACTTTATGACAACATAAGTTGAAAGCTAATTTAGCGATGTGTACATTGGGCATGATGTAGATTTAATACTTGGGCCACATCATTGATCACATTGGCATCATAGTAGATCCAAATAATATCAAATTGATCCAACATTTGCCTACTTTATGCAATATCACAAAATTGAGGAGTTTTTTTGGACTTGATAACTTCTACCATAAGTTCATCCTTAGTTTATTGCACATCTCTTGGGCTCTCAGCTAGCTCACACGTGCCAAAGCCAGGTTTTATTTGACTCATGCAAAAATTTTTTTTTTTGAGGCACTCAAAAAATGTCTTTATATATCTCCTAGTTTCATAATGCTCAACATTATGCAAACCTTTGAAATTAAAATTAATACATCTAACTATGCACTTGATGCAATGCTCATGCATCATGGACATTCGGTCACATACCAGTCTAAGAAATTTAATGAAATGATGCAAAGATACTCCACCTATGAACTTTATACTATTATGCAAGCAATTAAGCAATGATAACACTACATTATTTGGAAGGAGACAATTGTTCATTTAGACCATAAACCATTTTAGTTCTTGCAGTCATAGAATAAATTAGAAAATGCATGCCACATGCAATAGATGAATTAAATGTAGCAATTACATCTCATGATCAAGCACAAGAAAGGGAAAGAAAATAAGGATACATAATTCCTTAGCTGACCATTGATTCACGTGTACATCATGGTGCTGGACATGTGCATCCATAACTTATAGATTGGGTATTACTCTACTTAGCATATCAAGACTTCACAACAACTTACATCAGCCTCCCATAATGTAAAAAAGTGTAGGAGTTCTACTTGTATAATCATCTTCTTTAAAATCTCAAACATCTTTGTGTTGCCTTTGGTTCACCTAACCAACAAATCATCTGGGGTGTGTACTACGACAAGGCCTCAAGACACTTCAGTGCGATAAAGAGTATAGCCACATGGTAGTTGCACACCTACTAACCACACATACACAAAGATGTGGAGCACCACATCAAGTATTAAATTCCTTTTTGCATTTCCAAGCCCATGAATAGGAAGCTCAGACTTTATACACCTCTATGGATTCCATCTAGACCATGGGAATATATCAGTATGGATTTCATGACTGGATTTCCCCCAATGATATAATAACATGATGTTGTTTTTATTGTAGTGGATCATTTTTCTAAGATTTCCATAATGGTTGCATGCAAAAAATATATTGACATAGATGGCACTATGGATGCATTATTCAACCATTTTTGGGTTAATTTTGGGTTGCCAACATCCATCACCTCTGACCATGATCTATATTTTTTGAATCATTTTTAACAAGCATTGTTGGAATTGATGGGTACACAACTAGATCAATCATCAAATTTTCATCCTCAGATAAATAGGAAAACTAAAGTTTTCAATAGCACACTTGTTCATATCTTATGAATGTAAAATCGCATGCATGCTTGAACATGAGATGACAATCTTTAATACATTCAACATGCCTACAAAAGTTCTCTTCACAGCTCTACTAGCCATAGTCCATTCTAAACATGTCTTGGGTTTCAACCTTCAGCACCTCTAGACATCTACTACCATAATCCATCAAGCCATAAGTCATGTATACATGAACAAGAAGTAGACAAAGCTAAGAAGTTTATGTGCCGCATCTATTTTATTCACCAACACATTCAATAGATTCTCTTTTATACTCAAGCTAATATAATGAGCACCATGATGTACATCACACACCTCATGCATTCTGAGTAGGCAATAATTCTTGTTGCAACTTCAGAATGAGTGCTTTGAGGGTCCACACCAGAATATCAAGCCTCTACACTATGGTCTTTATACCATTTTATGCACAACTGGTAAGAATTCATTCATTCTTGATCTACCTCAGTACTTGGACATGTACCTAGTATTCCACATGGAGCTTCTCAAGCCTTACACTCTACCATTTGTTGAGCTAGCATTGACATAACATCCTTTTGATTTGGATCATGAACACTTACATCATGTAGAAAAGGACCACATCATCAAATTGATAGACACATGCACTCTCCATGACATGATAGACATCATGCATTCCTCACTAAGTAGCTCCATTCAACATTATATACTCAGTTGTTCAATTGTTTATTTATTTCATTATAACATCTATCTAGACACAATTCTTGTGAATGCTTATTTTCACATGCATCTTACATTATTATTATGATCAATTTACATACATAATGATGCCATGATTTTCCATGATTTCAATATTACTCAAATTTTATTTTTTACATCATAACAACCTACTCCACAACCTTTGCTTTTGAGTTAAGTTTTTATGTAGGATCAACAACTATCATCAAAAGAAGGGGCATTCACAAAGGTTTGTCTTAGAGACTTGACCTTCCTAGATCAATACATAAATGAGATTTAATAGTGGTTACACATTTGACATAGTTTCAGGATCAGAAAACACATAAAAAGTCAATTTAGATAGGAGTGCCACATTGGATAGGATAACACTAATCTGTGTCTTTCCCAACATTGTTGTCCAAATGCCTAAAAAGTAGGCATTTTTATAAAATTTTAAAACCTCATTTTACTAAGATTAATACTCAATAGTTTCAGTTTTAATTTCCATAATTACTTAGAATTATATAGTTTATCTTAGATTTGATTATTTTGGGGGAAATCATGTGCGACATGTTGTTTCAATTTGGCACACAAGTTTATTCTAAAAATCAAGATTATTTTATTAAGTCTCAAAATCTATATGCACTAGATATTAGTTGGGAGCATGTGTGTGACACATTAATTCCTCATTGCACCATTTTTTACACCATTTTCATAGATGGAATGATAATTCATGTCATTATCCACATTGTATACACCAAACCTAGATTATACTAAGTATTTGCACCAATTTTGTGCCAATTTTTCACCAAAATTATTCCTTATTCCATCTACAATGGTTGGTTTGTTGTTTAAATTGGTTTTTACACCAATATCTACACCATTTTTTCACCATATATATTACACACACGCGCGCGCGCGCGCACACACACACACACACACACACACACACACACAAGGATTCATACATGGATCCCAAGCTACTCCACTACTCTGAGATGAAGATGATGGAGTGAAGCATAATTAATTTATTTACCACACCCACTTATAGATGAGGATTGGGGCATGAAAAATCCAATCCAAGCTATTAAATTTTAATATAAATGCACGACATGCCATAGTCACCAATTTTTGCACCAAAGGCATGACAGTGCATGTACTTGATCAAGTCTATTCATTCCTTGTAAATCTAACTTTTTTGTCTTTTACTTCTTGATATTCATCTGAAGTAAAGATTGATATTACATATGTTTCATGACATGTTTGCATGGAGCATTGTTTGATGTTGTGGCCTACATCTAGGACTCCTTCCCACATGTAAGTTCAAGTACGCACTCTTTTTCCTTTTACTATAGTAATTTATCTTTGTTGCATTAGTATAAAAGGGGAGGCAAATATAGACACTTAAAAATAACATTTAAGCTGAAATCATGTAATTGTGACCACTCTTTTACACAGTTAGATCTAAACCTATATTAGGACCCCTTTTGATCACTTTCAACCACCTTTCACACTCTTCTAATAAGCTAATATATGACCCCAAAATGAACTTATCCCTATCCTTATCAAAATTAGACACCTTTTAAGCCCTGCCTAACCCTGAGCATGGTATAATGACCCATTAGACAGGAATGCCCTAGGGGCATGAGATTATTACTCTAATGTCCTCCCCCCTCTCTTATCTCCCTACTGAATAATGACTAATTTCCCAAATTAAAATCTATAGGAAGTTCATCCCATGTCCCTAATGAACCCCATTCAAACTATTGTCAATGATATGAATATACAAACAATTTTTAAATCATTTTGAATGGAAGGGGATTCCACACTAAAAGGTACTAGAATCACACTTGCAAACTGAGATCACAATACCTATTTCTCCCAATTATGATTGCATACATACCTAGTATCCTAGAGCTCAAGTTTGAATACATTTTAAAGGCCATAAGTCATGATTAAATCACTTAATCACATAAGTATTTCACCATCATCTAGTATATTGCACTAGTTATTCACACACCACCATAGCATGGGAGAACTACATGAAGTTTGATCCCTCTTTAGAGTATTGGAACTAGGTTTTTGGAATAAAATTAGTTATATAGTGGTCTCCACAAGTGATCGCAAGATCTTGCACTAGATATAGGATCTGTAGATAAAAGCATTGAGAACCTAAAAACCCTAATTTCCTCACTACAAGTTGATAGGAGTGCTTTAGGTTGGACAAAAACACAACCCCTATAATGTCCTCTTCTAGTGCTATTATCCATGCCTAGATTCATTTATAGATTAATGATTCTAATCACCAAACCTCTCTACAAGTGAGTTTCAGACCCTGATTCCTCCTTGAGGCAAAGTTTCTAGCTTAATCTTTTTTTTCCTTACACTTTGCTATTTTTAGTAAGTCTCCAAAATATGGTAGTTAAAAATAAGTGAATGTTATCATTGTTATATTATTTTCCTAATTTTTCATAGTAGTTTTTTCATTTAGGGTTTTCACATAAATCCAAAATTTGATAAAACATTATGCACCATTATCACTAGAAATGAATATGCACTTTGGCTGTGATTGATAATACTAGCCTCTAAAATCTCTTGTACCATGTTTTTAATTTCAATCTTTTGTAAATTTGGGTATTTTTAAGGTTTGATGTTTTGCAGTTGACCCCATATTAAAAATTAAATGGCATGATCATTATCCCTTTTTTGGGTAGTCCTTTTGGAATTTATCCAAAAATGGCTGAGTGGTTATCAACAAATTCTTGTAAATATGGTTGTGTAGACATATATGTTGGTTTTAATTATAATGAAAACACTTGTGATATAAACCCATCTACTCCATTTTTTATAATCTTTTGTATTTAGTGAAAACTAACAAATTTTGGATACTTTGCACGTAATCCATGGAGTTCAAATGATCTAACTTCAGAATGAAAATGCACCAATAAATCTTGGAAATTCATCTCTATCATTCCCAATGTTCTGAGCCATTAGACTCCTAAAATGATGTCCAACACACCCATGAGAATATTAAACAAAGGAGAGTCTAACATGTAATCTCCCATGGAACTTTTGATACTACAACATTTCCCTAAACAACTAACAGTGTCACATTTGTAATCATAACCTATAATTGTAGAGTTGGATAAATAATATAGTTCAATACTACCAGATTATTTTCAATAAAATTATGTGTACTTCCTACAACAATTAGAACTTTCACCTTTTGTTTCTTTAGGAAACCCACTACCTTTAAGTTTTGTTTGGTGCTACTTCCTAAAATTGCATGGAAAAAGATACTTGGTTTGGTATGTTTTTATTCCTCCTTTATCTCATCCTAAACCTCACTTGCTACTTTCTCATCCTCTTCTTATTCATTACCACCTTCAATGTAAAACATATTTTCTCAACACATTTATTCCCTCTACTATATTTTTTGTCACAATGTAAACATGACCCTTTTTCTAGTTTATCTTAAAAAATTTGAGCATTCAATATGGTAGGCTAAGGGAATTATTATGTGAATTAATGTAATATTTGCTAGTAGTGAATCCTTACCATTTCACTAGATCTCTTTCCTTTTCCATGTTTAAAAATACCATGGACTTTGATACTAAACTTGGTTTAAACATTCAAACATTAATTTTGATATTATCTTTGAGCCTACCCAAGAACAGGCATTCACTTGTTGTATTTGATGTTTTATACAGAAATACATGTTCTATAATTGTTAAATATAATCCTCGACATTCCCTATTTGTCACAATTTTTATGACAAGATAAAGTAGCTATTTGTTACACTTTTTATAGAGCATATGTATTTCATCAGTAAACACTACCTAGGTAATAATAAGGCCCTTATTTTTATTTTGTGTACATGGGGTCTAATGTAAATCAAATAAACTCTCCTTTTAATTGATCTAGGTGCCCAAAGCCTTATCATCAAACTTTTTCATGTCCACTTTTGTTAGCTTGTTCAGAAACCTTATTTTTAAACTTGGATTGTTTTGGCTAGTAAAATTTGATTTGACAGTTGTAGATTTATTGGATAGTGACAATGTTTTCATATTATCCAAGCCCATCTAATATTTTTTAATTTTTAATTGATATTTCTCAATAAAACAAGGGTTCTTTGAAAATAAAGTACTAAGTTTTATGTTGAATTATATATATATAAATAAAGTCCCAACCAAAGGTTCGACACCTAAATCGCCTTAATCGGAGTTGCTTGGCAAAGTAGTTAGTTGATGATGTCATCTTTGCGCATAGAGATCTTTTCTCTCTCTCTGCGCAATGATGAGAGTGACGACAATTCACATATAATCATTACTCCCACTTATATAGATAGAGTTGGCATTTTGTATTGTAACAAACTTATCCTTTCAAAATGTTACTCTTCCACGTTTTGACTCCTTCAAATCATACTATTGACTTTCGACATTTGTAAAAAACGAGTGGACTCTTTATGAGAGTTTGTTATTGCTATGATTTTGAACTGCCCCCTTTTTTTTTTTAATTGCTTTACACCTCACTCTCCTCCTTGGAATTTCAACTTTACCCTTCCCTTCCTGTCTATTTAATTTTTCATTTTAAGCAACTCTCAAATGTAATTTTTTTTAATTCAAAACTTCCATATTCCCATCCGTCTCCTATTAAATATGAGCATTCTTTATATTTTTATATATTTAAATGAGTATATTAAAAATATATACATAATGTTATGTAATTTTTCACCTTGTAACTATCTATGTCCTATAGAATTTTCATAGGGAATTTACAATTTATAATTAAAATAAAAAAGATGTTATATTTCTAAAGCTTACATTAAATTATAGTATAAAAAAATGGGTTTTACATCATAATGTAATATATTTAATTAATTAAATTTAATCATAAGTGATTAGATGATATCTCAGGTCTAAAAAAATAATTAAGAGATAGTTTAAAGGAGTGTTTTGGTTTGTAAGTAATTTAAAAACAATTGTCAGTTTGAATGTGGAATTAGAAGTTTTGTGGTAAGACTATGAGAACCTTGAAAACTAACTACTCGCTAAGCTCCTCCCAAAATACATGTACTCTATATTCATGGCCCTAGAACTATGAACTCTATAATTATAAGAAATGGTAGATATACAAAAGTTTAGTTGATGACTACATTCATCAGGGTTAGGAATTTGAAAACCTCATTTGGTATTCTAAATATTCACACCAATCATTGAGAGTTGCTTTCTTCTTCAAACTCTAATAGGGTAATGAACCCTATAAAGGATAAGAAACATGATGTAATTTGGGGCATGTGCTTAGGGTCAATAGGAGGAGATTTCAGCAACAATTACTTATTAGGGCCCTCAATGATACACAATATCAAATGCAACACGCCAAGTAAAATGCAATTTAACCAATCCACTTATTGTAATGCAAGTGTGTCATTAAACAATGATCTTCAATGTTACAATGTATGTTTGATTTCTTCTAAAATGCTCAATAAAATGCAATGATAATAGACGTTAGATGTGTTGGTGTCTCCAAATGTGCCTATGAGGTTAGGTTTTCCAAAGACCAACATACAGGGGCTTTTACCCTCTTGTTTTAGGACTATTGATGGTGAAATCTAAGGCACAAGTTGTAGGTATTGGGCTCTCCTACGTATCCCATGTAGAAAATATCTTGGGGCTTGCATTGTTACCTCAGAGAGTTCACACCTTCTCATTAAACACTACAACAAACTTGATAATTTTGCATCACTCTAACTACTCAAACTTGTTGATAAGATGGGTCTTCTAAGTCTAACAATGGATCAAGAGAAAATAAACAATAAAAGGGAAAAGATAAGGCGGGAAAGGGGATATTTCAAGTCAAGTGAGAGTGTTAATGCTTTAGGAAAAATCCACGAGTGTAACTATGGTTTTACCTCTATATGTCAAGTCTCACATGAGCTCCAACTAAACCATACAAGGCAAAGAGCCTAGGGGGAATAGTAACTGGTACAACCCCTACAATGTTATCCCATAAATTGAACAATTATAATATTGTTAAAAACACTTATGTGTATAATTGTTTAGGTAAACATGATAAATCACAGACTTTAGTTATAATAACAAACAACTCGTTCTAACTAAGCACACACACAATGTAATTTAGACTCATATCATAGTCCAAATTATTAACATTCACCACTTCACCATGGGAAAATGGGGAAGGATTCCATAAAGAGCACATCATAACCACAAACACTTTTACAATTTCTTTTAATTTATTACATTTTCTATTAAGAAATCTAACCTAAAAACATTATTACATTGCAGTATATATAGAAGGAATGAGATCCATCCAAAAAAGGGGAAATGTAAAGTCAATCATATCTCCCATGGTTAATTTGCTTATAACAACACATATTCAAAAGAGATAAAATAGAATGGGACCCAAATATTAGACACAACATTCCCACTTTGTGACCACTCAAATATACAATGATTATCGTTTAGTTGAGACTTACAATGAGACTATCACCTAGTTATTTATGTGCTTCTTTTGTTGGCAATGCTTGAGCAATTAGATTAGCCTCTTGGTCCATATTAGATAGGTTGACAGGGGGATCTCAAAACAACACCTCTCCATGTGTCAACAACTCATTGGGGGTCCTCTGTAGGAATTCCAACATGTTATTGACACTAGTTACCTTGTTAATAATATCCATGGCCTACATGGCTAAATCCATTATGGCATGAACTCAAACCTTATTATCTTTAGAGACCTTCATCTATAAATCTAACTTAAATATTTTGAGGTGCACTCTGAACTCATCCATTCTGATGATTATGACATTTTTGTTAAAAAATATGGTGATGTTACCCTCCTTTAAAAAGGCCAACATCTTATCTTTGATCTTATCTAATGGGAAATTTATTGCTTTCATGTCCCTTAGCCACTCTTAAAATGAGGTTCTCATATTCCAAGAAAATGTTCGATACATGTTGAGATCCGTCAATGGCATGATATTTAGCCAAGGAAACATCCCCTTATTGATCAAAACCCCCATTTTCTTAACTTTTTTTTATCCAATCTGACAATTCACTCTAGATATCCTTGTGCATTATGATAAAGCACGTTCCCCTTCATAAGACCTTCAATCACCTTCCCCAAGGCAAAAATTTTCTCAGATAGTGCCTCCTCAACCTTATTTATCAATTAAACTAAGAAGGTGATCCTTGCTTGGGAATCTAAGGTCTTCAATTGCTATTTCAATTCTTCCATGATCTTCTATGCCATGTCATGAGAATCCCTTACCACAAAGACTAGGTCTTCTATAATGTGATCCCCCTATGTATTCCTCCTCTTTCTAGTCAATGACAATAATTCCTCCTCATTCTGCTAAATCACAAAATCTCATTCTTATGTAAATTTCTAGGTCATGACCCCATTCATTCAACATGTCTCCATGTATAATTTGAATTAGATGTTTGGGTCACCATGATATATCATTTAAAGTCTATGTATCTTATTCGCCTACAAGGAATCTATCCATTCCCATCCCTATAGTGATTCAATAGCTCTTCAAGTGATATTAGTTGAGGGTGTAGCTATGAAAATCGATGGTGGAGGCATGGATGGATAGAGCATAAATTCAATAGGGACTTGAATGGAAAATAGAGGTGTGGGAGTGGGAGATAAATTGGGAATGGAAAAAAGAGCTACCCATTGAGTCATGTGAGTTATAAGATGCTCTTATGTCATGCGGACTAAGGGTCCAATGACACCTAAGAGATTGGTCATCATACTGAAACATAATATGGATCTACTGAAGGTGAAGCCATGGGGACCAAGGATGTAAGAAAGTGGATCCCAAGGAAGATCTGTTGCTGATATAAGGTTGAGATGTTGAGAAATCCAGGAAGCAATCTAAGGACTTTGTGCTATAAATGTAGGAGTAAAATGACAAGCTGTGAAGGATGGATTTATGGAATTTATGTGTCTAAATGGTTTCAAGGCAATTGGATTGAAGTGTGTAGTAAGCCTAGGTTATGAGTAAACTACTTGGGTAGTGACACTCAGAAGTGGGGAGCTTTGAGAAGCTTGTGCCACTAATCCATGTCTTGTGTAGACCCTTGTCACATTGGATGTTGAGGGATTACCCATAGGACTAGTAAATGAAACTACATGGATGCAAATAATTTGGTAACTTGGAGTAAATTCCCTTTAAAACTAGGGGCACATGAGTTGTAGAAGTACTAGACATACTAAATTAATTGGCACTGCAATGGGAAAAACAACATGGGATCTAGAAACTACTGGAACATTTGTAATTGGTGCATTAGGAATTTCAGAACCAAGAGATGAAGGATAATTATAAATAATTGGAGAACATAGAGTTACTGAGATAACAGGAAAAAAGAGAAATGCAAATTTTGTGAATAATATATTTCACTAGGGAGTTGGGAATTGTAGGGTTAAAAATTGAAACACCAACAATTGTAGTAATAGAAACTGTTGGGATACTAGCAATAATAAGGGAACCCAATTGAGTCTGACTAAAAGCTAACCCAATTGATGAAGTGAATTCTTGTTATGTAGGCATGGTGGAAGTGGGAGGTACTAGATCTAGGCATAGGCATGGTTGGGTCTTTGTGGATATTTTTTGAGACTAAAAGCCACTAAAGATATGTAATGCTTGTTCAAAATAATGTTGATTTATCTGGGTTGTTTCTCCACATGAGGTAGAAGTGGCTAATGAATATGGGGAAACCATTAGAGGAATCCCATGCAATAATATGTCTTTGATCCTTCTACTTGTCTTTGGGGTATCATCTATGGGTTGGGGCTCATTTGGTCTCTCCTCTAAGATTTACTTCCCAAACTATTTCCCTTGAAGTTCCATTGCAACATTTAACTTTCCAATCACTTCATTATCATTAGTTGGGTTCAGATGATACTTTTCATCTTCATAAGTTTCATGAACATATGTGATGTTTAGTCTTGATCTCAATGAATCCACATGCCTTTGGACATTCCCATAAGGTTCCCATTGCCTATCATCATGAAATGGTAGACTAAAATAATATCTATGTGTTTCCATGTCTACC
>JARHVA010006375.1:90000-112500 GCA_037957365.1 Torreya grandis | reverse complement strand
ATTATATTATGAGAAACATAAAAGGACATCTAGATCATCTTTGGCTCTATTTTATTTCCTATACCATGACCAAATCCAAACAATAACATGATAGATTCTTTGCATTGAATCATTCTTCTAGAATTTTCTTCCATTATCATTGGCATTTACTTCACATTATGATCATCATCTATATGACCTTCTTCTACATGGTATGGTGAAAAGCTTCAAGCCTCATGGTATGATGAAAAGCTTCAAACCTCAAGGGGCATCTAGATCATCTTTGGCTCTATTTTATTTCTTATAACATGACCAGATCCAAACAATAACATGATAGATTCTTTGCATTGAATCATTATTCTAGAATTTTCTTCCATTATCATTGGCATTTACTTCACATTATGATCATCCTCTATATGACCTCCTTCTACATGGTATGGTGAAAAGCTTCAAGCCTCAAATCCTAGTGAATATTCTAATGAGTTAGATTCGCAAGATACCTACACTTCTATGATATAGTTTTCCATCATCTATCATGTCAACAATCAACAAAGGTGTATAATCATGCAATTATTTTAAGTTAATGACATACATGTGTCCTTATCATAATATAATCATGTGTGCATTACATTAATTAAACCTGATGTGCATGCTATCATATCATATCGTATCCTTTTGATGTCAATTCTAAGCTCTGACATAGTCTTTTAGCTTTTACATATGTATACTACAGTCTTGAGTACACCTATATTCCATCAAAATGACAATTTTCTTGGAGATTTGGACTTGAGTCTTAAGCCAACTCAGACTCTTGGATTATGTCATGAATCCCATGACTTAATCAAATATTAGTTCATGAAACTTTCATGTCTTCCTAGTAGATGTTCATCATATGCTTCATCTCAGAGGATTTTCTTCTATCTAAAATCTCGAATTCTCTTAATTATTTCATTATATTCATCATATCTACCAAATTATTATTAATTTATTTAATTTGAAATTATTTAGTTATTTATTTAGGTAGATTCACTATTTAAATAGTGTTATGCCAAAATCCATCATAGTTTACCGAACACAATAGTGGACCAATATTTAGATAAGAGTTATTTACATTTAGTTTCATTAAGTATTTTATTAGGATTAGAGATTATTTAAAGATTAAAAGTTTTTAATTCATTATGTATATTCAAATGTTGTTTCTTATATATATACCTAAAGTTAGAGTTTCTAATAGGTTAATGTTTTTAAAGGTTTCTTAGTTTTTGTCTAGTATTTTTTATATTCCCAGTTAGGTATATGTTGCTTTATGTTAATAGATTCTTTTTGGTCAATATCAAATTATAATGTTCATAGTTATTAATGTCTTCAAGGTGTTAAAATATTTTTTTATTGGTCGAGTCTATTATAAATCGTTTGGGTCTATTATTATTAAATGTGTCAAAAAAAATTCAAAAGTGTCAAACTTTTCTATTTAGTCTTCATCAAGTCATGTTTTTATCTAGAGTCAAATTTGTAAAAAAAAAAAAAAAAGGGCCTCACCAATGCATTTTTTCTTATACACAATGTCCGCACTATGGGGGGATTTTTCCTCAACAAAAATCATGCATATAATCTTCATTTTCATTATTTATAATTAAAACAACTTCATCTATTGGAAGGAGGAAATGAAGGCTAGAAGTTTCATATCCTCTTTTTAGCCACTAGTGATGGGGCCACTTTCTAGTTTTAGTTGTGTGTGTTGTTTTATTTCAGTATGGTGTGGTGTGAATAAGAATAACTATTGGACGTCTATTCACATTTTTCATAAGTGAAATATATATTCCTAGGTGACTTCTCTAAAATGTGATAATGATGAGAGATATAATATATAATGCACATCAAGATGTGGTTTATGGTAAGACACTTGTAAAATCATTGTTTTGTGGTTTCTGGTTATCCACTTGTAAAACTACTATTTTGGTTGTTGGTTAGTTATATGTTAAACTATTAGGTATTATTTTATGGTTTCTTTTTATCCACTTGTAAAACCACTATTTTTCATTCTTGTTCAGTCATTTATAAAAACATTATGTAAGGTTTTTTTATTGTCTTCTAAAAATCACCAAGTCATGAGTATAGGTGCAATTATGGGAGAGTTGTTTTCCCCATGTTCATATTAAGGGGGTGTAGATATTATTAATAATGTTCAAAAGGGGGTGAATTTTTTTGATAATTTTAGTAGGAAAAAAGGGTCTTGAACCCTAAACAAAATAATCCCCAAGGTAAAAAGGTTTCAAATGAACCATAAGTAGTACATTACCAGCGCTTGAACAACAAACAAAAAATGAAAAACACTAAATCAAGAAAGACAACAAGACCATTAAGGACTATCAATAGTCCCATAATTGGCCAAAAACTTGACCATATCCTTGTAATAAATGAGGCTTTCCACCCCCACATCCCCGACCTTGTCATCAAAGTCTTTGACAATAACAAACAATGGGGTAAACATTGAGGTATAGTGTGTTCATATTATTAATGTACTGGCATAAATATTATTATAATAAAAATATTATGTTAATAGTCTAGAAGTTATATTTATCAGTTAATAGAATATATTGTTAATAACAATATATTCATATTTAGTGGGTTTGTAAGTTTAAGTTATATAGGGATATTTACAAAGATTGTGGTGGAGATTTGATCTCCCCAAATATAGGAATGATTTTCCTATATATTATGTACTCCTATATGGTTTTATATGAAATAGAATAGTAGAATATTATTATGGTGTGATAGTATATTTCTTCTCTATGTATTCAAATTTTTGTTATTCATGCTTAAATCTAAACTAGATCTATTAGGCTCTACTACCATATTAGATTTTTTCAAATATCATGTTAAAATGTTTAAAAATATACATAAAATTGAATCAATATTACATTGGCAAAGAATCAATCCACAAACTTGATATGAGATTTGACAAGTGAGAAAACTATCAAGTACATTAAAAATCCCATAATATTATTAGAATCTTTACAAATAATTAAAATATAAGTACATATCTATAAAAAGATAAGAGAGGGAGAGAATAATATCCTTAAGAAAAAATAGTATCATAATAATGTAGTATAAAGTCAAGAAGTGTCTAGATGAAAAGAGAGGAGGAGAGTGATCTTTAAGTAGAGCAAGAGGAAGGATGATGAAGTTACAAGAATATTATCATGACCTTACAAAGACTACTTAATGTGTATAATGTGTCCTATTACTAAATAAAGTGGGGAAAATTATGTTCCATGTGGGGATATGAATTACTTATCCAAGTAACTCCCAAATCCTATAAGTGAATAAGTGAGATCCACCTCATAAATCTATGATAAAGTGTATTTACAAATATAATAAATGAATGCATTAAAGAGACTTAGGATAAGCATAAATATCTTAAAATGAACATAAATAAAGTTAATATCCAACACTAAATAAATATGCAATATTAGCTTATATGTGTGTGTGTGTGTGTGTGTGTGTGTGTGTGTGTGTGTGTGTGTGTGTGTGTGTGTGTGTGTGTGTGTGTGTGTGTGTGTGTGTGTGTGTGAATTGATTTAAGCTTAGATGGAATTATAATTCCTTGAAAAATTAAATTTTAAGGATTGTTTAGTACAAGTAAGGAATGCTTATATTATAGTGAATAGATAAGACGTATTTGGTGGAGAAAATGCATATGTAGTGTAGTTTTCAAAATATGGAAGACAAATTTTTTTTGAGGCCTTCTTTGAGAGATAAAATAATGTTCGATAAGAATAAAAAATTTCATGAAGGAATTAAAAAATTACAGGAACACAAAGGTTTAATATTTTCAGTAAAATAATATGTCAATAAAAATATACATTTTCATAAATCACCATACTAGGTAGATTTTACATAGTATATAGCCTTTTTTGTCATTTTTTTAATTTTTCAAAACTGTTTATGAGCACCATTTATTAAAAAAAAAATCACAATAAAATAAAGTTGTATAATGATCAAAGATTGCATGAAGGAAGAGATATGTAATGGGAACATAATGGCAAAATATTTGTAGTAAAATGATGCAGTAACATCAAGAAAACTATGTAAATTTGATCATGTGAAAGAGTTTTTGGTATCTTATCATCCCATATAATGGATTGAGTCTTTTGAAGAGTCATTACATGTCTTAGATTGGGTGTTCTTTTCCTTGGTTGAGTTTCCTCGACAAAAACCTTAATTCTAAAATTTGAATGGTGTTAGTTTACTTAAGAGCATTTGGTGTAATTATCAAAGAATGTAATGTAAGTAAATGTTTTTATAAGCTCCTAAATGAGGATAGGTGGGGTTAGATAATTTTTTTTATGTACATGTCATATGTAAAATGACATAGACTAAAGCTTTTGAATGTACTTATCATGTCAAGCTAGTTGTCTTAAGAGTTAGTTATCAAGAATATAGTTTACTCAATAATGCAATGAGTTTTTATATTGAAGTAGATGTTATAATCATATTAGTAAATAGGTATTTGTTATTATTTAGTTATAATTTTGAGAAGAGGCATTGGTATGGAGTAGTATGAGGAATGAATTTTTTTGATGAACTCTATATTTTGTCTATAAGATAAACTTCTAATGTAGAGAAAGTTTGAAGTGATTCCTATTTTATCTATGTTTTTATTGTATATATATGTAATTATATGTTTTTACATCCTACAATATTTTATAATAATATTTTTTGTATGCAAAGTTGGATGTTACAAGACTGTGTCAAGATTATGTATTGATCTTGAGAGACTTGTGAAAAGGAACACTATCAAGAATGTTAACATGTAGTGGAGGGTGATACCAATAAGTAGAGGCACTAGATTAATTATTTTATATGCATATATAATATTTTATCTTCAATAAAAGATAAAGGTTCAATTTAATAATTTTGAGAACCTTGTTCATAATAACTAGTCAATCAAACCTATGAATGTGCCTTTGAAAACAAAGTTTGTGAAAGGATAGCTATTTTTAAAGGATGGAGATGTTGTTTAGAATAAATATGAATAAATATACACATTAATGAGTGGTTAAAAGCATTAGGTAAATCATTGTGCATTCAAAACCTTGTGTTGATTTGTAATAGTCAACATGTATTCATAGAACCCTGCCAAATCCATGAATGGAACATGATTAAAAGGAAAACAAGCAAAGTTTGAGTCTAGAAAAGTTTATGAATATATGTAAAATAATTATTTATTTAATTATAAGTTTTTAAGGAGTAAATAGATCAAATAAACCCCAAATGAGCCCTTTCGAGCTTGTAACAGTTTGTAGAAACCCTAGTTTAGGGTTAAAACACGAAAGTGGAATAATAAACATTATAACTAAAGAAAATTGACAAAATTTTGTAGTTTGAAAGGTATTTTAATGTATAAGAATATTTTAAAGTATTTATAACACTACAAACTCCATATGTATGGGAAAATCTAATTGTGTAGTAAGTAGGTGTCTTTAGGCCTAATCAAGATTAATTTGAATGAGAAAGAGGCTAGAAAAGGGTGAAATATAGTGAGTTAGTTCATGAAAATTTATATATATATATATATATATATATATATATATATAAAATATGATATAGGGTGGTATAAAATATATTTATTTTATCACAAATAGATATAACCTATCTATACTAGAGGAAACTATCATAAAAAAGTTAGTAATAGAGAAGTGAGGTTGAGGGCTTGATAGTCGAAAAATGCAATTGAGGTTGTAAGAGGGGTTAATCTGAGTTAAAAAAAGCATGTTAAACCTAATAGTGACTAAAAAATATCAATTTTTTTATCAATATGACCCTATTCAAGAATGAAGGTGATTTGGCATAGAGAAGCTTGAAGACTAGTGAGACTAATGTGTGTGAGATGAATGAAAAGGAGTGAGAAGGTGAATAAAAGCAAGTGAATTGGTGAGTATTGTATGTTTAGATGTTATAGACTAAAATAATTCATTAAAGAAACTTAGTTATATTATCATGCATTATAATGACATTAATCCTAGTGGAGAAGTTGACAAACAAGTGGAGATTGAAGAGATTGAATGCATGAGGGTTGATTGTAGGTATCGGAGTTGGGATTAGATTAGGGAATGAAATAGGTATATTAATAATTTGGTATTAGAGATTTAATTTAATTGGTATAAGAATAAGAAAAAAATAAAATAAAATAAGGTACAAGTTTTAATTAGTTTTCATTTTGAGTTTTGATATGTTAATGAGATAGTGTTGATAGTATGAATGAAAGAAAAGATGATGGTAAGTAGCCCTAAAGTTAGTGAGGCTTGTTCATGTGAGAGATATTTTGTAAGATCAAGAGTGAGCTCAAGAGAAGAGATTAAAGAGAGATAAAGGTTTCCTAGGAAAAGGATAAGAGAAGATATAGAGTTAAGCTTGAGGTGATAGAGATTGAGATAGACCCAAGTGAGAGGTCAAGAATGGCAAGTGGATGAGGCTCATAAAAGATAATAGGTCTAGGTGAAACCAAGATTTTAGGGGTAGATAAGATGAAGATATATAAGGGAAAGATAAAATAGGGCATGAATGAGAAAAGCTACCACAAAGAGAGAAAGGTGCAAGAAGACACCAAGAGGCGAGAGAAGGAAAAACAAATGACAAAACTAAGGAAAAAAGATCAAGTTTGTTTCCAAGTGACCTTGTTCAAGAATGAAGGTGATTTGGCCTAGAGAAGCTTGAATCCTAGTGAGACTAGTATGTGTGAGATTAATGAAAAGGAGTGAGAACGTGAAGATAAGCAAGTGAATTAGTGAGTATGAAATGTTTAGAGGTTCTAGACTAAGGGAAGGCATTAAATAAGCTTGGTTAAAGGATCATGAATTAGAATGACATTAATCCTAGTGGAAAAGTTGATAGATAAGTGAAGATTGAGGAGATTTAATGCATGAGTGTTGATTATAGGTATTAGAGTTGGGATTAGATCAAGGAATGAAATAGGTCTCTGCATCATAAAATTATTCATTAATTAAACTATATGGTTACAATAAATCAACCTATCAGGTAGACTTGACAATTCTTATAATTTTCCAAGTAAAATTTATTTCAAACTAGATACTATTATATAAAGGTATTATAGGTTGGATGTAATTATTAAACCATGAAATTTGGATGAATAATTCAATGGATATTTTCATTTTCATTTTTAGTTTTTTTTTGCAGTAGGGGTAAAATTAGAATTGTAGTTCATTTTTAATGTGAAAGATGCATTAGTGGCTTTGGTCCACTTATTTTTGTTATGAATATTTTATATTGGATCATTATTTTTCTAAATTAGATCAGGAGAAGGTGGATTTTTTTGATTTGAAAATTTTAAGTTTCCATTATGAATATGTTGTGAGTTCATTTTTTATATCTTTCAATTAGATTAATACCTTGTGTTTTATTTTATTATATTTTTCACTCCTTTGTTTTATATGCTGTTTTTATGAGTTGGGTAGATTGAAATTATGTTATTATTATCATTTAATTAGAAAACTATGGCATTATTAAGTATTTGTAGATGAATGAACATTTTAATATTTTGTAACATATTATCTTCACAAAGCATGCATATCAACTTTACTCATATTTTTATTAAATCCTTATATTATGTTTCCATATTTATTTAAAATAAAGTGAATATTGAGCTTAATAAATATTAGTCTATCTTAAATTAAAATTTATTTTTGTTTGATTTAATAAATAATAAATTGATAAAACATGGATATATTTTATATATATGCTTTCTTATCTTTTGATGATTATTTATGAGATTCAAATAATTACATAATATATTATAATCATTTCAATTATCTATTTTTATGGGGTGTTGTTTGAACACATGGGTGAATGTTAGTGTAAAATATACCCTTGAAAAGTGGTAGGTCACATGATTCAAATTATATTCTACTAAAGGATTAGTTTTAAGAATCACAACGTACACCTTGTGCCTTGGGTCATGTGTTTTTAATACTAAAATGAGATGGTATATAAATGTCAAATGTTATATCCTATGCAATAAACTTGAACATTTTTAGTTTTATAAGGAAGGCACTTGAACCCTAAATAATTGACTTGTAGTTAACATCTCATACCCCTCTCCTTCATGCATCTCCATATTTTTATGTGTTTTAAACCACATCAATAGAAAGATGACACTAGAAATAGGGATGGATTTTTACAACTATGTTTCCATCCAATACATGGATTTATTTCATTTTTATATTAAAATATAGAAAATTCAAAATAAAATAGAATTTTTTTAATTGAAATATGTCTTGTCTTATTAAACTAGCCATAAACATCACATACATTTATCTTCAACCTTGAAAGGATCTATTTAATTTTATTACTAATTTTAAATTAATTAAAAATGTACTATTGAATATAATATTATTTATTAAAAATCTACCATGAATATTTTGACATGAAATTTGAGGATATAGTTTTTATTTTATATCATGTTAATTTATAATAAAAAGTTTATAATTGGTTTATAGACTTGGCACCTAATTATTTTACTAGTTGGTATAATTTTGAAGATGATTTTTTATTTAAATTTTTTAAAAGGATTGATGCTCATGGTTTTATAAAATAATTTATTATGATTAAAAGAGAACCTCATGATAGCACAAGGGATTATGTGTGTACACACACACACACACACACACACACACACACACACACACACACACACACACACACACACACACACACACACACACACACACACACACACACACACACACACACACACACACACACACACACACACACACGTGCGCATGCACACACGCACGCACGCACGCACACACACACACACACACACACACACACACACACACACACACACACACACACACACACACACACACACACACACACACACACACACACACACACACACACACACACACACACACACACACGTGCGCATGCACACACGCACGCACGCACACACGCACACATGCATTCATGCATTAATACATACATCCATTATTCTATCATGAAGTTATATTTTATTTAGAATAAGTTATTTTAGAAAAACATGAACATCAATCCTTTGATAAAATTAAAAAAATTCATCTTCAAAATTATGCCAACTATTAAAAGAATTATATTACAAGTATAATAGACAATCATAAATTTTAATTATAAAGTAACATGATATAATATACAAATTATATCCTCAAATTTCTCATCTATATTTTGTGTGTGTGTGTGTGTGTGTGTGTGTGTGTGTGTGTGTGTGTGTGTGTGTGTGTGTGTGTGTGTGTGTGTGTGTGTGTGTGTGTGTGTGTGTGTGTGTGTGTGTGTGTGTGTGTGTGTGTGTGTGTGTGTGTGTGTGTCAAAAAAATTATAAAAAAATGTCACTCATCAATAGACCTTCTAAAGCAATGAAATATTTCTAGTATGAGTAAGTTCATTAAAAAGTATCTACTTTAATTTAAAATGTCAAGTTTCAAGAAGAATAAGACATTTTATATGATGATGAATGCTAAGAGATTTTAAATCAAGAAGATCATAATCAACACATGTAACAAAAATTAAAATAATGTTTTTATTTACCAAATGATCCAAATCTCAAAGAGATTATAGTTATTGAACCACTGGCTCCTAACATTATCATCACCAAACATCAAGTAAATAAATATCTTTTTTATGTTTGATCAAAATTTGAGTTAAATTTTACGTATGTTTATACTTACTTTTATTTTAGAATAAGGGAAAATTAATATGTTGAACACATGCATTTTTTGAGGGTTTAAAAAAAGTAAACTAAAATGATTATTGAATTAATAAAAATATGTTCTGACATGTTTTATAAATTTAAATGGAATAATATTACGTTTACTAAATAATTTTAAGGCATTATATGAAAAGTTTTCAAACCCAAAATTTGAAATTTGATTGGAATTGTTTATTTATATTATAATATATAAGTTTTTATTATCAATTTTAGTTAAACTTTCCTTTAAATTAGTTGGTTTTATAAAATAAGGTTATTGTGACCATTCATATACCTCATATAGTTTATCATAGTTGAAATTTTTGCATAGTTAAATATTCATGGGATTATCATGAGGCATTTTAAGCTTTAAATTAAGGTATGTGTTATAATTGAATTCATATTTTATTTGAATAAAATGTGTTTATTAGATTTATAAAAGTTTTTGGCAATAATTTAACACTAATTTAGAGTCTGCTGGAAAATGGTGTAAAATAGGTCTAGTCAACCCTGTTGATTGAAGAGTGTAGGTATGGATGAGATGGCTGCGAGTGAGAGCTCAAAGGGTTTAATGCACGTGGCCACTTACATAAATGAGTGGCTAGTTTCTGATAGCAATCTATAGGTGAATGAGCAGGAGGCATACTATGTGGGTGCAAAACCTAAGATCAACAAAGTTAACGGATGTCTCCCATGCAGGTAAGATAGGCATGCATTGGTTATCCCCTCAAAAATTGTTAAAGAAGATGTGGATTATCTGGTTTCACATGCACTAATCTATAAGTTTCTAGGAATTTGCCTCTCCTTATCAGCCCTAGAAGCCTAGATTTGCTGGTCATGGTAGACTAAAGGAGATTTTGAGATTATGTTGGCTGGTAATAGCTATTTCATGGTAGATTTCTCTTGTATCTCTAATAAGAATCAGATTTTTGAGGGAGGTCTATATTTCTATGATCATATTGGCCTCTTCATTAAACCCTGGGATGTGGGGTTTAACTCTACTAAAGATTTTCCATCATGAGTTCCAATATGGGTCTGTCTACCCAGACTTCCTCTAGAATTTTGGTGAGAGGACATCCTGCGATAGATTGTTGTTATGATTGGAACACCAACTAAAATCACCCACCAATCTCTAGACAAGAAGATTATCTCCTATGCCTGCATTTGTGTTGACATTGATACTAACAATCCTTTGCTAGACTTTATAGAAATCTATTTGGGCTCCTCATCTTGGATACAACAAATTGATTATGAATCCATCCCTTTTCGGTGCCGAATATGCCATGTGTATGGGCACCTAATGCGCCAATGCCTACAAGCACCCAAAGGCACTGGTATTACTGAGGGATCATATGGTACACAGACTACCAATGCAAATATGAGAAATGGATAGCCTAAGATCTTTGGTAATAGGAACGGCTAGCCTGATAGCATAGCAAAAGGGAAAACCCCTCTGATTAGCCCCACTTTGGAGCACAGCCCCTCCAACTATATTAGACCTAATAGAGAAGGATTTACCTTAGTTCGATGCTGATCTAGGGGATGAGGCCAGAAGTGCTCTCATCTAGAATGATAAGGTGAGGCTGGTTTTAATCATTTTGAAGCTCTAGAAAACATGATCATAGAAGAGGGCACACCTGTAGTGGAGCAGTGTGAGAATCTAGAGTTGGATGGGAAGAGTCTGATTGCCAGTGGCTCCCAAGATATTGTCATTCAGTAACTTTTGAAGGTTGCTCTTGACCCAAAACTAGAAATTCTTGGGATTTCACCTACTTTACAGGACAAAGAGGTTCGCTGGGCATATTTGGTTAAAGAGGTGGCCAATCTGAGCAAAGAAAAGGGATCCTCACTTGTTCTTGGCTTAATGCAGTGACCCTTCAAGAAGATCTCTTCTTCCACACCCTCCATAGTAGGATGTAATAAGGATCAAGATAGAATTAAACTTACATGAGATCTACTGGTAGAGTCAGGAGTGTTGAAGACCTTGGATGAACACTTCCCTCACTCCACTCAATGATCATCCTATCATGGAATGTGAGGGGATTGAATAGCACCCCCAAACAAAAGGCTATTCATAAGCTGATGGTAGATCATTCTCCTGATATTCTTTGTATTCAGGAGATGAAACTCTCTATAGATTCCCTATTCACTTGCTATCCTAATATTTGGTTTGTTGGTCAATGCCAGTGTGTTGGCACCCTAGGGAATTCTGGTGGTCTTGCTATGTGCTGGGATCCTAGGGAAATTTTGCCAATCCACTAGATGGCCTGCATCTCGGCCCACTCAATGGTTGCTTCCTCTTTGGAGATAGGGGAGCTAATTTTAGTCACTAATGTGTATGCCCCTATTGACCTCCTGGGTTAACTCAAGCTATGGAACCACATTCGGTATGTCAGAAGCTACCACCCTTTCCTGCCATGGATTGTTGTCAATGATTTTAATGCTATTCTCAATCTGGAGGAGAAGAGTGGAGGTGTAGCTTAGTTGGGACCTTCTTTAGAGCTTCTTCATAAAAATATTGACTCTTTACATCTCTCTGATGTTAAGCCCCTCAATGGGCTCTTTACATGGAACAATAGAAGGATTGGGGATTCGGCTATATCAAAATGCTTGGACAAGTTTTTTGTCTGTTACTTCTGGCAATCTAGTTCCATTTCCCTCTCTTCTAAAATTCTAGATTGGTGGTGGTCCAACCATTGGCCTATTAAGCTTGCTACTAGTCATATAGCTGCTCCCAAGAAACCCCCTTTCAAGTTTCAATTGATGTGGCTTCGGGAACCTTCCCTTCATGACTTGATGGCTCAATGGTGGAGGCAAGGATGCCCAAACTATGGTACAACCATGTACTCCTTTTCCAAGAAGCTCCAGTATGTCAAAAGGAAATTGAAGTATTAGAATAGTCACTGTTTCAGTAATCTTCAAACCATGAAAAAGAGAGCTCAAGATCGGCTGGACATCATCACTAGACAAATCTGAGACTTTGGCTTGTTTGAAACTCTTCACTCAGATGAATTACAAGCCTCTATAGTTTTAGCAGAGTGGGATCTTTGAGAGGAAATTTATTGGAAATAGAAGGCTCGGGTTGACTGGCTCCAAGAGGGGGATAAAAACATGGCCTTTTTTTGCAACTCTGTGCAGGATCGTCACAACAAGAGCTTCCTCTCTTCCCTGATTACTCTAGATGGTAAGTGCCTAACTTCATCCTAAGATATTTCTAGGGAAGCTATTCGGTTCTTTTCAGCTCTCTTCTTGAAGGACACTCATCTTGATGAGCTCACAGAACACACTGTCTTATCTTGCATTCCTTTTATTATGACTTTGGTAATGAATGAATCCCTAATGCAGCCAATTAGCAGTGCTGAGTTGGAGGGGGTGGTTTTTAGCATGAACAAGGGCAAGGCCCCAAGTCTAGATGGATTCCTGGTAGAATTCTTCTAGGAATTTTAGGATGTTATTAAGCAAGATCTTTTAGATGTGGCTCAAGAATCCTATTTCAACAAAGAAATGCTCTAGGCTTTGAATGCTACTTTTCTTGTGCTCATCTCAAAGAGAGAATAGGCTAATTAGTTGGAATGTTTTAGACCCATTGCTCTCTGCAATGTTGTCTATAAAATCATTAATAAGCTCATAGCAGAGAGGCTTATAATCTACCTTCCCATGGTTATTTCTAAGGAGCAAGGGGGTTTCATGGTGGGAAAACAAATTTTAAATGGAGTGGTTATAGCATCAAAAGATATTCACTCTATGAGTACCTCCTAGGAATGAGCAATGTTTATCAAGCTTGACATGGCTAAGGCATATGACAGGGTTAGCTAAGGCTTCTTGCAGAGAGTCTTGTTGGCTTTTGGCTTCAACCAAGACTGGATCCAATGGGTTCTCAGCTATGTGATGACTCCATCCTATTCCATTATGATCAATGGAGCACCCTCAGAGCTATTTGGCACTTCTAGAGGACTACGGCAAGGAGATCCACTCTCTCCATATCTGTTTATCATCTTGGCAGAGGGACTTGGGAGACTTACTAAGGTCCAGACTTCTCAGCATATGCTTTAGGGATGGTGATGGGGGGAAGGATTACCCATTTTGTCTCATCTCCAGTTTTTTGATGACACTATTCTTATGGGGAGAGCTCAGATTTAGGAAGCTGAAGCTTTTTGGCTCACCCTGGATACTTACTTGGCGGCTTTCGGGTAGAAACTCAATGAGCACAAGTCCTCCATAGTGTTTTTTAACACTCTTGAGCCTATCCAAAGGAGGATTATGGCTATTCTGAGGTTTCAACGATAGTCTCTGCCCCTCACCTACTTAGGAGTCCCCATTATGGTGGGGAGACAACCGAGGCTCTTTTGACAAAATGTGCTAGAAAAGCTAATACATAAAGTTAATCATTAGACTCATAGATGGCTCTCTATGGCTGGCAGGGTGATACTTCTACAATCGGTGATTCAAGCCCTTTTGATTTATCACAGTATGGTTTAGGCTACCCCGGGGTACTTTCTCAAGGAATTCGATGCTCTTTCTTGCCAATTTTTGTGGAGCAGCAATCTGCAAAACTCCAAATGGAGCCTATTGAATTTGGACACTGTTTGTAGGCTGAAAAAGGAAGGCAGCCTGGGGCTGCACTCTGTGATCTCATGTAGTCAAGCTCTTGCTACCAAACTTTATTGGTGTTGGTGCTCTAGTCCAGCTCACCTTTGGGCCCGTATTCTAGCTTTTAAGTACTATCTGAGATCTGACCTAGTGGATATTTCAAGACTCCCTTTAGAGGGAAGAGGGTCACTGGTGTGGGATAATCTCAAGCATGGAGCTCAATTAGTGAAACACAACATTTTTTGGATCTACAATAGAGGTATGGACACTCTCTTCTGGAGCAACTCCTGAGATGGGTTTCCTCCTCTCCTATCCTCACATCCACATCTACAGTAGCTCTATGACTTTTGCTTACTACCGAATGGAATATAGTGAATCATTACAAGGAGGCTTTCAGGATGGGCCTTGTGGTGTGCTACCAATGGAAGAACTCTTTGGATTGGCTGCCCAGGGGTTCTATGGAGGATCAGCTGGAGGTAGCTCAGATTTTGGCCTCTAGAGAGTGTAGATCTTTATAGGACCAGGATGTATTGGCATGGGGTGGAGATGCCTCTGGGAAATACTCCATTTCATCTAGGTACCTAGAGTTGACTAGGCAACTTTTTGGTGCAGGGATGATCTCTTGGGGGAAAAAGGTATGGAATAGCTATTCTTGGCCTAAGTGTAACTTTTTTCCTCTGGGTTTTGGTTTACAATAGGTGTCTTACTTGGGACAACCTCTAAAAATGGGGCTTCCAAGGGCCTTCTATGTGTTTGATATGTCGTAACAATGATGAAACCAGTTCTCACCTCTTCTTCCAGTGCTCCTTTGCCAAACGGATTTGGCACCTATGGTGGGAGGTGTGGGAATGCCCTTGTTGGCATGTAATTTCTCTTACTAAATTTTGGGATAGATTGGGTCACCCTCCCTCTCAGGCTTCACCTCTTCAGGTGGCATGGTGCATCGGCCCATCCTTTATCTTGTGGAATTTGTGGCTTGAGAGGAACAGGAAGATTTTTTAGAATGTGAATATGGAGATCAAAAGCCTATGCGAGAAGATCATGAACTCCATCCTAGAAACTATCCATGCTAAGTGTGAAGGGATCACGGACTTGGGTTTGATGGACTATAGGATCCTGACGTGCCTGGCTTCTATTGATGTGTATCCAAGAGATACCATCTACACCCCTCTTAGCCCTACACATAGATGCCAATAGAGGTTGCACCCTGTTAATTGGAAAGGATGGTGGTCACCTCCTACTACTGGCACCCTCAAAGTCAATACTAATGGGTCATCACTGGGCAATTCAGTTTTAGCTGGTGTTGGTGGGGTGGGACATGATAGCATTGGCAAGATGCAATTTTTATTTTCTATTCATAAAGGCTATCATACAAATAACCTCATGGAAGCACTTGTGATCTTAACGGTTGTTCAACAGTGTTGTCTTCTTAGTTGGCATAGAATCATGTGTGAATCTGATTCATAGGTAGTAATTAATATGCTAAATAAATAGGATTTGGAGATGGTCGATTGGCCTTTGGTGGGGGTAGTGCAATAGGTGCTTCAGCTTTGCACTTCCTTGGACTCTGTGACTTTTTTATATATCCCCCGGGAATGGAACAAGGTAGCAGACTACTTGGCCAAATGGGCCTTTGAGAATGAACCACCTTGGAACATCTCGGACCACACGATGTTGCCCCTCGATTTATTAGAGAAGTTGGATCTACTTGTTAATTAGGATAATGCTATGTAACTTCCTTTTCCTATTTTTAATAAAAATTTTACCCCTCTTTTAGTTAAAAAAAGATTTATAAAAGTTGTTTTGAGATTTTAGTAAAATGTTTGGAAATAATTATCAATTTGAATGATCAATTCCACATTAACATGTTTATTAGTTGTTTAAAATATGAGAAAGACAAAGATATGAATGAACTATCTAATTTAAAATGCATTTTATCTATATATGCCTAACCAATGATGGTTCCCAACCCCTCTTCAAAATAATAGATAAAAGAAAATTACACATAGATGGAGGCTAATTTAAGTAATCTCTACTAGGATATGGATGCATTTTATAATATGGAAATGACTATAATTCAATCAAATCTATCTCTATCAAAGCTATAAATGTCTAACTAGTGGTAAAGTAATGCCTTTCCTCCTATAAACTTGTGCCTTAAATTTTTTGACTAAATTTTTAAAAAACAACAAGATATAATATCTATGTTTAATCTCTGTCAAAAAAATCATAACAAAAAAAAATAATCTTAATAGAATCACATGAAATATAAAATATGGGAAGGGTTACTATGTTGCATGATTATGTTTAAGTCTCTTTTAGTTCCCCATTTTGGTCATTTATTTCATGTAAAGTATATATTTTGTATGATGGTTAAATTGAAATTTTTGGGTTATTAAATACTCAAAAGAATTTCCATACCAAGACACCATTTTTTTTGTCTCAACATACCCAAGTTGTAATAAATCCTAAGACCATGAGATTTGAGATAAACAAATATTTTGCATTCTAATTAAATATGTGTTTCTTTATAAAAGGTGTGTGTGTGTGTGTGTGTGTGTGTGTGTGTGTGTGTGTGTGTGTGTGTGTGTGTGTGTGTGTGTGTGTGTGTGTGTGTGTGTGTTTTCAAATTAGAAGGAATTATAGTGAATTTATAAAAAAAAGATCAAATTGAATGTTAAGTACATAAAAGGAATGTTCAATGTGCAAAAAAGGGTGTTTTACACTAATTTGGTTTTAAACCATAATATGATAGAAACTAGTGATTTAATTCATATTACCAAATATAAAATTTAACAAGAATGTGAATGCATTATATTTAAATTGTTTATAATGATATAAAAAGTGTCATATGCTAAGTATAGTAAGTAAAATAAACATATACATAGATTTTATAATTTAATATTTTATTGTGACTAAAGCATGCGTATGATTTGTCCAGAATCAACAATATTGTTTTATTTACATAGGGTTTATTTTTTCAACTTTCAACCAATATTTATTGTTGGGAGAGACATGTAGTGGTTACTAGTGACCTATGTGTAAAATAAGGTATATGAAAATATGGACAACATTTCATAACTCTAAAATACATGTATATGTGATGTAAAAATTTGATGATGTGCACAACTCTTTAAATCATCCTCCTTCACTTTAAAAACCTTGGTGTGTGTGCACATGAAAATTAACATGCTAACCTATGAAAATGTCTTCTTAAGGTTTGTTTAAGATAACCAACTTAATGGATAGATGGATGTGTGAATCTATAGATTGAGATGATTTATTTTAGTAATGGGTATTAAGATGATAGGTCATAGGGGATGTTCATGATGGAACTATAAGATATTTAACATGTGCTAGTATTCTTTGAGGATGCCAAGTTGGGATATGGGACTCTAAGGTCTATTTTTATTAGTGATGACAAGGAGATGAAACTCTTGATCAATGTTGGGGAAAATGAAGTGGGTGTGATTGGTTTGGATGACTCTAAAGATGTGGTCAATTTTACTAGGTTGGATATGCATTATCAATGACATACACAAAGTGAATGAACTATTTTGAGGCTATTACCAATAAAAAAATATGGAAAGGGGAAATGGACAACTGGCTTGGATAATGTTGTTTTAGTGACCTTGATTTTCATGTAGAATGACTATGGGAGGATAAATAATATATTATTTCTCATTGATATTATTTAGGGAGTTAACAAAGAGATGAGGTATGGGGTTTTAACATAATAATTATACTTTGAGTTCTTCATTAATGTAATTTTTTAAATTTATTCCATGAACATGAGATTTAACCCTAGGGAAAAGACACCTCGAATGAGATAAGGACATTTTAAAAGTGTCATGAAAAAGAGAAAAAATATTATGTGTGAAATGAATCCTATGATCTTATTTTTATGATGTTTTTGTAATGATATAATTTTTTTGTATGTTTTAATTAATGTTTGTGTCTTGTGCTCATCTCAACCAACATTTTTTAGATGTTTAAGTTTTATTTTGATAAATTCTAACAAAATAAAGTGAATTTATATACTTTGTGAAAATGAAATAATGAAAGAAATAAAATAAACAACTAAAAGTAAATTAGGGAAGAATATTTTTTAATTTTTCAATGTTTTTGAATGCATGTAAAGTTAAAACTAAAATTTCAAAAGGGATATGCAAATTCTTATTTCATAGCTTTTCTTGATGTGAAATGATTTATATAATGCAAATTAAATAAAATAAGTTATAATTTTAATTATTTTATTATGAAAAATAGGTGATATTATATGATGAAGTCTATGCTTTCCTAACATGAAAATTGAAAAGTAAATGTAAAACCCTAGTAAATTAGATTCATAATAATTTAAAATATTTGTCTCCACATATACAAGCTAGAAGCTAGTTTTGTAAGTGTTTGTGTGCTTACTTATGAGTTAAAGTGATATATGAATGAAATAATGTTATAAACCTTGCATGCTAGATTATGTATCTATTCATTTTATTAGTGTAAAAATAATGTTTCATAGTAATATGTATATACACACACACACACACACACACACACACACACACACACACACACACACACACACACATACATATATATATATATATATATATATACATATATATATATATATACATATATATATATATATACATATATATATGTATATATATATGTGTATATATGTGTGTGTGTGTGTGTGTGTGTGTGTGTGTGTATATATGTATGTATATATATATATATATATGTATGTATATATATATATATGTATGTATATATATATATGTATGTATATATATATATATGTATGTATATATATATATATATATATATATATATATATATATATATACAAGGTTTTAGCCATCTAATTTTCCTATGTTTTTGTGGGTGTTTTATTGAAAGTTGTTTATGAATGTAAATTTATATAAAACTTAAAATTAACTAGTGTATGATGGTTTTAAGTACTATAATTTTTTGATCAATTTATCATATGTGATATGAAATACTACATTCATTCAAGGAAAATAATATGTAGCTACAAAGCAAGAAATCTAGACTATATTTTTGGTGTGATAAAGGAAAGAGGGGGAGAGGGATATTTATTTTCTTTTAATTTTTAAAAATTAATCTAATATAATGAATAAATAAAAATTAAACTATTATAATATAATAAAAATAGGCAAAATGAAAACTGAAAAAGCTCCACCCTAATCAAGTTGAGACTATATGGAAAAAAAGAGATTGTTGTAGATTTTTTCTTGGTAAGATAGTTATTCCAAATAACATTATTTTAGGAACTCTATAAAAATGTATATTAAAAAAATAAGGAGAAAAGGTAATATAAAACCCTATAAAACAAGGTAAATATATAGTGTTTGGTTGATCCACTAATAATAAATATTGTATTGTTCATCTAATTGATTACCTCTTCTAAAAATATGGCAAATGATCACAAATATGACAAAAAATGGATAAAGTATTTACTAAAACTCAAATTAAGTGGGATTAGGATTTGTATAGCTTCAAAAACCTAATATTCAATGTAAAAGTTGGATCTAAAAATCATCTAAAACTGAGATACTTGTAGAATAAGTAAGGAGGGTGAAAGGGTGAGTTTAACTATTAGTTGATTGATATTTAAACTTAAGAAGAATGAGGATATACAAAAATAGGATGGGGAGTTATTTGGTATATCATGAAGGAAGACACAGTTAAAATAAAGGGAGAAACATGAAGAAATCATGAAAAATGTGTGGGTACTCAAGTCTTGGATGCCAAAACTCAAAATAGGAAAATTGTGATGAAATTTACACTATATGAAAGTGATGGATACAAAATCACTACTTAAATTATAAAACTAGTTATTTAAAAAAAAATAGCATGGTGGTTTACGAAACCACTATGGTAAAAAAGGATACTAAAGGGTAGTTTTGTTACATGAAGTAGTAGTTTTAATGTCAATAATGATGATTTTGTTGCCAATTAATTAACAAAATCACTAAGGCTATAAATGAATCAAAGAGAATATTTAAATGTTTAAAAGGACCAAACATGGACTAAAGAGTGAGCAAGGAGAAAATTTTCAAAGAAAATTATATCAAAGCACATTTTCAGAGTTTGTTTTATAAATGTTAAACCATGAAATTTTTTGGTGCATACATATTTACCCATTGGTACGATGCATTAACATGAATTGATGACGGTATGGTCCCGAGTAGTGGCATGATGAAGGGGAAATGGGGTTGGAAATACTTACCTTGATCCCATATGTGGTGTAATGAATCCAACTGAGATTTCATGCAACTTATAAACAATATATATCAATAAAAATAATTAATGAAAAACCTAAAAAAAAACATCGATCAGAGTACTTATCTCATTTGTGAGGAAGGGTATAATACTTAAAACTTCATGTTAGGGAACTAAATCTGGGATCGAGTGTTGTGTACCTATAAAATTTAAATGATATACAAAAATGATATGAAATATAAAAAAACATTAAATTTTGTTAGTTTTTTACATAAATCATATTGATTCAGCAATAATAATATATAAAATGTACAACACGTGAGTTTGTAATAAAAAATACTAAAAATGGAAAACTTTTAAATCATAATAGCTAGTTTAATAAAGTATACATTTAATAGTTGGTCCAAAATAGAAATATTTTTTATCAATTTAGTTTTGAGAATATGGAGCTAAATATTTATGGAGACAAAAAAATTTCTAGGAAGAAAAAAAATTATGAGCACAAGGGGAGGATGGGTTAAATACTAGTTGGAGGAGGAACATGCCAGGTTTAGTTTGGCTATGATAATTTTTATTTTTTACCTATTTCCAATTGTTTGGTTAAAAACACATAATTTTTTTTTAAATCTTGAATTTTACTGCAGTGATGGATTTGGGAGGGTTTTTAGTCTAGGAAAATGTTAAATTTTATTAGTTTATGTTAAAATTTAGCTTCATGGGTAGGGTTTTGGTAGGTCACAACCAACAATCAAAATTGCCAGATTAGGATGAAACTATTGGTCCACATAGACTGATAGTTGCATCCTTGACATAGTGGTCCCATGATCATCACACCCCATGGGTATGCTAGTGTCATATCCACCAAAAATTTGGAGTTTGAAAAATTTCCATTGGTGAAGATGAAACCACTAAGGTGGTTTCATAACCACCACCTATAAAAGGTGATGGTTTCATCTTAGAGGGAAAGAGAGAAATTTTCAGGCTATAAAATGGGTTGAAGACTCATTTAGGGTGTTTTTTTAAAATAGGGAGACTATATATGATTGATCTATGCTAGGTAACATGAGTGGATACCATGGATTATTGTGCTCTTGATGGATAATAATCTAACAATCATAGATGGAACTATTATTCTATGGATTACTCGAGTGGGGATCATGCCTCTATAGAGTAGGATGTTATGTGATCTCTTAAACTAAAAGGATGTGGAATAAGATAACATTTAGTTTGCACATGATACTGTAGAGTGGAGTATCACTCTTTTTTATTTTTATAAGATTATAGGTCTACTGATGATAGGTAGACGAGTGGACCTATATGGGGTTGCCAACATGGAAAAGGATTTTAGTTGGAAAAGAAATTTGGGGTTGTGGATTCACCATAAAATTGGGTATGAAGTGTGGATTTTATCTTTTGGGTGTTGAGGTATCTACTATGTTGAACCTATGAAAGGCCATTATTATGATCCTTGCTCCTAACTGGTGTGAGATAAGGGCAAAAACATGTTTATATATATATAGTCACCAATCATGAAACTAATTAAGGTGAGTGATATATGTTATTTGTGGGATTATGAGGTCCTTTTCTACAAAAACATGTATCTTTACATGATCGCATAGCTAGGAGTAGTCTCGATCCCACCCTATACTCATCATTAGATAGGTATATGATATGATGTTCCCATATAAAATGGGAGTTATAACTGGGGATGTCAAGGCTATCAAATCCTCATGATGGACAAATTTGGTGTGTTTTAGAGAACTATCATGGGATGTTTAGACCTTAATAGTGGTTGATATGGTGGAATTTCCATACTAGGGGATGGACATCCATTGGCTCGATGAGGGACCATACCTCATGGTGGATATAATAAATATGTACATTAGAGACAATAATAGTTTGGGTTTCATTTATTAGGTAACCTAACTATG
>JARHVA010006375.1:0-85000 GCA_037957365.1 Torreya grandis | reverse complement strand
CAAAATAAAAAACCATAAACTTATAAATATATTATCATAACATTGTATTCATCACCCTCATAAATATGCTAGGTGCATTACATAATTCAAATGGCATCACCATCCACTCATATAAGCCATCCCTAGTTTTAAATGTAGTTTTTCACTCATATCCTTCATGAATTTAAATATGATAATAACCACTCCTTAGATCAATCTTGGTAAAATGTTTTTCTCCTATAATCACATCCATCATATCATTTAAATGAGGTATAGGAAACCTACAATTTATTGTAATTTTATTAATTACACTATTGTCCACACACATTCTCCATCCTCCATATTTGTTTGGAGTTAGAAAATTTAGTGTTGTATAAGGACTCATACTCTCTGTTATCACCTTCTTACTTATCAATTCAATAACCTATGTATATAATTCTACATGTTTTATTGGACTTATCCTATAAGCTGCTTAATTGCGTAGAGTTGATCCTAGAATCAAATAAATATGATGATGTATATCTCTCTTCAGTGGTAAACCATCTTGTAAGTCATCAGGCATAACATTTTCATATTATTTCAACACTCTTACTACTTCTATTAGTATTGGCACCATTTATGTATCTTCATTCCTTGCTACTAATTCATAACAACAACCTGCTACCTTCATATCTTAGATAAATTCTTTAGTATAGAGCATGATTTTTATATTATATTCCTCTTTAAGAGGTAAAAAAACTGCCTTTTTACCACATTTCCAAAAAGTTTACATGTTCTTTACTCTATCATGAATTACTTTCATATCAAATTACCATGATCTTCCCAATACCACATGGCATGCATCCATCAGAATATCATCACACCATATTTCATAATTATAACTCGTTCCTATAGAAAAATTGATTAAGCACCTTTTATCTATTATAACTTCATTAACTTTATTAAACCATGAAATATGATAAGGATTAGGATGCTTTTCACATTTCAGATTTAGTTTCTCAATCATTTCTTTAGAAACCATATTTTCATAACTAACACCATCTATAATTACTTTTCATACCTTTCCACCCAAAGTACATCTTATTTAAAAATATTTGATCACAACCATGCATAAAAACCTTATTTATTTTACACATGTTCCTTCCTTAGAGTGATCATGGTTCTTTTCATCATGAGATTCTCTCCAACATCTACTGGTGCAACTTCAGTATTCTGCTCTTCTATTTCAGCCTCAACTAGATGTACTCTTGGGTGATCTTATTTCCTCTTTTCTTAATCTTGATAGTGTAGACACTCAAATTCTCTATGCCATTATTCTCTAAATATATAGCATACATAAGATCTAAGATGATTCAAAAACCATCCTCTAGCACCACTATAACCTTGTCCCCTCTAAAATTCTCTTCCTCTTTGTTAGTATTCAAATCCTTGCCTATTATCATCTTTCCTTTATGTACCACATGATGATTCACCTCTATGGGTATTATACCCACCTATGGTGGTATTAAACTCACCTCATCCCTTATTTAGAGGGGTCTACCTTTTCTTGGACCAAGAGATGTTCTTCTAAAATTTTATCTATTTTGTTTCTCTTCTACCTTCAAAGTTAATTGATAAGCCTCCTTCATGGAAAGTATTCTATGCATGCCTAATTCATCTTGAATAAATAAATTCAAACCATTTACATACCTTGAAGCCATCTAATATTCTATATCATCATGCTCCACTTATATGAAAATCCTATAAAATTCACCTGTATACTCTTATATACTGTGATCTTTTTACCTCAAATTATGAAATCTTTTGTATAGGGTTTGTGTATAATCCATAGGAAGAAATTTCTCCCTTAGCATCTTATCCATATTTCTCCATGAATTAGTATTATCTTTACCTTTTATATATCTCTCTTTCTATACATGATTCCACAAAATCATTGCATGACCTTTCAATTTCATGCATGCAAACTTTACCTTCTTGTCTTCTCTCAAAGTCTTCCACTCAAATAAATTATCCATGTTATTTATCCAATCTATCAAATCCTCTAGTTTTAAACTACCTCCATAATCTAAAATATCAACCTTGATTCCTTCATTTCTTCCTTTTAAATACCTAACCATCCTCTCTTCCATCGATTTTGGCTCCTCTTGCTATTTTTCTTACTAATTTTTTTCATCATGCTCTGTGTCTTCCTCATCATCACCCTATGTTATCTAATGATTGGTGATAACCTCTAATTATTATTTAAATTACCTCTATATCTCTTGTAAAGTATAGTTCATTTGTGCAACACCACCTCATCCTTTCACCATTATTTACTTCTCCAAGATTTAAACTTGCTTTGATACCATATAATGAACCTAAAAACTATGAAGACAATAAAATTAGTAATAGACCAAGATTTGAAACAATAACTCAATTTTTTTTTTGTATTTAACAAATTCCTAATTGCAAACCTAAACCATGCTTATATAAGCCTAAATTTAGAAATTAGAGTTTACATGCAAAATTCAAAAAAACTAAAATCTAAAAAAATGTCTATTTTTAGAAACCACTATTTATAGTAAGTTTTGAATTCAAGATCACACATCTCTAAAAATATCCATAAATAATCTAAACACTATAATTATTCTATGGGATTAAATTCAACTAAATTTGATGTCTGATTCTAAAAATAAGTAATTTCTAAAAATAAAAAATTCTCAAAAAAATCGTTAAACACTAATTTTAGACCTTATATGATCATGTTTTGAATTTGAAAAATATTTAAATCAAATATAAGAGGATAGAGTGCATTAGCTAGGAATTAAACTTTTTGATACAATCATTTTGGTGTGTGGAAGAGCTCAAATGGAGTTATGGGTCAAAAGTTATGGCCTCTGAAAGGTTGGCCTATTTTTTCTACATCATAACCCTATATATAATAATGTATTTTAACATATGATGTGAAGCCACCTCTATTATGAATTACTACCCTTGATATAAGTATGATTAATTAAATATTTAATTATATCATTTTAAAAAATGAGATGAGTTAATGGTAGATCTATCTATGTAATATATTATCTCATTATGAAAATTAGTATTACTAAGATCACCAACCTCTAAGGGATAATATACAAACCATTCAATAATTATCTATCCCATAATATAATTTTGGTTTACTTACATGGTTTTTAAATTTATCGAAAGTATGGTTAAACACCATCCTTTCATGAAATGGTTGGTTGGTCTATGAATGTTCATAAGATTAGATACCTTAATGTAGCACTTTTTTCTTGGTTAATCATGTAATTTCATAACCACTTGGTTATTAACATGATATCTAATCACTCCTTTTCTTTATTGTAACACATCTTGTAGTGAATAAGAGTGTGGATAATGATGTATATGACACATTCCTTGCCATTGTCATTACTTAAGCTTAAATTCAAGTGAGACATTTCCCTAATGTAAAATAATAAATGCTCATCATGCTTGGGTTTAATGAGAATTATATGTGACAAAAAAAAATTCTTTATGTCTTCAAATGGATCCTAATAGTCACTTATTACAGTCAAATCAATTAGATTTTAAATCAATTTTTTTATTAGACTAATTGTTTAACTAAGGTCAATTATAAACTATTGAATGGCCCCAAAATTCACAAGGAATTACCTAATTACTTATTTATTCACAGGGAAGAGCATGTTTAAGATTGTTTGAATTTTAATTGGGTCGATATTCATTTCATACTAAGAGTTGATATAACTAGGAATTTTTCCACCTATGACTCCAAACACACATTTTATGATATTGAGGGTGACAACATATTTAATCAAATGTGTGAGAATGATGATTAATACATCTAAATGGTCAATATTTCACCTTTTTTTACAATTTTGTCAACATAAACCTATAATCATGTGGATAATATCATGAAAAATATGCATCATGGCTCTCTAGTATGTTTTCCCAAAATTTTAAGGTTAAAGGGGATTATTACATATCATAAATTCATGCATGTTGTAGTGAATTAGGTATTTGTTTGATATTCATCAGATATTTGGATTTGGTTATATTGAGTGAATCCATACATAGGGTATATAAAATCATAACTCATTATATCATCAACTATGACATTAATGGAAGGAAGAGGGAAATATTACTTGGGACATGCTTTATCAATATCATAAAAAATGATGCATATTCTAATATTTTTTATTTTTCCTGAGAATGGGAATGATGTTGGACATCCATTTAAAATCATCCATATGTTTTATGAACCTTACTTTAATAATCTTACTAATCTATTTCTTTAACATTAATTCAACCTTGGACTTGATTAGCCTACATTATTTTGTATAGGTTTCACTTTAGGCATTTTAACCAAATAGCTATAAACTACTTTAGGTATAATACCTAAAATATCCATGTAAGAAAATGAATTGTTTTGGGAAGATAGGTAAGGTTTTTTATGGTCCTCCACCTCTTGTGGCAAAAGTGAAGACCTGAGTTTGAGGATTCTAGGTCTTTCTTCAATCCATATATTTATATACATGCTACCCTATATGAGGGAGGCATTCCTTGCTTTAAATTATTTAGGATCAGGATAAAAATTAGGATCTTCACCTTCTTCATTAAATATATTAAATTCATCATCATAAGATAGGTATTATAAAACCTTGTAATAGGAATCATGGTATTCATCTTTGAGGGTAGACGTAAGATAAAAAGTGATAAAAAAACCTATCTTATGATGGAAATATGGGAGTTCATAATAAACACACAAGAACTCTATAATGGCCTCATCATTCTCAGCTAGATCAAGGACTAATGGGATTGTATCCTTACTAATGAAAGTAAGATTTTGGTTAATGGACACTTTTTACAATATTGGTTTTATCCTCACAAAGACTATAAAATCTACTTCAGGTATCAAATGGTGAGGATTAAAATGTGAGATAGAGTAAATTTTTTTATTACTTTCCCTAGGTAAAAAATATATGGATATGAATTCAAAAACATTAGAAACTTGATGCACAATAGTTTTTTATATTTATATTTACTTAACCTTAGTCTGATAAACCTCTAAGACTTGACTAGTCATTTCTTGTGAGTCACCTTGTATCTTAAGGTTTTATACTTCTAACACTTTGGAAATGAAAATTCCTAATAACAAGGATTTATATACATCTTTTTCTTTGTATGAAAAAAATAGAAATTAAAATTAAAAGGCATGAATCATATTTTTGGGGAAATAAGGTTGAATCCTACCCCTACACCAAAATGATTTTATCCCCATCATAATAAATTTCCCATTGATCATGTTTATAAGAATCATCATCATCATGGTTATCGAGAATTTATTGATCTTCTAAAATTTCAACCATTAAAATATTTAGTATGCTAGATAATGCATCTTGAGTTTCTTAATCTTCAAATGCAAAAATATTGTAATTTCCTACCCCTCATAGATTAAAATTAAGTACAAGTGGTGTATCCTTTTCTATTATATTAATTATTTCATTTGTAGACATGGTTGAGATGAATTATATTGTTACAAGTTCATTACTAGTTAATTTTTATATATTACAACTTCCTTTTCTTCAGGGTTAATTTTCAAAATAACTTTAGGAAGCTCTACCCTTTTTTTAAAAAAATATATTTTTGGCTTTGGTGTATGTTTAAGTTTAACCAAATGTGGGGTTTTCACCATGCCATTGGTGGGTATAAGATTATAAATGATTAACCTCAATTTGTTGTGCATGGTTTTTTGAAATACATCAAAGGTTGTAGGTTACCCTTGAGAAAACAAAACCTTTCCATGATGAACATTATCTATTAGAACAAGGTAGAAGGGACTGACTTCATCCTATGAATCTATTCTCTACTTGAGACCATGTTGTAATTAGTATATTTATCAACTAAATATAATTATTTTAACATTGTATTAGGACCAGAGGTAAATGTAAGAACAATGGTTGTGATTAAAGTGGAATTGAGGCTATCATAGGATTGAATGGTATTGTTGTTAGTTGGTTACTTGGTTTCCACATAACGAAGATTTTTGAGAATAAAATTGGGACTATGTTCCCACTTGATCCATCATAAACAATGGATCATTTTACATAGTTTTTATAAATATAGACTTGTATAAATAATTATAGTTACTCCTTCTATCCATATTAGAGTTGGAAGGGAGACTTGTGAGGTCATATAAATAGTTAACATCCTCAAAATTGACTATGAAGGAAACAAATAAAGATCAATATGGTTAATATGGGATTGAGGTGGAAGAGTCACACTGGATAAGTGTCCTAATAGTAGGGAATCAAGTAATGTTGAATGGTGGATAAGATAATTCTTCAAAAATTTAAGAAATAAGATGTGGGAGAATTTATTTGTAAAGTTTGAAACTAAGTCATAGTTTCTTAAAAAAATTTGGATCACATAATCATCCAATTTTTTGGAAGGGTGAGGATTTTTGGGTTGATGATCTCGTGTTCAAATAATGATATCCACTTATTATTAAATTTCTAACTCCACCATCCCTATCATTATGGCCTTTTTTTGAACACCTAGTTAGGGAGATACATCAAGGTTGGTTGTACTTAAAGTATAATACACAACATCATTAGTGCATGATAACATATATTGGTTGTGTTGAATTGGATGATTTTATGAGATACCCTATGGTTGGTTCTAAGTATATTAATTTTGATGGTTTAATAAAGGGTTTTTTATAGATTTGGGTATTTTGGTTTTGAAGGGTTACAATCCCATTGGATTTATCTTGATGGTTTTCATTTGAATTCCAGAGGAACATGTCAAAAAACATTTACCTCTATTATTTATGGAGTCCTTAAATTAATTTATTTTATTCTCAACAAGCATGAGTGTAATGCCTAACAAATCAATAAAAGAGGAAATATATGTTAGAATTATATTACCTAGTCTAATTTTGTCTATGTTGACCAAACCCCTATTTTTTTTCCCTTTGGTAAAAGGGTTGGATTGTAATTATGAGAAGTGATCAAACTTTTGTAATTGGTTTTGGTTAAAATTTTGGTATTTCATGTTGCATGTTGGAGGATGATTGAAATCAATTTCATTAACTACAGGTGGAGGATTATAGTTCTTCAAACCATTAATATTATTTGTGTTATTATTTTTCATGTGATTTTTTTGAAAGTTATTTACATGATTTTGTTTCTTATTTTGATTGGTCACACCATTATTAGTGACTTTATCATTTCTATTGAGAACCTTTGATCCTTGATTAATTTTAGCATTATTTTGAATCATGTTTTGAAAAATACATTTTTTAGGGGTGACTATATGTATAATGGTACCATAGGTTTCAATACCACTATATATGTCCACTTGGTAATTTAGTTACATAAGGGTGAATAAACATCAATGATTGATAAGGGAAATTATAGACATCTTCCCTTTTTTCCTTGTTAAGGGAGTGAATAAAAATATCAGCCCTCTTTGGTCCATGTTTGGTGCACAAATAGATGAATATATTAGCCCTCTTTGGTCCATGTTTGGTGCACAAATAGATGAATATTAATCTATTTGTGCACCAAACATGGACCAAAGAGGGCTGATATTTTTATTCACTCCCTTAACAAGGAAAAAAGGGAAGATGTCTATAATTTCCCTTATCAATCATTGATGTTTATTCATATATATATATATATATATATATATATATATATATATATATATATATATATATATACACCATCTTAAAATTGAATTAGCATATAATTAATTATTTTCTTATTTAATGTGGAGGAATCAACAAATATTATTTTTTACCAACTAGTTCATGTCAAAGGCTTTAACTAATTCTATCATGAATTATCTAAATGAATGGATAGAATCCTTAAGGAGGTGATAATATGAATCAATAGAAATTCCTTCTAGGGTTTTGTGAAATATTTTTTCAATGATTTTATCCCTAGGCAAGTTTTTCTTAACAACATCATCATACGCTTTGAAATGCACATTGGCATCTCCTTCCCCTTTAAATCAGGGAATCTTATAAAGGGGATGAGGTAGAATAACCAATCATATACTATGATTGATGGGTTACTTTACATATCTATCATAAATACCCATAGCATTGAACTATATCAAACTCATGGTAGGATAATATTAAAGGGTTGGGTTTTGATAAGGGTTGTTTATATGACTATCAGGATGAAAACATGGTAATTAATAAGGTAGTGTAGAATAGGCTAAAAAATAATTCTCTACCTAGGTAGACTTGGACAAAATATGGTAGTAGGGAGGTAGAGTGTTATATGGATAATAATTAGGTGATTTTAGGGTATGATTGAATGTATACGACATAGCTCAGAGGAATATAAGGTGGCCAATTATTGGCCATCACATTGTTTGGAGTGTACATGAAAAAAATTCCAAGTGGAACTTGGCTTGGAGGTTGATAGGGTGTAAGAATGTTTTCATTATTTGTGTTTATGGATCCATGAGTAATAATATCCCTTGGGTGTTAGTTAGAAACATATTTGGAGGAATTTTGAAGATTATTTTGATCCATTGAATATTTAAACTATTGAATAATGTTGTTGTGGGACTTTTTAATCCATTAATTTTATGGATATGGAGAAGGAATGAACTTGGTTAGGAATATTAGATTTCATTCCTTGTTTCAGAGAGGGAGTTTCACTATAAATCATGAATATGACCTACTAAGGTAGAGATGATTTCACTCAGAGTATAAGTGGTATTATATCTATGGAACTCCTTTTTAGATAGATATAAGGATAATTTGGTAATTGTGGAGAGAATTATTTACGGTAAAATATTTGAGTGGAACTAATGTATTTTATTTTGGTGGTTTGGATGTGTTCTAGAGTTGTTTGCATTTTATTTACTTCGTATTCTAGGTAATGGATTCTTCTAATAAATTGATCATATATAATAGAGATTTTAGCATCTAAATTTTCAAAACTAATTAAGGGGATGGTTTCCATATGATGAGTGGTTCCAATCCCACTAGTAAAATTCATGTTACTAGAATTAGGATGGTTACTATTAGTTTTCAATATGTCTCACACTTTGTGGATTTTAATCCCACTCTTAGTTTATGGTTTAGGTATGTGATAATCATGAAACTAATATTAATATTTTTATTAGTCATTATTATTCCAACTAACCAAAGAATATTTATCAATGAATTATTGAATTTTATTATAGCCTTATAGGCTAAGAGATCCTCTTATATCCTATCCAAAAATATTCAAGGGGTATAGTAATACCCATAGAATAAATGAAAGGATGGATTAATATGGAGAAGAAAGATAAATAATAAAATAGGAAAAAAAAGGATAATACTTTCATGTTGAGTTCACCAATTTATATACACAAATAAACAAACATGTTAACCTATGCACTTGAATTATTAATCTGTGGCTGAGGCAATAGACATAATGGATAGATGGATGTATGAATATATGATTTTAGAGAAATGATTTGAGGAATAGGGGATAGGTAGTATGAGATTCTCATGATGGAAAAATAATATCAAAGCCACATCATGGTGTTAATTTATATGTAGATTTTAGAAGATACAAAACTTCAAGGTCCCTTTTTATTAATGATGATAAGTAGGAGAAGATCCTAATCAATATTAGGGATAATTAAGTGGGTGTGATTAGGTTGGATGACATTCATGACATGATCAACTCTTTCAAGTTGGATATGTCATGTCAATGTTATAAAAAAATTTAATGATATATGACAAGGATAGTCCCAAGGAGAAAAGGTAAATGGGAGGTGAATAACTATGCCTGGATAACATTGTATTGGTGACCTTAATTTTGGGGTAAAATGACTAGGGTAAGATAAATGATTTTTCTTTCCTGTCAAGAACATTATTTGAGCTAAAAATGAGATTAAGGATGGGTATTTAATTTAATACTTATACTTTAAGTTTTTCATTAATTTCAATTTGTAAATTTGTTTCAAGAAAAAGAGATTTAACCCTAGTGAAAAGACTAGCTCTAATGAAAAAAGGACACTCTATAAGTGTCATGAAAGATAAAATCAATTTTTTTTTGGTGTCTAATGAAGAATATGATCTTTTTTGATGATATTATTGGAATTATATACTTGATATTATGTGTTTTTGTGAATAATCTATGGCTTTTGATCCTCTCGACAAGTTTTTTATGGATGTTTGAATTTTGTTTTGACAACATTTTATAAAAACAAGTGAATTACTTATTTGATGAAATTAAAATGGTGAAATAAATAGAATAAATAACTAAAATTAAATAAGTTAAGAGTGTTTTTTTTATCCAATGATTTTTAATTCATGCAAAGTTATAATTTAAATTCCAAAAGGGATACACAAGTGTTTATTTTCTTTCTTTTCCTAGGTGTGAGATGCTTTGTCTAATTCAGGTTAAATGAGCTAAATTATATTTTTAATTATTTTATTGTGAAAAAAAGGTGAGATGATAATATGAAATATATAATTTCCTTAAATTAAAATTGAAAATTTAGATGTAAAACCCTATAAAATTATATTACTAAGAATTTAGTAAATTTGCCTCCACATATGTAAGCTAGAAACTAGTTTTGAAAGTATTTGTGTGTTTGCTTATGAGCTGAAGAGATATATGAATGAAATAATGTGAATATAATATTATTATTTTATAATTTTTTTCTTTGAAATAAAATTCTATCACTATTAAATTTAATATATTTAAAATTTGGCATACACAATTTTAGCTATCTAATTTTTCTAGGTTTTTGTGGGTGTTTGATTGAAAGTTATTTATGAATGAAAAATTGAATAAAATTAAAAATAGACTATTTTATTATTAATATACTTAATATATTTATTTGTATCAATTTATGCTATGTGATATGTAAGACTATGTTATTTAAATAAAAATAATATGCAACTACAAATCAAGAGATGTACACTATGTTTTTGGTGCAATAGATGGAAGAGAAATTTATTTTATTTTCCTTATTATTTTTTAAAATAAATATAACACAATGAATAATTATATATAATTTATTAAAAATAAGAAAATATAAATCAAAAACCCCCCAAAAATATCAAGGTGAGACTGAATGGAAGCAAAGAGATTATTGTTACAGATTTGTCCTCAAGAAGGTAGATCCTCCACTCAATGTAGACATAAGGAATTTATGTAAAAGGATAGTAAAAAAATAATAAGAATAAGGTACATTACCCTAGAGAATAGTGAAACTATATTGTGGCTTGGTAATCTCCTGATAGTAAACACTATATTGTTAATATAATGGGTTCTTTCCTCCAAAACTATGTAGATTGACAACGAAGATGACCAAAGATGGAGTTAAAGTTTTATAAAATTTAAAGTATGTGGTTTTAGGATATATATATATATATATATATATATTTAAAACACAAATAATTAATGAATTTTTTTTATTTAAAATTCATCTAAAACTAAGATACTTGTAGAAGAAGCAAGGAGGGTACAAGGGTGAGTTTAACCATTAATTAATTGAAAGTTAAAATTTGGAAAGATAAGGAGTTATAAAAATAGAAGTGTGAGTGAGATGACTGTAATGAGGATTAAAAAAATAAAATCAAGGAATAAATCATGAAAAAACATGTGTGAACTCAAATATTAGATGCCAAAACTCATTGTAATCAAACTACGATGAAACCACCACCATATCGTAGTGTTAGATATAATAAAATATCTGTTGTGATTTAGGAAACCATCACGAAAAACCATGATTCTAAAGGATGGTTTCATTACTTGAATCAGTCATTTTAAAATCAATAATTGTGATTTATTTTCCAATGAAGAAGCTCAATTGTTAAGGATAGAAAAGAATCAAAAATGAAATTCCAAGGTTTAAAAAGATGAAACATAGACTAAGGATAAATTATCGAGAAAAAATTCATAGATATCTACATCAGAGTGTATTTTAAGATATCTTTTCAGCATCATTAAATTTATTTTTGAAATATCACACCATGCATTTTGGGTGCAAATAATGTGATTGTGAGTGTTAGATACTTATGAACACTGAAAACTTAATGGTTTGAGTTGAACCCAATCACCCCCATGAATTATTGACCACTACCTATATATTTTATATACCAAGGATGTTGTTGTGGGAACACGTAGTTATCCCACTTAGTGTGATTTTGAAAATTTTCTCATTAACTATATAAATGAAACTAATATAAAAAATTATTTGACTTTTATTTGGCATACTTTATAATAAGTTATGGGCTACTCCTAGTGATTGATTTTCAAATTTGGAGGATTAGGGAAGTTTTTATAAATTTGAAAGTGTAAAGGCATGTACTAGAAAATTGCCATGTCCCCCATTAATTAACACTTTTATTTGTATATATATGAGTTTACTTAGGTAATTTCTCACACCACCAAAAAAATGGTAATATGAGTAATTTTCATGGTTTGGATAAGGTTAGTAACATTAGTATGTATTCATTATCAAATAGATATACTAACCCATGCACAAGAAGATCAAACTTAACATATATTCATGTATGTACAAGATATTATGATGGTTTGAAAGGGATAATGAGGTTCCTATAGGTGTTTAATAACATAATATAAGGGTCACACTCATAAGGTATCATGTAAGTGCGAGAAGATGGTTGCTTAGGACCATATTTGTGTGCGTAATTCATGTGTGGTAAATATGTGTTAGGCTTATCATTGTCAATAATTAATACCAAATTTTAGTATCTACAAATTCCCCCTTTTTATATTAGTAATAAAATTTATAGAGTAAATAGAAAATTTATAATTGAATGTGTACAACACAATTTGTCTTTGGTATGAAGCTTCAATTATGTCCAGTTCACTGAATATAAAAAAATGAAACAAACATATAGTAGTCAATTTATTTAAATTAAAATTTGAAATCAGAACCTAAAATTTTTAGAATTAAAGAAAAGGAAATGATTACATTTTTAGGTTTCTAAAAAACATGTTTACCTTGCCATTTTTTAGATATGTTTTTTCTTTTCAAACTAATGGAGAAATATTCTTTTCATTGAAGCCCATGAGGAGTGGTTACTCTTTTTTAACCATGGATAAATTGAGGGTGATCAACCCTAATTTTGTTTTACTATAAAAATCATTGGGTCAAGGAGACAACATTACCAAACCCTCATAAATGTTGACATAAATATATAATGTGGACCATAATTAATCACATTTATATTAAGTATTGTTAAACCTCAATGTATATTTCCTATTAAAACTTTAATCAAACTACGAAAAATGGATTTTAGATTCAAGTTTTCTCACTACTTAACTTGGATTGAAAAATTGATTTAGAAAAAAATAATTGTGATAGTGTTTACTATAAATTTTTTAAATTTTCATGAATTAGTATCATACCCATTTAAAAATTTTCAAATTTTAAATTATCATAGCATATGTACAAATGAACTAGGGTCAAACCTCATGTATTTAAAAGTGTGTATATGTGCATGAACTAGTCTAAGCTCTTTGAATTTGACCAATTGATAAATATTGGTATGCATCTATATACTAAATTTAATAAAGTATATATCAAATGTATGTGTATGTGGAAACTATTAATCTGTATTCCTATATATTATGTACATATGCTTATGCATATGCACTTAATTGTGTGTGACTATATGATCAATATTTTGTAAATTAAGTGCTTATGCATGAAATATGTCTCCATTATCTATACTTATGTGCCAATATCTCTCATCCAATTTAAATCATCTAATATATGAACAATTCTAAATTTTTGACATCTATTTTTCTATTCATAGAGGCTTATGTTTTCATGAAAATGTACCCATTTTGATGTAATGGATGTGCCATGTACATTTATAGTCTCAAAAGAAGAGTTAAATTTATCATGTCATGTATAAATATAACATTATATATAATCATGTGAACATGTGAAGAATATTTCATCATAGTAATGTCTATGTCAATCAAAGTATGTATGTAAAATTTTTAATGTAAGAATATGAGTGTCGTGTCTAGGTCAGTGTAATAATGAAGAAAATATTATTAACCATAACTAAAATATAAATGAATGATACTATATATTAAAAAATCATGATATGGATGATGGAACCACTTAATCTTAGCAACCACTACTAGGGAAAAAAGATAAACAAAATATATCAAGAGTTGCAATCACACATAAGGCCAAGGGATAAATAAAAGGGACATGAATATGTCACAATAATCAAGACCAAGGTCCACATGCAAGGGACATAAATATTTCCAATAGAAATAAATATGTCATTTAAAAAAATATCAAAGGCCACACACTAGGGAAATACAAATTTCATAAAAAAGGGATGTGAAAATTTAACATCAAAATATTCCAAGGGGACACATAAAATATACAAGTAATGAATATCCTATCATGTGAGAGTAACAACATCAATGTAACATAGACTAAGTATATACTACTCTACATCATATGTATGTATCAATGCCACATCATAGCATAGTAACTTATCCATGTATCATTGTGTAAGATATGACTAAATAGAGAGATACATGTAAGAAATATAGATAGATCAACATGGTAGGGATGTCATATAAAGAAATAACATGTAATAGTGAAAAATATGTTATAAGATGCCTCCACTATTTTCATGGCCACTAGGTAGAGGAAATTCTAACATTTATATGTGCATGTGTTTCTTAAATATTATGCATCACACTCATATACCATGAAATGCATATTTGTATGAAAATAATATTCCATTTATTAAAAATGTGATAAATAACATATTTAAATAGTGTAATCAATTAATTTTGTAATGTTCAGTCCTTGATTTTGATTTTTGAATGTTTTTGAATTATTTGACTCATTATATATTTTAAATATACTAAATGTAGTGATCATAAATTAGTGAAAAAGTCATCCTCATTTGAATCAAAGTCTATATATCATGACTTATCATTGAGATTATATAATAGCATTTCATATTCTTCCACTATATATGACTATTCATATTTTGTGTTTTTTTTTTAATTTCCTTTTGGTGATTACTTGGACATTATTGATTCATAGGGAGAGCTTTTTCACATCCAAAACACAAGAGTTTTCTATTAGGCCTAATCTCCTAGTATCTCTTATTTTCTATAGAGATTATATGTTTGAATAATATATAAGGGCTCTAAACAAACTAAAAATAGTTTTGACTAGCCATATTTACCTTACATATTCACACAATGTTTCAGGTCTAAAATCTTAAGATAAATATATGACTTCACAAAAATGTCTTGGCAATTAGGTCTTTATTAAGTCTCCTTAAATGTTTTTATTGAGTTTTTAATATAAAATACTTTAAAAAACGTCAATAATCATTGAAAACTATAAAATAAATTAAATAACTATGAGTAGAAGCATTAAGAATAATATGGGCCTTTGAGGTGGTTGTTATAGTGCAAGAATATCATTTTTATCATAAACCCTAGGTTGGGTTTTACATAGACCCAAGAGACTAATTATATGGTTTGAAAAAACTAATTATATACATGGATCTAACCAACATTGTGAGGTCTATGTGATCAAGGTTCAATTACAGGAATTTGATCACAATGCTAGAAATAAAGGAAACTATCTTTAAAATGAAAATTACCAATCTCAGTGTGTACTGAATGAATATTACAAGCACTTGTCAAAAGTGAAAATGATAATTATCTTAATTAAAATTTTAATGTTACTTAATACTAATTTAAAATTATAAATAACAATTTAATATTTCTCCACATACAAGAAACACCAAATTTAGTCCTACATATTATCAATCATTCAACAAATTTAAGATATATACCCCTATTTGAGGCACGTTCTAGCCTTCTAAATCATAATATTACTTATTTTCACAAGGAAGCAACCTAAAAATGGTTTAAAAATATATTTTTAAAGGTATTAAATTCCCTAACTACCTAACCAAAGTATTACAACCAGAATTTACTGAAGTAACCCACTTAACCCTTGATTGACATGTGAAAGGGGGAAGAGTTGGTTAAGAACTCAATGAAAATTTCTTTATAACATTTAAAATGATGAAAAAACTTAATACATACTCTTAAAAATTTTATAAATCATCAAACATGATTATAATACTCCTAAACTTGACTAATAGTGCCAAAATTGCTCAAGAGATAGTTTCCTAGTCTAGGAAATTCAAATGCAAAATGGGTGAGAAATGATAAAATGATCCCAAATTAAAATTTTGTCACCCTAAGACCTCTATCCATTGAAAATAACTATATTAGATCTTATAGAATATAATAATACATACCATTTATTGTAAATGTATTCCTAGGTTATTCTTCTACATCATACTTTGTAGGAAAAAAAAATTGACTCATGAAATCCTATTGTTCTTTTCCTAACTTTCTTGTCCAAGATGAACTCAAATTTATCTTTATTGGCTTGTGGCAACTGAATTTACATTTATTGGACTATTTTTTATTCATTTAAATTTGTTTTAACACTATCATACCCTTTTTTGAATAGATACAACTATTCAACATTAAAAATGGGAGAGATTCCCATACTACTAGGTAACTTTATTTTGTATGAATTATTAGAGAACTTCCTAGTGACCTTGTAAGGGCCAACCTTATTCATTTTTAATTTATTGTACTCACATTTTATAAATCATTTATTTATTAGATGAGATAAAACCATGTCCCTAACCTAAAAAATAACTTTTATTCTCCTAATATCTACATATTTCTTGTATTTTTTCACACTCAAATCCAATTGTTCCTTAACTTTCTCGCCTCTTGCATAAAAATAAAAAAATATTCTCCCTCATCACTTTTTTCTACATCCTACCTAGATATATTAACTCAAATGCTCCTCTTAGGTGCATATAAAACACAACTTAAAATGCAATCATTCCTATTATTCTATTGTGTGAGTCATTATAGGCAAATTATGCTTGTGATAAGACTAAATACCACTATTTAGGATGGTCCCTTATTAGGCACATTATCAAATTACCCAAACTCCTATTGACCACCTTAGTTTATCCATCTATTTAAGGGTGGTAGGCTAAACTAAAGTTTAATTTTGCTTCTAATTAATTCTAAATGGTCCTCTAGAAGTGCCCCATATGTCTAGTGTTTCTATATAAAATACTACTCATTCAGATCCCATGTAATTTAACCACCTATTTGAAAAATAAGTTAGCATCATTAATTGTTTTACATGGTAAGAAATGAGCCATATTTGAAAATCTATCCACTACTACAAAAATGGATTTATAACGTCTTTGAATTATTGGTAACCCCAATATAAAAACCATGCTAATGGAATCCCAATTTCTACTTGGAACTAGTAAGTGATGAAAAAGACCTACATTAGTGATTTTTCCTTTGGAAAATTGACACACTATATATATTTATAAAAAAATCCTTACATTTGTTTACAATCTAGGTCAATAATAATGAGTACTTAGCTGAGCTAATGTTTTGTCAATGCCAAAATGACCTACTAAACTCCCACAATTATTTTTATTTATCAAAATCTCTCTCATGTAACTCTTTGGAACACAAAGTTGAAATCCCTTAAACAAAAAACAATCTTATAACATATAATCCATCCAAGGCTTTCTATTCCTAGTAGTTGGATGCTTGTAAGCCTCATATTCTTCTTGGAAGTCTAAATAATTTTCATACAACTCTTTAAGTCCCTATATTCCCCCACTCTCAATTTGAATTTATCTTATGATCAAAGATATTGTGCTTAAAGAATTTACTACCTTGTTAGTTTGTAAATTTTGTGATTGATGACAAAAGTGAAGTTTTGAAAATACTCTACACACTTCATATAAATTTCACTTATCTTGGGATAAATGATTATGAACTAAAGTGCATGATTGTATATGAATATGAAAAAATCATTTGGCATTATATAGTGCCTCCACTTCCTTAAGGCTTGAACTATAACATAAAAATCTAAATCATAGGTAGAATACCTATTATTTTCCTCATTTAACTTATCATTGAAGTATACTATAGGCCTACCTTCTTGACCTAGGATACCTCTAATGGCCACCCCACTTGCATCACACTCAACTTAAAAAACATTATTGAAATTAGGAAGTTATAACACATGTTTCTTTGTTATTCTCTTAAAAAATTGAAAATTCTTCTTATTAATATAAATCCATACAAATTTATTTTTACCTCCTCTTACAGTTTCAATGATGGGTGCACAAATACCAATAATTTTTTTGATAAACTTCCTATAAAATTTTTCTAAGCAAAAGGAAACTTCTCACCTCATAAGTTGTATTGAAAGGTGGCCAATCAATTATGGTTTTCATGTTATCTTTTTCCATCTTCAACAAATATTGGGAAACCACATAACTAAGATGCACCAACTCTATATTCATAATCAAACACTTATTAATTTTAATCAATAACATCTCTTATTGAAAATTTAAAATCACCATTCTAAGGTGTTGAAGATTATATTACTTGATTGCACTGTAAATCAATATATCATCTAAATATACAATTATAAATTTACCAATGAAAGGATTTAAAACTTAATTCATGAGTCTCATGAATGTTCTTGGGGAATTATTGAGACCAAATGGAATAAAAATACACTCATACAACCCCTCATTAGTCTTAAAATCAATCTTCCATTCATCTCCTTCCCTTATCCTTATCTGATGATAACTAGTCTTTAGATCAATCTTAGAGAAATAATTATAACCACTCAAATAGTCCATTAAATATTCAATTATTGGAAGAGGGAATCTATACGTTATTATTGTCTTGTTGATTACCCTAGAGTTAGTACACATTCTTTAATCTCCCTCCTTCTTTGGTACTAGTACAGTTGGTATTGTACATGGGTTGAGGCTCTCTTTGATCATTTATCCAAGAGTTATTATATTTTATTATTAATATGTAAATTATATTTATGGGTCATATTTATGTTATATTTTTTGGATAACCTTTCTCCTGGTATGAAGTCAATATGGTGACTAATACTCCTAATAATAGGTAGCTCATTGGGTAATTCATCCACCATAATATCAACAAATTATTCTAGCATGTTTTGTACCTTTTGAGGTAATTAATGAAACTTGGTGTATATTATTAAAATATTTGGTCTAATTACCACTCCAAACCCACATCTTATTCTTTCATATAATTTAAAAACTCCTAACTTACCATCATAATAATTGAACTAGTCCCTTGTCCATTTCCTTCTTCTTTTAGAGGTATAAGTGTGTGACTTATGCCATCCTTATCCAAGGTGTTAAAATTATTAATTCCATCATGAATATTATTTATATCATATTTATAAGGCCTCCACAATAACAAATGACACACATCCATTAGTATTATGTCACATAAAACCTTGTCTTTGTATCCTATAATTTGAAAATCTACCCAACACTATTCATTCATAGGAACTTGATACCCTTTCCTAATCCATGAGACCTTATAGGGTTTTTTATGTGAAATTATTATTAAATTAATATTTTAGACCATATCTAATACCAATATATTATCAGTATTAACTAAACCAATCACCAATTTGTAGTACTTACATTAGTATTTATAAGTTATCTTGAATAATGTCTTTATTGGGTAGACTCTTTCTCCTTGGTTGTTTTTATTAACACCATAATTATCATTAAGGACTCACCAAATTATGTATCTTCTATGTGATATGGATAACACACACTTTATTTCTTTACCTAGACTACTTATTTTTTACTTTTAATCATAGAGTTGCTAACTTGAGGCTTCTTTCAATACTCCCAAAATATGTCCTATAAATTTGTTACATTTGAAATTTTTTACAATGAATCCAATAAATAATCTTCCTTTTTGTGTGTATCCTCCTTTGAATTATGATCTCCTTCCTCTGAACCCATATCTTGAAGTATATTATTTTTATTAATAGGCACTTAGTTCTAAACTTATCCTTTGAGATGTGCCTCTCCCTCCTTGTTGGCCTCTACCCTTATAACTTTTACTCTTGCCCCTATTTTATTGCATTTTATTTCTATTTAACTTTCAATCCACATTCAAATCATATTGGTAATATTCATCAACTATCCTTGGTTTGACTAAGATAAGTTCATCCTAAATATTATACCTCAATCCATTAAGATATCTAACAATTTTCTCCACATCCTCTTCTACATGACCTGATCTAATTGTCAACTTGTAGAACTATTCAATATAATCTTTAAAACCTATATCTTTTTAATCAAAAATTTGAAATTTATTGAAAATATTTGTAAGATAGTCACTAGGTATAAATTTGGGCCTTCAATTGTTATACAATCTTATTCCAAGATTTGATCTTGGATTTTCCCTTATTCCTCCTTTCATCTTGTATGTAATACCACCAAAGGGATGCATGTCCATTTAATTTTTTGAAATAAAATTGAACCTTTTTTCTTTTGGTACATTTTCATAGTAAAAATATTTATTTAACTCTATAATCCAATTAATAAGCTCCTCCCCATCTAGACTACTTGCATAGGTATGAAGTTTTATCATGTGTTTAGACCCATGTTCCATCACTACTTTTAGTAGTTTATTAGGTCCTTATTTCTCGTGTTATTTTACTCATTATTCCTCCTATGAATCTTGTGGTTATTTCTCTCTATCACTTATGTCCCCTGTTATAACTCCTCTTTTTTGATTGTCCTCTACTGATGTAAGCTTTGAATCAAAACTTACCCTCAAATTTCACAACTCATCAAAGATAACATCTCCCATATAGATACCTCCTCTTCCACCTCCTCTTGGTTTCATTCTAGGTGGAATTTTGTCTTCTCAATTGAAATAACCAAAAAATAAAAATAGTTCTCTCTTGACATCAAATAAATTCACCTTCTCTCAATCTTCCTTCAAGTATTGAACCTACTATGATACCAATTGGATGTAAGGGGAGAGAGTTTCCACTACCAAAACACAAGATTCTTGTATTAGTATTAGTAACAAATTAGCCCTTATTTTACACAAATTTTATAGGCTTTAATAATATAAATGTATTCTCAAAAAACTAAAAATAATTTTAATACCCATTTGGCCCTTACAACTTCAAACAATGTTTTAGGTCTATACTCTCAAGATAAATCTCCCAATTCACAAAATATTCTTGGATATTTAGTCTTTATTATGCCTTATTAACTAGTTTTATTATTTTTTTAATATAAAACACTTGAATTACTATGATAATAAGCTTTAATTATAATTTTTGCCTTTTAGGAGATTGTTAGAGTTTAAAAAACCAAGTTTTCTTATAAACCCTAGGTAGAATTTTACACAAACTCAAGAGACTAATTATATGGTTTGAAAACACAAATAATTATATATGAGGATATAACCACCATTTTGACATCTATCTGATAAATTTTAATTTATATAAATTTGATATCAATGCTACAAATAAAGGAAAATATCTTAAAAATGGAAATTACTAGTATGAGAATGTATCAAATGACTATTCCCAACACTTATCAGAGATGAACATGAGAATTATACTTATTAAAGCATAAAATGGAGTGACTAATTTGATCATATGATTCCAACAAGGGAGGTTAGTAATATGTTAGTTAGAGTTTAAAAACTCAAATAAAAACAAAACACACTAACAGTTCTACTCCAAGCCTAGCACATAGGGAGAGCTTAGTAACAATAGGCAAATGAAAACACAACTAAAATGAAAAATAAAATGAATATTTTACCTTAATTATGAGCTCAAAATTTATTATTGAGTGGCTTACTATGTTTTTTCTTCAAAGAGTGTTTGGTAATGGAAGTTGTGTAGCTCTTTCTCTCCTTGGCACCATTAGCTCTGATTGTGGCTTGGCCCAAGATTTGAGAATTATAAAACTAATCTTATCAAATATTTAAAGTAATTTATTCATGATAAATTTACACCAAAATAGATTAAAATTTAATAGGCAAAGAATTCTATTTATGGGCTTAGGAACTAACCCCAACCCAAGGTGAGTTAAGGTGGAGTTTAAACATGGAATGGGATAAAATCTAACCTAGGTGAGTCAACTATAATCCTAGTAGAGTTAATAATTGTTGAGGAATAATGATTTTCATTGAATAAGCATGGCTTCTAAAATTAGATATTTTAGGATATTTCCAAAGAGCTTGACTATTCACAAAGGTCATGTTAAAAGGCTAAGATATTTGCATTTTTGAATTTCCTTTTTGAGTTATTCATTAATTACACATGGATAATTCAAATAGGTATTTAATTTGTTTTATATTGTTAATTAATTTTGATTAGTCATTTATCTCTTTCAAGGTTTTATATTTGTTCATGTGCCCCACTTAATAGGTCCATAGTCCAAATTAACTATTGTGATGTTGCATGATGATTAAGGATGAATCTATGAGAGGTTATGGTTTCATACGATAGGATACCCAAATTAGGGATGCATGAACATGATTTTGAGCTTTTAAAAATGATGTGTAAGCAAATTTGGGATGTTTAGTGATTCTTAAGATTAATTTGAGTGGTTGGTAGGAATCAGTCTAAAGTCCAGTCTGAAGCCAGTCTAATTCAATCAAGAAAATGCTTGCATGCATTTATTTAATAAGTGATAATTTTTACAAAGTTGGTTATAATCAATGGTAATGACATATTCCCCAATTAGGACTGATGATTCAAAATAATTATTTACCCATATGTGTTTATAATCATTAATATAACCTAGAATAAAAATGATTTTTTGATTGGTCCCCAATAGGGAAGAGTGACAATAATAAATATAGGATATAACTAGTTGTATACATTATAAATGAATAGACACAAATGTAGATGTGATGGTCTAATAACTAAAGAAGCCACAAAAAACTAGCATAGGAAGATGCACAAAGTGATGAAATAGATGAATACAATAATAATAATTGATCAGTGGAAATGATTTAGTTTTACATACCAATACAAATATTCTCATTCATATTAACATTGAGACAACTAGAATTGTCAATGAGGTGATTTTATTAAAGAGGGTGGGAGGATTTGATAAGGTTACTAAGGAAAAACTTTTGTGGATCTATTTCTTTTAATAATTCTTAGGCTCATTTTTGCTATAGCATGTCATGGTATGCCTCATGATAGAATACCATGATAACTTTGCCAAAATATACATAAGGATTGACTCCTAATCTAATAAAAAATTAAAAATAATGCACTAATTATAAAAACCATGAAGATAATGTTGATATATGAATATGGATGGACCCAAGAATAATGTGCAATAAATCACCTAATGAACACATATGGACTAAGTCAAGGCATGGTACTAAAACAAAACAAATAGGAAAGAAAACAAACAAAAAAAATAAAAATCTTAAAAATAAAATCAAAATAAAATATCCTAATAATGGATTTTCCCAAATAGGGTGGATCAAGGATGACTGACTCAGCTTAAATAGGACAAATATTCTTAGATTTTGAAAAGTTTTAATTTTTTTAATAATTTTAAACTATCTTAACTCATTAGAGATTGATAAGATACCACTCACAAAATGTTAAGAACATTGTCTTAGGTTGCTCAAAAAATGGAGAGAGCATATGGAAAAAGGGGATTGAGTTGACCTCAACATAAATCAAGCATGGATTACATAGTCCCATTAGGACCTCAAGTCAAAGTAATTCCATCCACACAAAAGGTAGGGAGAATTGACTAGGTCACAACAAGTTATAAAATTGAGGCAAATAGTTAGGAAAATGAGAATAGTAATGTCAAGGTGATGCGGCATTGCATGATAAAGTTATTGTTCTTAATTTTCCTATAGGTGGTCATAATTAGAAAATAAGGGCATAATTCTATGATACTAATTTGCTTGTAAGAGATTATAATTAGTAACACAAGGCAGAACATAGATTTTCCCATAGGTGGTTATAATACATGTCAGCAATCAATTATAAATGAAAGATAACTTGCCAGATCCACTGTCACACTACTTTCATAAATTGTCATTAAAACATAGAATTTTAAAATTACTAAAACTAGATCAGAATATGCTTGTAGAGTTTGTGGGAAGAACTAGAGGAAACAAGATCAAAATAGGCTTGGATAGGATGGATAAAAATATGATTTGGTCTAAAAGGGTTACCATGGTAGAAAGGTATAGGGTATGGCATTATTTAAGATGATGATGATATGAAGGGATATAATGGCAAGAGGGTTACCCCCAAGTGGTAAGGTAAGTTAAATGGTAGGGTATGGAACAATGGAAAGGGAATGGAAAAATTAAAATGAGAAGGTATATGATAAATGGCTGCAATAAGGGATGGTTCTTGGTAAGTGGAAAAGATATGGTTTTTACTTTTCATAAGGTAAATGTGTTTATTGTTCTTGATAAAGTGGAGATGCATATCTTGATTAGCATATGATACAACTTTAATAATCAATCATGTAAAATTCTAGCCCATAACTCTTATGAATAGATACTCTATCAAGAACCTATTGCAGATTTAGACTACAAGAATGTTGTTTTTATCTTTGTTGGTTATTGATTATGTTTCCTTAATAAGTTGAGATAAGGAGCCTTTATAGCCTCTATGAAGGAAAGTGTGACCAATAATGGTAAATGTAGATAAATTTTGGATGATAGGTTTGATTTAGATATGTAATGGTGGATGATAATGGAATGTATAATGGTTATGTAAAAAATGAAGATTAGGGTTTTTAGGCACACATAATGTTACTTATTTTATATTTGACATAGTTTTGGTTATAGTAGGGCTAAAGACTTCTAAATATGCTCTCGATAGGACCATCATATTTTTATGTCATTTGGGCCTCAAAGTAGCTACCATCTAATTATGTTGTAGATCAAAAGTTATATTCATGTTATCTTTAATAATGTCTTCATCAAGTAGTGAAGAGTTATTATACTCAACTATTGGCACCTCGAAGAGGTTTTTATCAATGAAATTGTCTTGATTATCCAAGTTTGCCTTTGAGAAGGTTACACTAAGGAATGTTGAATTTTGACTTTGATTGTCTTCTAACACCTCTTAAAATGTTTCAATAGAAGATTCTAAGTTTGTAATTTGATTTCTCCTTAGCACCTTTAGAAAGGATTCACTAGGAGATTATTCTTCTTCTAACTAAATTTGGTCTTGGTCCCCTTGATATTATGCAACTGATATGTCACCATGGATGAAGTTAAATAAAGTGTGAGTTTATCAATCCTAATCAACACTTGTGTGATATTGAATGTCAATATAATAACTAGGTTGGTTGGTTGTAATGGCATGTGGAATGGTAATGAAATGGGATGAGGAAACACAAACCTCATAGAAGATACGAGGAGAACTTGTATCAAATCTAATGTAATCATCCTAAATTTTTTTATAAGGATCACAAATGTATTTAAATTAATATGAAAGGAATTAATAACCAATGTTGTAATAGCCATAAACATATTTTGATTTTGAAGCTGATTTTGACTCAAGGGACTCTAATTATAATGTTGAGATTGACCTTAATTCTAATTATAAATCTCAATCATATCCTTGAACTAAGAAGAATTGTCTTGTTGAATGCTTGGTACTAGATAAGTAATAACCTATGATGGCATAATGGGCTCCATAAAGACTGGCTTGTCAAAGCGAGACTCCTCAATGAGGGAAAAAAGGTCAAGAGACAACACCAAAATTAGGTTTTCAAGGGGAGGCTATTTAAATTTAGGCATATGGTCGAGGTAATGATTTTCATAAAGGTCGTTATAATCATTATGAAATGACTCAAGGATTAGCTTATCAGATTGAGACTCTTTGACAACTAGAATAGGATCAAAAGGTGATTCATCATAGTTTAACTTGTCACAAATGTTTAGTTTAATAAAAGAATCATATATTGGTTAGTTCTCTTAGATTATTTTTAGAATTATTTTTAAAATACTAGTTTTGAATATATTTTGGTCTTTGAGTGATTAGCTTAGTTGGAGAGGTCTTGATTGGCTTGGGTGTGGCTGAACAATTGGTATGGGTTTTTTAAAGTGTGGAATGGTTGACAAGGGATGAATAATTGTCAGTGGTTGGATAATTATATTCTTAACAAATGTTGGTTTATGGCCTAAGATAGTAACTATTACCCATCAATTTATGATTGGATAAATTTGATGGGATAATGAGATACTATACATGGATTGTCTTGGAATGGTAATTGTAGGGTAGTGTAAAGATTGGTTACTTACACAAGCTGAAGGATGAGGTATTATTATATAAATGGTATGGTGTTGTTAATATTGGTTGATTACACAAGATAAAGTATGAGGTCCTAGTATATAAATTATAGGGCATTGTGAGGTTTGGTTACTTTCATAAGCCAAAGGATGAGGTCCTAAAATAGAAATGATAGGGCATTTTGAGGCTTGGTTTCTTGGACAAGATAAAGTATGAGGTCCTGGTATATAAATGGTAGGGTGTTGTGGAGCTTGGTTTCTCACATAATCCAAAGGATGAGGTCTTGGAATAAAAATGGTAGGGCATTATGAAGCTTGGTTGTTATCAAAAACCAAAAGATGAGGTCCTAGAATGGTAATCCTCAGATGATGTGGAGCTTAGTTGCTTACAAAATCCAAAGGAAGGGTAATGGTATAGGTGGGGTACTATATGTCATGATTGGTGAGATGGAAAACATCATATGTTAACCAACCCAAAAAATGTATCATCGAATTTAGTGCTTGGCTTTATTCCCCAAATTGAGTATTATAAGGAGGATAAGGATCCATATAAAAAATTACTTCCTCAACATAGGGGTCTAAAATAAAGTATATTTTTGTGGTCATTCTATCATAACTTGTATTTTACATGACTCCACCATGATACATATTCACATCAATGATGAAAACTCCAAAAAAATCCTAAAGTTTTACAAACTCTAAAAAATAATGTCCAAAGGATAAATGGTTCTAACTTGGTCTAACTTGGTTGAGGGGTGGATATGTATCCCCAAAATGGTATGCATTAAAACTTGGTATAAAAAAATATAACATCAAATGTCTAACATCACATGTCTTACAAAAATGGTCAAGTGGTTAAAAAAACCAAAACACCAAACTCTAGGTCCAAAATGTTCCACACAAGTATAACCTAAAAAAAAAAAGTTAATAGATCTTTTTTCCAAATGTGGCATCAAGAGATGGGATCAAAATAGGCATGTTCTATGACTTTTGATAAAAGAAGCACAAACTCTAGACTTAAAAACAAGTTGAGATTTAATCTACTAAATTCAAAACACTCTGGCATAGACTAGGCATTCAACTTTAGACATGAACTTGGTAAATTATTATAAGGCATGACACAAAAGGCATATGTAAGATAGGTTGTTTCTCCCAAATAAAGGCATAAATAATAGTTTTCAAATTGGGTAAATAATTAACCTATGTTGCACAACCCAAAAGAGAAAGATTGATACGTAGGCCTAAATTACACAAGGCATAAGAATAAATCAATCAATATTTGGATTTGAACTTGTCAAGGTTAATTAAAAAATCAACTTAGGAAAATGGGGATTATTTGAAAAAATAAAAAGCTAGACATAATTAAACATCATAACAACACTAAACAAAGATCTAAAAGGCACACATGGATTGGTTTCAAATAAATGGAATTTAGCATAAGAAAAACAAGTCTATGAAATAATTTGAGTAGCATAATGACATTATTTCACTCTAAATATGTAATCAATGTTTGGTTTCAAGACTACAAAGAAAAAAACTTGAAATAAATTAGGCAGTGTAACATTACCCTTTTCAATAAAGTGACATACACACACAAAGATTTGTCCAAAGACTAAGGCCAAGACATGATGCTAAATAGATGGTGTAACACCTCCTAAAATAATGTAGTAATAATTTACATAAAACTCATTTTGACATGGCATAAAAAAATAAAATGGAGAGATTAGACTCAAAAACCAAGAAATAAAGGATACAATGACACAAACACCTATGTGTAAACATCTTTGATCCTAAAAATTATGAGGTTACATATTACTATAAAATTTCATCTATATATATACTTTTGAGAGGATTTTAAGTTTTAATACAAAAATAAAAGTGCATGAATAAGTAGGTTTCTTACACCTCCTTCTCTTAATAGATTTTACGGTGACATGGAACTTTTGGCTACTCATCTTGAATCAATAATATGTCCATAGTAAGTGGGGTTATTCTAAAACAAAATTTTCACATGTCTAGATGGTCCCATGTGTGGTTAACACTAGAGATTCCATCACATTAATTAATTTCATACCATCTAACTTACTATGCAAGGGTCTATTCCTTTGCACAATGATTCCATCTGTATACTTCTTAGTGAAATTCCATGGTTAAGTAGACTTGGCTCAAGTTTTCATTATGATTAGAGAGGCTAAATATTTAGCCCCATGATAATTTTAGTATACATGTCCTAATTTATATACCCTACCATATAGCAAATTTGATACTATGGATGAAATTTGAGCTCTTTAGGGATTTAACAATGTAAATTACAAATTCAAATATCAACCACTAGGTAAGATGATAAATCCATTAGAATCTAAATACAATTAGATGAATAGAACATTCAATCATATACTTAAATCCTAAATCCTAAGTGCTTCACACAATTATTAAACAAATTAAAAAAGCTAAGAAGATTGAGATAGATACCTTAGGCTCATATTTGACATGGATGCGTGATCAAAGATTATGGATAATGGATGCTTGATTGAGTATTGATTTAGGCATGAAGATATTATGAAAATTTTGGTTCCTTTGCCATTACCCAAGAATATCTTTTTATAGGATAATGAAGGGATGTTTTTAGAGAATTTAAATTATTTAGAAGTCTCTAGTTTAGAGACTTGGAGGACCTTCTCTAATTATAGAGGCATCTCCATTACATTAGGGATAATAGAGGATTATGTGGGGGTTATATAGGGATTAGATAGGTGATTAGGGACTAGGGATGTAGGAATGGCAAGGGATAGGCTAATAGGTGGTTAGGTGGGGTCATGGGAATTTAAAATTCCTAAATAATATATAACTAGGATTATATTACAATAATAGGTATTAAGAATAATTAATGAAAGATTGGGATGACTAAGGTTAATATATGAAGGAATATTGATGGGGATATATAGATAAATGAACTAGGAAGGGGGGATTCATTAGTGGAATAAAGGGGAATATTAGAATGATATGAAGTAGAATAAATGGGATTAGTAGAATTAGTGTTGACTAATAGGAATATTAGTGACATTAATGGAAGTGAGATATTTTAGGTACATACATTTTAGCCCTCTTTGAAAGGGAACTACTAATGAAATGAAGTGGAAGGAGTAATGGTCTTTCAAATAAAAACCATGTCATGAATGATGTTATGGGATGTGAATTAATGGTATTTCAAAGAAAAACCATGTCATGAACAATGTTAGTAGGTGACGTTAGGGGTTATGATGCCCCTTAGAGGGGATATGTGGGGAATAATGAAATGGATGGCCATTTAAAAGAAAAAATGATGGGTGGGATGTAATGGATAGAAGAGGGGATGGGATGCTAGATATGGGATAAAAGATGAAAAATATGAATTTGACTCAAGTAGTGAGCTATAGATTGATGATGCCCCTATCAAGGATGCATGCATAGGGAAGAGAGATGATGGGTGTCATGGTTGTTGACACATCCAAAGTGGGAATAAATCATAACATGATAATGATATGATTAAAATAACTCAATATTTATATGTATCCTAAGCAAAGACACATTCAAAGGAAAGCTATAGGCCAGGATAAGATGATGATTTGATAAGAATAATGATGGGTGTAACTCAATGCTAAAGTTGATTGATATGATGAAGATGATGATAGATAAGAATTGATATGATTGAGTGACCAATACATTTCATTGGATCAACTCAATAATTCATAATGTTATTAATGATTTTGATGCCCCTAGTAAGGATATTTGACCAATTATTGATATATGGGAGAAAACATAGATGTTATGATTTGATTGATGGAAAAGATTAAGGAGATGATTGTGGGGATGGTGATTTATCAATAGATTTATTAATTAATTATTGATATTATGACTCAAATATTTGGTAGATAAAAGACTTAAGGATAGACTAGGATGAGAGAGATGGTGGTTGAGACATCCTTGGGCGTTGAAAAGTGTCCAAGTGTTGCCTACGTAGTCTAAAAAAACATTAGGCTAATGCAGTTCTAACCAAAGGATGCATGCTAATGATGATGATGAGGATGATTGGAATTATTAGTTATTGAAGGATATGATTCAAATGATGAGATGAAGATGATAAGGATAAAATATGGGATGTTAGTTGGATGAGGTGAGAATATTGGATTAGTGATGGCAATAAGGATGATTATATGAATGATGAGGGTGGAGTGGATCAAGCCATCATAAATGTCATAAGGCTCATCATAGTCTAAGAAATGAATTAAATATATCACTTGATAATATACCCCATGATATAAGTATGACTAAAATGATATGATGCCAAAGTGCATAGGCAATAGTGAACTATGCATCCTCGAGGGCACTTTTGGTATCCTCATAACATCCCTATTCATTGCCCAATAGACAAAAAATACATGATGTAAATCAAACATAAAACAAACAACATATATACATGATAAAAGCCATATAAAAAAGATAATTAGAATAAATAACTCATATAAGTGTCAATGTTTTGCCTAATATTGGGATGAGCGATTGGGTAATGGGATTGTGGAGATGGACTTAGATTAGGGATAAAATAAAAAAAATGATGAGGATTGACTAGTGATTTAGATAAAGTTATGGACTTGGATGAGAGACTATGATTAGGATAAGGACTTGGATGAGTATATAGATGTGAAGATTGCTAATGATTACTAAAAGATAAAATCTTTCAAGAGCCCAATCTAGTAAGGAGACTAGGAGATGATGGGATCAAATACCTTTCATACTTGCAAAGAGTGATCTGATGGGTGCTAGGTATGAAGAGGCAATGATAAATATAATGATAGGATCAAGTAAATTTCACACTATCAAAGAGGTAATGTTATGGGTGCTAGGTGTGAAGAGGTATTGATAGGGAAATGATGGGTGTCAGACTAAATTCTTTGACAAGGTTATTTGTGACAATAATACCTAGGCCAAAATGATGATGAAGATATGATGGGATGGGTGACCACCATAATTTGGTTTTATAACCAAACATAGTGTCTGAAGATGATAATTGGGATGATATAGATGTGACTAGGGGATTCAAGATAATACAAGACATCATGGATAATTATTGGCTTTTCAACTTCTATGATTTTAGTGTTTTTGAGAATATTTCAATTTTTAGGGATTTTTGGAATATATATATATATATATATATATATGCACACACACACTATATAAATGGGGTTACTATAAAAGGGAATACCAAGCCTAGCAATTGGGATGAGGATGGATAAAATGATGTATGGGATAATAAAAGGATGAGGGTGAGGGGGGTGAGTAGATGAGGACCAAGAATGGACTAGGGATAGCCAATGACCACATCGTGAAAGAACCAGTTGTTTAGTTACCTGAGTGTCAATTAGAGGGTATTCCAAGATAGTTTGGGACTAGTTCTCAAGAAACATTCCATTCCTTATGAAGGCCAAGATGGGAACAAATGTGATATGATGGAAGATGATGGGTAGGAACAATGGACTAGGGGATAAGATTGATAAGGAAGATGTGGATGGATTATATAAAAAAATTTGATGAGGGATGGGATAAATATGGATGGAATGATAAGGGATAGACATATTTTACCACCAAGTGTTAATGTATAATGCAGATAATGGATTATTCTATCATGATGTTGGAAACTAGTTTTCATCATGGTAATTGCCTAAGGTGCTAGAAGACTAGTTTTCACCATTGGACAAATTATTTTTTTTTTTTGAATTTTGAATTCTAACTTTTTGGGCATATTTATTTATTGGGGATGATGTGAGATGCAATAATGTTGACACTTGATGGATCGTTTAACCAAATCCCATTTTAGGGATGTGTGGTGTTGTGATCATACTGCTAGATGTATTGGGGTTCTTGTGACCTTCATTGATTCTTGATGGAGACCCCTCTTTATATCTAGACTAGGTGTCTTTATTTCTTGTAGGAAAGACAATGTTTCTTGGGAAGGTGATATGAGGTATGGATTGTATTAGATCTTGATTTTTATGGATGATAGGATTAAGATAGGATGGTATGATGAGTGATGGAGGATTAAGAATATAATTTATGATAGGATCATGATCATATGTGGTGATGGGAAATATAATATTAGGAATAGTAGTTTCATACATTATTAGAGATGTTGGAAATTCCTCATTTGATTGGTTTTATGTGATAAAAGACTACAGGAGATCTACGACACTTTGACTTTGGGATTCATCTTTGATCTAATTATTTGATAGATGATTGGCCATATGATTTTGAGAATTTAACTATATTTTATTTTTATTGGCCCTTGATGCCTAATTTTTGGCTTTACCAAAGGAGATTGATTTTTGGATTGAAATATTGTTTTAACTTTTATGGGTCCTTATGCCAGTTTGGAAGCTTCACTAGGGAGAGGTGATTTTAGATTAGGCTAATGTTTTGATTCTTCTTGATTTTTATTGAGAGGATAACAAAAAGTGTTGAATATTGAAATTGGTGTTTGGAATATGGTCTTGGACCTTGATATGGGTGCCCCACATTATATTATCCAAGGAAGGGTACAACAATGTATGGTCTTATTCATCCTAATGGAAGGAGGTGATTAAGTGATCATTGATAGGGATAAAGGGGTCTATGATGGATGAAGGTGGGGGAGATGATGTAATGAGGTCAATGATGGATGATGGGGAAACATGGTCTTCATAGAGGTTATTAGGATACGTAATTTTATATCAGAGAAAAAGTCCTCTAGATCAGCAAAAAGATCACTAGGACTAGTTATAGTGGACATAAACATAATAAGATCATATTCACTATTACAATGTTCATTAGATAAAGCTTACAATAACTTTGTTATGACTTCATCATCCTAATTAGGATCCAAATGTATGACTAATGATGTATTGGAGGTACTTGTATTAGAGGCATTCTAAAAAAGATAGTCATTATCAACATCGATGAGGGATGATGTTTTTTATGAGGAATCTGATTTGGATATTGGCATTAAACATGATTATACCGAAGATAAGACTTTTGATATTGAGTTAGATGCAATTATCCTAATAGGAGATTGATTTTCCATGATTGACCTCTCATCATGGGGTATTTGATGTGATGGGTGAGAGGGAGATGATTGAGGGATAAGGAATTTTTGAGACCAACATACCCCCATTTTTTTGAATTGGGACCCTTGAGAAACCCTCAGAATAAATCATGGAGATTTTAACATGTCAAGTTATTTTATAGAATTTGATGGTCATCCACTTGGTTAAAAGGTAGGCTTATATTGTTTTGGTTTGATTTAATCTCAACTAATAGTGCTAATGAGATTAACTTGGATTTTTGTTACAGGTTCCATGGCATTTATTCCCAATAATTATGTATTCCAAAAACCTATTAAACACTCAATTCAAATTTTAATAAAGGAAGGAACCAAATTATTGAGAACCATTTTAAAATTCATTTATAGACTTAAGAATAAATGCATATTCTAGACTTAGTCATGTTTTTTTAACCAAACATAACTAAGAATCTTGGTCCCCTTTATTATTTTCCCCACTTTAAAATTTCCTTGTGACCTAAATAATGTCATCTTGTAGGATCTTTTCAAAATTTTCCAACATAGCCTATAGTTTTAATACTAAGGCCCCAAAATATTTATTAATACAATCATGACTTTAGTCTTCATTCCTTAAGCCTAAGTATTTTATGTCTTTGTGGTCCTAACTTAAATTCATTACATCTTGTAGGATCCTATGAGTTTCACTTTATCGTGGCATTTAAATCATATGGAGTGAGGATAACATAAAATTTGACTTAAATAACATGCATCTTTGGTGATCCAATGATCTACACTTACTCACTAAGACCTAATCGACTGGAACAAAGCATAATTAAAAATTCAAAAGGATATGGAGGGCTTGTTGGATCAACACACATCACCTTCAAATTTGAAAACCAAAATCAAATGGGTCTTGCCTAATAAATTGACCAACCATCTTGGATCACAATCGACAGCTGACACTTGATCTCTATTTTTGATCCAATAGAGTGAAAATAGTCCAAGATCTTAAGAGATACTATAGATGTGCCAAGTTTCATTCTCACACTAGGCTATAATAAATTTATAATCTTAAAATTGACATTATTAAAACCATCATTTGATGTCCATGAGGACATATTTGACATTTGCATATTTGTCAACATTAAGTCTATCAAATAAAAAACTTCACTGGCTTAAAAATAATGTTCATGCAACCATTATTTAATGTCCATAAGGATGTATTTGATGCCTATAAAACCATCAAATTTAAGATGATCAATAATTATGCTTAGGGTCAAAATTCACTCCTAAATCTTGTTGGAATGTTTAGAAATACCTTTATAAGCTAAAGGAAATTCTCAAAAGATGCTCAAAATGGGAGTCTTCGACCTACAAAATATGGAAATGGTCTTATGATCTAAATACATAGTCTAAATTTATATATAAAGGTCCTCATGGCATTTTGTTTAAAAAAAATCATGAGCCTTAATCTATGAGCTTATGCTAAGTCTTATTTTAAAATGGAGGTCCTTGTCACACGGAATATAAGCTAACCAAAGGTTTTAATACATTATATCCTAGATTATTTAGACACTCATTCTTTTGTTATAAAATAGGAAAATTAGGCATAAATTATTTAGCCTAAGGTTTATTTCATGCTTAATAAATGTGAAACAAAAATTAGCCCAAGGAACTTTAGCCTAAATCATAATTTTTATAACATACTCACTTAATGTTTGAGCATTTTTTATAGATCAATGGTTCACACCCCATCATAGGATTTGATCTAATGGCACAAAGGTGCCAATGAATTTCAAATGCCCATGAGCTCACCATGTAGCCAGTACTCTTTTAGAAAGTGACTGACCAAAATATTTGAATCACAGAGAAGGTATGCAAAGTGCAAAGTATCATGACTATGGGGTTTGTGATAGAAAGACCCATTCACAGCCAAGGGCCTAGATTATAATCAATGGATCACACCAAATCCATGATTATAATCCTATAGTGAAAAATGAAGAATGTATTTTAAATACCAATGGCTAGTGTTTAAATGACATTTAGGAAAAATGCCATAAAAGCTCCAGATCAATGCCAAATAGGTGTCATATAAGCAAAAAAGACAAAATTTGAGGTCTTGTGGGATCAAAAACACAAATGTATAAAGGCAAAGGTCCAAATAAAATCCCATACATGTATAAGGTAAATCCTATATATATTATACCATTAAATCTATAAAACCCTAAACCCTACATAAAAGTGACTTGAACAGACTCAATTTGTTACAATTTAATCAAAGAAAAACATGATTGTGTTTCTTAGGCTCAAGAGAAATTTTATAGAGATCATCTATAATTCGGTGTGAACAATTAGTAAATATATAGACCATGATATCTAGTAGGTATAAATTGAAGGAGGAAATTTATCTCTATTTGATAACAAACAATGAGGATTGGATCTTCAAAGATATTAATTTGGACCTCATAGCATCAAACATCTAGGGCATTAAGAATTAGTCTGAGATCTTCTTCATGATAGAAGAATTACAACACATTTCAAAGGAGAAATAGAGGATTTCCACCATGATCAGGTGACACTATGACCTAGTTTCAATCTAAATGGTTGGCCTTCATCACACTATGACAAAACTAGAGGTATTACATTGTACTAAAATCTTTACCCCCATATTTGTTGATTGTATAATAGAAAATGAATGGATCATTAGGGAGGGGAACTAAATAGGGGTAGCCTAAATTTCCCATGTCACTTTTGAGAAGTACTAAAATCTCCCTCTCCCCCATATGGGCCTTCCAAAATCAAATAATGGATCAACAACCATGATCTAGACTGTCTTAAAACTTTAGCTACAATAAGGACCTCATATATTTAGAAACCTTAAGGGTAATATCCCTATAATATAATTTGGATAGGGAATTAGGGTAATAATGACCCTATTAAACTAAGCCTTTGGTTCTCCTTCAACTAATTATGTGAATAAGATCTTGGTCCCATATGTACATTACATGGTGGAAGAGAAACATACCCCTCCCATTGGGGACATAATTAGTATTCTCCAAGCCAAAAAATTCAATGCCATAAAAATAAAGATCTCAATTTTTTTTTTAAGATTTCATACCTACATGACACCCTTCTATATTTAATCACCTTCCTTAGGATTAGGAATTGGTCACTAGAGGGAAAGACTACCATTTCACATTACTATTCCAAACTACACATCTTCAAGTATAGGAATCACATGTAATTTATTTGTGACTATGTTTATCTAGCTATAGTGGATGCTATAATAGGTGTTCTCATGCTTATGGTCCACCCAATCATCAAGAGGTATGTTTAAATTATAGGATACATATGGTATTACCCTGATTACATAGTTATTAGGATAGAAAAAATCATGTCTCAACCATACAAGTTACCAATATATGTTCTAAATAAGTTTGTAGAGTAGGAAATTGCCTTCTAGCTCATCCATGGCATTGAATTGACTTGCAAGGAAAAGAGGAAAGGTCTGATTTAACATTTTCCCTTAAATATTGGGAAAACCATAATAAAAAAATATAAATAGGTGGAAATCATGTCCACTAATAGGGATTCATTTGGCTTCTAGCTAGATGAACTCTAGATCTGGGATCCAAAGAATGTAGTAGGTGAGTATCTAAAGGACAATAAGCTTCCAAATCTACAATATGTATATCAACCTGGTGTCTATGACACCATATATATTAAATCTAATAACTATGAGGAGGTATTAGCTAGGGTCTAGGGCCATAACATTAATCTTGAACATAGGTTAATCAAAGATAATAAGCCATTTAGGGAAATATAACAAATGCATATTTTGTAATATCACTTACTATCTGGGCCATTTAGAATAGCCCATGAGTAGCCTAATGAATAACAATCATAGTGACAACCTCAATAATAGGTTTAACAAGTTTAAGATGAACAAGGAAAGGGCAAGGAGAAAGTATGAGAGATGAAACTAGAAGAACGGCCTAGAGAGGGGATCCCATCTTCAACACTCCCATAGAAGTGACCTTCCCCAATTCAATACGTAGACATGATAGCCTTGGAAATAGAAGAAATAGATGAAGGTGCCTTGAAGGGGCTTATAAAATCCTATGAATATAATAAGGAAGGGGATCCCAAAGAAGATATAGGAAAGGATCTTTTCCTAATAGCATCCCATGAGAAAAGGTAGAGATATCACTGATCCCTATGGGACCAAAGAAGAAACCAAGATTACCCTTTACTCATCCCACTAGTGAAGTCAAGATATTTAGTTATGAGTTCCCAATTTATGGATCAATCATTCCTAACTAGTTCATCTATGGAAAGTTAAAATATATATCCTCCCTTTCTCATTTTTGTGCCATGACAAGGGTCACTCATGTCAGGACCCAAGATAATATGAAGCCTTAGATAAACGCTACAATAAAGGAGTGGGAAGAAAGGAGAATTATGATCATTGGAGGACTAGAGGGAAATAAGATAGATGATTTGGGAGCATCTAGTAGCTCAGGTGTGGAGGTCTTAGAACATACCAAATTCAAGGAACCAATAAATACCATCCATTTTATCCCTAAAATAGCTACGTTGGAAATAATAACAAGGATGGTTGTGGTTACAATAGAATAATTCAACTTTCAAAAGGTTGAACCATTTATAGGATTAACCCTCATAGGAGGACAACCATTAGGTGAGGCTACCATCCATGAGGAAGATGTGGAAAATATGATTGAGGCCTAGTCAGCACAAGCTAAATTTAGAGTCCAAGGTCTGAATAAGAGGATCCAAAATTTCCAAAAGGATAAGGAAAACTTGAAAACACGGGAAATTTTATAAATGCTAGATGTAATGACTAAAATTATTGATAAATAATTTTATGGCATGTTTGAGGCAATTAAATCAATGAAACTAAGGTAAAGTGAATTAGAAAGGCAGTGTTCATTGGCCAAAATCCTTGTCACCTAGTGGTAGGCCTTAGAAGACAAAATTTCCCAACTCCTCAACATCCAAGAAAATAAATAGATCCCAAAATTCAAGACTAATCAATATGGGACATTTGAGTGAAATTTTTAGAATTATAATTGAAAAAGTTCAATGTTTAAGTGCATGGCATAACAATATGAAAAGGGTCTAAAAGGAGGATATGGAACTGATTGCAAGAATTTAATAACTTTTTAGGACCATCTTTACAGATCTTGCACATCGCAATGCCCTTGGGATCATAAGTGATTAGGAATTCAAACATAGGGCTACCTTGGCAACCCAAAAATTTAAAGGAGAAGGCCAAGGAAAATTTGGGGTTGATAAAAACAAAATCCTAGACATGATATTCAATGTAGGGGAAGGGATAAATGAAGACAAGAGCATTAAATATTCCATGGATAGGAATGACCAATAATTTGATGACCTAGCTGATCAAGAGGAGGAATAGATCATGAATCCTGCTATGGATCTAGAGCTAGTTAATGAGATACATGAGAAGGCCATGATCATCCTCTAGTAATGACAATTAGAGGTCCCACCAACAAATTAAGCAATATTCTATTTTGTAGATTTTTTAAACATTTTAAAAGAGAATATTCCATTGTAAAGCCATATGATAGTTTGTTAGCATATTTACCTCTAGGTTAGTATGATTGTAAAAAGTAAGTGTATTTTAGAAATTATAAGGGTAGATATCCTTATCTTTGTACACTTATATCTTATTATTGACCGGCATACTTCTTAATCTTCCTATAAAGACATGTATTACCATATTGTAAAGAGAGATTTTTGAGCCACTTTATACAATTGGAATCAATTAATAGAATCAAAGGAATTCTACAAAGATTGTCCATATTTGATGTGTTAATTATATTTTTAGATTTTATCTCAATTGCTATTTAAGGTCTTGAATTTTAATGGTGTCTTGGAATTCTAAGCGGTATCCTAGTAATCAAAGGGTTTCTAATTTGTGCAACCTACTAGATTAGCTAAAAGATATTTTGTTCTCCTTTATTTTTATTTTACTTTGTTTCTAGATGTACATGTGCTATCTGATAATAATAGTAAATCTTTAACAAATAACTGGTTCTTACTTGTGATTCTTCACACTATTCTTTGAAAGTAGCCCGATATATAGTGGAATTTGAGTTTAATTTATTTTACATTATATATTGGTTTGAATACATACTCAGTTAAAATGGATGCTTTGTTATAATGTTTAAGGCTAAAATTGGAAATCACTCTTTTCTTTTCTGCCTTACCCTTATCTTTGCTCTTTTTACCCCAAAATTACTTTAGTTTTAGCTTCATTATAAATATCTATTTAGATTAGTCTATAGCCTAAATATAGAGAATAATTCACTAATCATTAGTATAGATTCATAGAAATTGATGAAGAATGAACCAATGTGGCTCCCAACCACCAAATCATATAAATATTATGGAACATTTTATCTTGCTCTATTGTTATTTCACCATAGGAAACTAGATTGCTAAAACTTGGAACTCATGCCTTCAATTTCCAAATTCTAAAATGAGAAGTTTTCTTTAAACACTAAGAACACCGATGGTTTATTTAGAAGCATCAACAGGAGGAGCTCTATTGGTGATAGAAGGAGGGCCTTGAGTTCTTCAAATCTATGTTAATTTTGGTCTATTTTATCTAAAATATTAGTCCTTTTTTATGTTTTTAGTGAATTATTTGTTTAAAAGTATAAATATCATTGATATTTGTAGTGTTCAGTGTAACTTTATGCTTCCTTATAAAGTTCTGTGAGCATTGATGCTTGTTTCTTGTAAATTTATCTTTAGCTTTGAGTATCCATAGTATCTCAAATTAGAATGGCTTGTTTTTATCAAAGGTGAGCATATCTTGCATAGATATGAGTTCCTTTAGTCTTAGACTTGTAAATATAGACCATATTTACATAGTTGAACTAATCTTTGAGCTAGTTCAGTCAAAGATCAATGTCCATAGTTTTTCATACCACCTTTGAAAAATAAACTCAATGTGTAGGTCTAACTCTTGTTCTTTATAAATTCAACTTGATACATCGTATTTCAGGTAGGATCCTCAAATTTCAAGCTAGAAATACCTAGGATTAGAATAAGATTACAATAAAAAACTAGAGAGACTTTAATTGAACATGAGGTTCACATAAATTATAGATGTGACAAAGGTAGATGGAGGAGGTCCAGATATTTACCAACTTCACCCCTTTAGGGTACCTATTTTTTCAATCTTCATCCAAGTATGGCTTGGTTGGGAGAGTCCTCCATCAATGTAATAGGTTTGGTTCATGATCTCCCTCAAAACCTTGAGAAATATCTACCTACATTTAGTCTAATAGGTATAGTAACTGTTGAGGAACATATAAAGTCCTTCAAGGTTGCCTTAAGATTGCTTAATGTTGTGCACGAGGATGTAACTTACAAGTTATTCCCATTTACATTTAAATAAATTGCTTATAAATGGTTCTTGAACGTACCTAATAATTACATCACAAGCTGGGATGACTTCAATAATGTGTTCATATATCAATTGGGTAAGGTTATGAGTCCTTGTGTTATTCACCACTATTACAAGAGATGAAAGTGAGCTTATTAGGTCCTTTAATGCTAGTTTTAATAAAATGTTTAGCAGGACCATAGACCCTTACAATCCTAATGATGTCTTAGCTTTAGAGATATTCAAATATGTAGTAGATCCCTTTACCTCTATATTTTTAAAGAGATCCATGTTATCCATAACTTCATTTGCTAGAGCCTATGCTAAAGCTATAACCATCAATGATTATATGCAACCCCAAGGGAAAATGGTGTTTTATGTGCCAAACATCAACCCATAAATGTGTGTGATGAACTTATTCCCAAATAATAACCAAAATATCCCAACATTCAACTATCTCCCAAGCCTAACTCAATTACCATTAAGTCAAACAACTCCCAATCAAAATTTAGGATCCCTAAATCATCTTACCAATGGATTCACACTAATTTTTCAAATGGATTTAGTACCATCTACTAACAATAATGAGGTACACAATTTTGAAACTCCTAAAAATGAGAATGAATCTATCCTAATAGTGGTCCAAAAGTTGAGCACTAATTTTCTCTAGTTGCAAAAATAAGCTGGAAATACTACAAATAATTTAGGTAGGAACTTCTCATTTTAAAGGTATAATAGGATAACTAATAGGTTTTAGAGTGATAGTTTTCATAATAATATAAATAATGAGCCATCTTCTGAATAGAAGACTATAGACATTAACCTCACTGATATTGCATTACCTAGCTATTATAGGGTGCATTACACAACCAAGAATGGGGAAATTGATTTTATATAATTTTCCAAATACTTTGTGGCTTTCAAAGAAGAATTAGATACATTTGAAGTGGTCCCTAAAAAAGAGAATGGTGTAAGTTCCTTTGTGCCTAAGTCTAATCAAGCATTTATGGTGGACACCTTTGATTTCCCCTTTTAAGGGGAAAATAAACCTGATGATATCCTTGAGGAGATTCGAGCCTTTCAATAGTTCTTAAAGAAGATCTATCCCTTAAAGAATAGAGAGCAGAGGCAGCCTTTGACTGCATAAACACCTCTAAAATTTTTTGGAACTCCTTTAGACCCTTCTTTAAATAACATTCCTATGCCACCTAAAGGGAGTATTTCTAACCCCAACATTGAAATTCCTAGCTCTTCTAAGACTTGTTATAACATAGTTGAAGGTATAAAAAGGATAAAGGATAATATAAATTTACAAGAACTTACATAGATTAAAAATTAAAGGGATCTTCTATTGGAATCATTGAAGTCCAAAAATCTACCACAAACTAATCATACCAATGTGACAGTACATAAGGCAAAGGCTAAATCTCGTCCTTTCTTGCTCACTATTATGATGTTTGGTAAGAACTTACAAAATTGATTATTAGATTAAGGAGAATATACTAATATCACACCTATAGGTATATGAAAAAAACTAAGCCTAACCCCTATTAATTTTGATAGAGTGGTAACTTAGTTGGATAAATCTAGAGTTAGGGTAATTGGGGAACTTTTAAATGTTCACATGAAACTAGCTTCTAAACCTAGGGTGCAACAATTCATTAATATTCAAGTTGTTGATATACTTGATGTCTATGTAATAACATTGAGTAAGGAATGGACTAAGGCTTTTAATGGTTACATGTCCATAGATTGTTCACATCTTTAGCTACCTTGGAAGGGAGTCTCCAAACAAATTAGGGTTAAGAGAGAGCCAAGAATGAGCACATGATAACTGACTACAATTTTATAAATGAAAGGGTCAAATTAATAGACTCAAACCTAGGGGTTTTCATCCTGTAGATGGATAAAGTATGTGATCTCAAATGTACTCATATTTTCCCTGGACTATGGAAGTTGCATTTTGATAGTGCTAGGTGTAATGTTGGATCAGGTGTTGGTATTATTTTAACCAACCCCACTAATAAAAATTAACATGATTATTATAAGCTCTAATTCCCTTATACTAATAATATTGTTGAATACTAAGCCCTTATCTTAGGCTTACAGTTTTATATAAAAAACAAAGCCAAAGAGTTACTAGTTTATGGGGACTCAAAACTAGTGGTTAACCAAGTTAAAAGTAAATACAAACGTAAGATCTCATACTTGAAAAGGTATAAGTTCAAGGTTTAGGACCTAAATGAATCCTTTGATGCCTTTGGCATCATCTCCATCCCAAGGGAGAAAACCAAGCTACTAATGAGTTGGCATCTACTACAATTAACCTCATGCCCAACCAAGATTCCTTTAATTTTAGCATTGAGTTGATCCCTTGTCCTTCAGTATCTAACAATGTTAACCATTTCCAAGTCTTTAATGACAATCAATATAGATTGTATTTCATGACCAATTTTGGGGAATTTAATGCTAATATAATTGATGAGAGTGATGAATATACATCTAATGGGGACAAATTTAATGGTAAAATCATTCAGTTGAATGACAACAAGATCCCCAAGGGGTTGATTAATTTATAGAGACTATTTGATTAGGAAAAAATATCTGAGGTTTCTGAGGTTCCCAAGGTAAATGGGAAATATTATAATACTATTGATCTAGGCCTCCATGATCAACGTCATCTGGTAAATGTTGTAAAGGCCTATGCAAACATTAAAAACAAAGAAGCTAAAGAGTTCCTTTCCCAATATAGGTATGGCATAACATGGTCCTATGATGACTTAAAAATATTTGATCCAAGGGTCATCACACATAATATAACCCTTAAATAAAGCTTCAAACCTTTTAGGTAGAAATAAAGACCTATAAACCCTATCCTAGAACCCATGATCTTCAAGGAGGTCAAAAGATTATTAGATGCTAGGATAGTCTTCTCCATTAGGTATTTCACCTGGATAGCTAATTTAGTGCTAGTTAGGAAGAAGAATGGTAATATTAGAATTTTTATTAACCTTATGAACTTGAACAAAGCATCAGAAAAGGATAACTACCCCCTTCCTTCCCTATACTAAGTGATTCAAGTTGTTTTAGGTTCAGCTATGATATCTTTTCTTCATGGCTTTTCAGGTTATAACCAAGAGTTGGTTAATAGAGAGGATAGGATGAAGATATATTTCACCACAAAGTGGGGGGACCTTTACTTACAAAAGAATTCCCTTTAGACTAATTAATGTAAGATTCACCTTCCAAGGCCTGATAAGTAAATGCATCATTATTTATATGGATGATCTAATAGTTTTCTCTAAAAATAGGGAAGATCACTTCATGCATTTACAACAAGTTTTTGAAAGATGTAGAAGGTATATAATTTCCTTGAACCCTAATAATAGTATATTTTATGTGACTAAAGGAAAATTATTGGGCCATTTTATTACCAAAGATGGGATCTTTATAGATCCTAAAAGAGTGGAGGCCATATCTAGAATAGAACCTCAAAATAGTAAAAATGACTAAAGTTATTCTTTGTTAAAATAAATTTTGTAATAAATTTTATTTCTAGTTTTAGAAAAATTGTTAAACCAATGAATGATATACTAAATAAGGATACCAAAGTCACATGGAATGAAAATTCTAAAAAGGCATTTAATGATATTAAGAAGGCCATCAGCCAAGCTCCAGTCCTTATAAGTTATACCTTCTCAAGGGAATTATTCCTCTATTCTTTTGTATCTGACCACACTATGGATGAAGTGCTAACTCATAAAATTAAAGGGTGTGACCACCCAAATGCTTTTATGAGCAATAATTTCAATAATGTTCAGTTAAATTATTCATTGATTGATAAATAGGCATATGAATTAGTTAAGGAAATTAAGAAATTTAAGCATTAAATCCTTATAAATAAGGTACATTCTATCGTACCTGAACCTACCACCAAACTTATGTTAAGCTAGAATGAGCTTAGAGAATGAATAGGTAAGTGGATGCCAGTTTTACAAGAATATGACTTGGAGATGAAAACAACAAAATTGGTAAAGTGCCAAGGTTTGATCTAGATTATTTCTAATAATAACCCTAGATTAAGTATTATGTAAGTATATCAACAAAAATTTCAAGCTAGTGACTAATATGATTCAATCATATACTTGCGAATTAATGGTACTTGTCCAGTAGGATTATCTAGGGAGAAAAAGAGGGCCCTAAGATTGAAGGTAACCCACTACTTGATCAAGAATAGGGTATTATATAGAATAAATTTTTAAGGGATTTAATTGAGATGTGTCTCACAAGAAGAAAGCACCCAAATCATGAGTACCTTTCATGAAAAATTGGGTAGTAGACATCCATCTGGGAGAACCACGACCCACAAAATTCTTAGAGTTGGCTATTATTGGCCAACCATTTTTAAGGATGATCAAAAAAATGTGAGGGAATGTCATTCATGTCATATTTTTATCACCAAGGAACCAAAGGTAACAATGCCTCTACAACCAATCATGATTGATAAACCCTTTGCTTAATGGGGGTTAGACTTTGTTGGGGCGATCAACCCCAACTCATCTAAAGGTTACAAGTATGTCCTTAATACCATCAACTATTGTACGAGGTGGACTAAAGCTACAACCACTAAATGAAGTAAGACATAAGAGGTGATAAACTTCTTAGAAGAAAACATCTGTACTAGGTTTGGAACTCTAGTATCTCTAGTGTGTGACAATGGGTCTACATTCATATCTATAGAGATGACTGAATGGGATTATGATAATTACATCACTCTCAAATTTGCATCCAACCATTATCCCCAAGGGAATGGAGCCTATAAGTCAACAAATACAAATGTAATGAAGGCAATCAAGAAATCTGCCAAAGATAGGCCTAGGAATTGGCATAATCTTCTTAAATTTGCACTTTAGGTTGATAGAATAAGAATCAAACAAGCCTTAAGAGCTTTACCATTTCTATTGGTGTATGGGTAATAACCCATTTTTATTATCACTCTCAAATTACCTAAATATAAATTTATGCAAGAATATATAGAAGAAAGCCAAGAGCTTGCAAACTCTAGATTGTTGGACATCATTTAAATGGAAGATGCAAGAGATAATGCCTTTGCTAATTTTAGCAAGCATCAAACCACAATCAAGAGATGGTTTGATGAAAGGTCTAAGATTAGGGTGTTTAGATAGGGAGACATGGTTTTCCTTTGGGAAAAATCATCTGAGCCTAAGGGAAAACATGGTGATTCACTCCCCTATAGATTGGCCCATACCAAATTATAGAAACATTCAAGGATAAAACCTTCAAGCTCAAAGATATATAGGGAGAAGAGTTTACAATACCCACCAATGGGTAGTATCTCAAACACTATTTCTCTACTGATCTTCTTGGGGTCTTCATGAATTAAACTATAAGATTATTAGATTAGTGTAGGTAGCTTGGTTAGTTTATTTCCATGTTATTTCCTTCTCATTCCTTATTTGTACTAGGCATGTACATATTTATTTATTTTATTTTCCTTCTTTTTGTTGTGTGTTTATTTCTTGTTGCTTTTTTCCTTGATTCCAATAAGTCCTTAAGGACAATCTTGAGCTCATAATATATGAAGTTCACTTGAAAACATGCCCCCAATTCAGAAATGTAGGTATGAACCCCATGCATAGGATGACCATGGTTCTACAACATAAAGCATAATGTTATAGCATAGAGAAACTAGTAAACACCAATGAAAATTCCAATCATTTCATGAAACCCTAACCATTTCCTTGACCTCAAACTAGTTTTAAGAAGACTTACACTTGTGGGGTGAAAATTCAAATTATCAAGGTATACCCCAAACTAGCACTTAATCAACACCCTTTCTTGGGATACAAGTTACAATCATAGGTGATTTTACAAAAGATCAAATACTTGACCTGATCCTAAAACTTGGCTATCATGGTTCTCAACCTAGCTAAAAACATAAAGATGTAAGGAAATACAAAAATAAGTATATAATGCAAAATTATAAGCTTTTGAGCACATGTTTTTCTGGTAATCTCCACCAAGGCTATGGATTCCTAAGTAGTAGAGAAATGACCAAGCCTTTCTTAAGTTAAAAACACTATTCCCAATGAACATCTTAGGATGTTATAGTTAGGGTAAGTGATTAAGGACATGAAACCTAGAAGTTATTTCTTGATTCCCATGGCAAATAGTAAGTGGAATCAAAGTAAACATAGTTTGGATAGATCTCAATATTCGACCTTGAAACCACAAGTAGAAGGTTTGTTTCAACTATGACCTATTTTGGATGATGATATGGATCAAATGAAGTGAATAACCTTATTATGTGTCTGATTAGAGTCCCTGGGTTCTAACATATTGATATGTTTCCCCCATGAGTCACCATTTGTTGGGACAAACATACCCACATTTTTTTGAATTTGGACCCTTGAGAAACCCTCATAATAAAACATGGAAATTTCATCATGTCAAGGTCTTTTATAGAATTTGAAGGTCATCCAGTTAGTCAAAAAGAAGGCTTATATAGTTTTATTTTAACTTAATCTAGACTAACATTTATAATGAGATTCACTTGGCTTTTAGTTGTAAGTTAAATGGAATGAATTCCCAAGAATTCTATATTTTAAAACCCTATCAAACACTCAATTAAATTTTGAATAAAGGTGGGAACCAAATCGACAGGAACCATTTTAAAATTCATTTATGGACTTAAGAATATAATGCATATTCTAAGCTTAGTCATATTTTATTTAACATAACCTAACTAAGAAACATGGTCCCCTTTTTTATTTCTCCCCTCTTCTAAAGTTCCTTATGACCTAACTACTATCATCTTATAGGATCCTATTAATATTTTCCAACTTAGCCTAAGGTTTTAATACTAAGGCCCTAATGCATTCATTAATACAATCATGACCTTAGTCTTAATGACTTAATCCTAAGTCTTTTATGTCTCTATGTTCCTAACTTAACTTCCTTACATCTTCTAGGATCCTATGACTATCAATTTATCATGTCATTTAAATCCAATAGAGGATAACTCTAACTTTGACTTGAATAATGTGCATCTTTGGTGATCTGATGATCCATGCTCACACGTTAGGACCCGATCAAATGAAATGAATCTTAATTAAAAATTTAAAAGGATATAAAGGTCTTACGGTATCAACATTCATCACCTTTACATTAAAAAGCCAAAATCAAATGGTTCCCATTTGATAAAGTGACCAACCAAAAACAAGCTCCTGAATCGCGATTGATGGAGAATGCTTTATCACAATTTTTTATCCAATGGAGTGAATGTAGTCCAAGATCTTGTGAGATATCATGGATGTGACAAGTGGCATTATCATACTAGGCCATAATAAATATATGAGCTTAAAATTAACGTTTATGTGACCATCATTTGATGTTTACGAGGATGTATTTGACAACCACATGACTGTTGACCTTAAGCCCATCAAATAAAAACTTTGATAGCTTAAAATTAATGTTCAAGTAGCCATCATTTGACATCTTCAAGGATGTATTTAATGTCTAGAAAACCATCAAATTTAAGATGATGAATTATTATGGTCAAGGTCAAAGTGCACTCCCAAATCTTTTTGGAAGGTTCATAAATGGCTTTATAAGCTAGAGAAAATGCTCAAAAGATGATTAAAATGAGAATATTTGACCTTAAAAATATCAAAATGGTCTTATGATCTAAATACTTAGTATAAATTTATATGGAAAAGTCCTCATAGAATTTTGTTTAAAAAAATCATGAACCTTAAACTATGACCTTATGCTAAGTTTTATTTTAAAAGGGAGGTCCTTGTCACATGGAGTATAACCTAAACAAATGTTTTCATATGTGGTATTCTAGATTATTTAGAACCTCACTAGTTTATTATAAATTAGGAAAATTAGGCATAAATTCCTTAGCTTAAAGTTTATTTCATGCTTAATAAATGTAAAACAAACCTTAGCCTAAATAACTTAAGCCTAAATCATGAGTTTAATAATGTACTAACTTAATGTTTGGGCATGTTTGTAGATCAATAGTTCACACCCCATCATATAATTTGATCCAATGGTACAAAGGCACAAATTATTTTTCAAAGGCTCACAAGCTTGATACATGGCCAATACTCATTTAGGAAGCAAAAGACCAAAATATTTAAAACACAAACAGCATCAAGTATCACGACTACAAGGTTTGTAATAGAAAGACCCAATCACAACCAAGGGCCCAAATTATAATCAATAACTCACAATAAATCTAGGATTTTGATCCTATGGCATAAAATGAAGAAGGTATTTTCAATACCAATGGATAGTGTTCATATGGTATTTATGAAAAATGTCATGAAAGGTCCAAACCAATGCACCATAAGTCCACATAAGTAGAAAAAGACAAAATTTGAGATCTTATGGGGTCAAAGACATAAATGTATAAATTCAAAGGTCCAAATCAAATCCCTAATGTTTATAAGTTTAAGCCTAGATATATTCTACCATTAAAGCTCTAAAACCCTAAACCCTACATAAAAGTGACCTGAATAAACTCAATTTATTACAATTTTATCAAAGGAGAACTTGATTGTGTTTCTTAAGCATGAGATAGATTTCATAAAGATCATCTATAATGTGTGAATAATTAGCAAATATAGAGACCAAATTAGCTAGTAGGTAGCAACTAAAGGAGGAAACTAAGCTCTATTTTACAATAGACAATGAGGGCCAAATATTCAAAGATACCAAATTGGACCTCGCAACATTGAATATCTAGGGCATTAGGGATTGTTTCGATATCTTCTTCATAATATAAGAATTTCAACCCATTTTATAGGAATAATATAGGAATGCCACTATGAGAAGACCATACTATGGCCTAGTTGCATTCTAGATAGTTGGCCTTCATCACATCATGCCAAAATTAGAGGTATTACATTTTATTTATGCCCTTATCCCCATATTTGTTGATTATAGAATAGATAATGAATGGATCATTAGGGAAGAAAACTCAATATGGGTAGCCTAAATTTCCCTTATTGATTTTGAGAAGTACTATAAGCTCCCTCTCCCCCATGTGGACCTTTAAAAAATCAAAGAATAGACCAACAACCATGATCTAAATTCTATCCTTATACCCTAGTTATACCAAGGACCTCATATCTTTAAAAACCTTGAGAGCAATATCCTTATCATACAATTCATAAAGGGAATTAGGGTAATAATGACCCTATTAAATTGAGCCTTTATTACCCCTTCAACTACTTATGTGAATAAGATCTAGGTCCCATATGTGCATTACATGGTGGAGGAGAAACTTACCCCTCACATTGGGGACTTAATTAGTATTTTCCTAGCCAAAAAATTCAAAGCCATGAAAATAAAGACCTCAAATCAATTATTTATGATGACATACCTACTTGACACCCTTCTTTGTTCAATCACCTTACCTAGGATTATGAATTGGTCACCAGAGGGCAAGACTACCATTTCACATTACTATTCCAAACTGCACATCTTCAAGTATAGGAATCACATGTAGTTTATTTATGACTACAATTATTTAGCTATAGTGGAGGTCATCACAAGTTTTATCATTTTTAGGGTCCATCCCCTCATTAATAGGTATGTTGAAATGATAGGGGACATATAGTATTACCTAAATTACACAATTATCAGTATAGAAGGAATCATGTCCCAACCTTATAGGATGCTAGTATATGTTCCAAATAAGTTTTTAGGGTAGGAAATTGCTTCCGAACTCATCCATGGTATTGATAGGACTTTTAAGAAAAAGAGGAAAGGTCTGCTTCACCCCTTTCCCTTGAATATTTTTAAAACCATAATAAAATACTAGAAATAAGTGGAAATCATGTCCACACATAAGGATTCATTTGGCTTCTAGCTAGATGAAATCTAGATGTGGGATCTAAATATTATAGTAGGTGAGCATGAAATTTAGGACAAGAAGATTCCAAATTTGAAACATGCACATCAACTTAGTGTCCATGACACAATATATATCAAGGATAATAACTAGGAGGAGGTATTGGCTAGGATAAAAGGCCACAACATTAAGTTTTAACATAGGTTAATCAAAGATAACAAGCCATCTAGGTAAACATGGAAAATGCATCCTTTTCAATATCGCTTACTACCTAGGCCATCTAGAACAACCCATGACCATCCTCAAAAATAAAAACCATAGCTATAACCCCAATAAAAAGTTGAGCAAGTTCAGGATGAACAAGGGAAGGGAAAGGAGAAAGTGGGAGAGATGAAACTAGAAGAAAGACCTAGAGAGGGGATCCCATCCTCAACACTCGCATAAAAGTCACCTTCCCCAATTTAATACGTAGACATGATAGCCTTAGAACCAAGAGAAATGATTTAAGGTTTCCTCAAGGAGATTATAGAAGCCTATGAATTTGATAAAGAAAGGGATCCTAAAGAAGATATATAAAATGATCTTGTCCCAATATCATCCCATGAGAAAAGAAAGGTAAAGCTAGCACTAGTCCCTATGGGACCAAAGAAGAAACCAAGATTGACCTTCACTCATCTTAGTAGTGAATTCAATCATTTAGAGATGAGTTCCTAATTCATGGACCAATCATTTTTAATTAGTTCATCTATGGAAAGTTATAAAATATCCCCTCCCTTTCTCATTATTAGGCCATGACGAGGGTCACTAATGTTGGGATCCAAGATAATATGAAGCCTTGGATAAAGGCTATAGTAAAGGAATAGGAAGAAAGGATAATTGTGGCCATTGGAGGACCAAAGGGAAAGAAGATAGAATCTTTAAGAGCATTTAGTAGCTTAGGTTTGAAGGTTTCATAACCACCCATTTTCAAGGAACTAATTAATACCATCTATTTCATCCTTGAAATAGATGGGTTGGAAAGAATAACAACAAGGACAACTATGGTTGGAATATAATAATTCAACTTTAAAAAGGTGGAACCATTTATAAGATTAACCCCCATAGGAGGATAGCCACTAGGTGAGGTTGCCATCCATGAGGAAGATGTGTAAAGTCTAATTGAGGCTGAGTCAGCACAAGATAAATCTGGAGTCTAGGGTTGAAAGTAGAGGATCTAAAATTTACAAAAGGAGAAGGAAAACTTGAAAATATAGGCAATTTTATTAGTGTCAGATATAATGACTAAAATGCTTGATAAATAATTTTATGACATTTTTGAGGGACTTAAGTCAATGAAACTTCAGTAAAGTGCATTAGAAGGGTAATGTGCATTGTCCAAAAGCTTGGTATCCTAGTGGTAGGCCTCATAAGACAAAATTGCCCAACTTCTCAACATCCAACCAAAGAAATAGATCACATACTTTAAGACAATTAGTTGGGACATTTGAGTGCAATTTTGGGAATTATAATTGAAAATTTTCAAAGTTTAAGTACATGGCATAATGGTATAGAAAGGGTCCTACAAAGGGATAGGGAACTAATTGCAAAAATTAAACTTCTTGGGACCATGATTATAGAGCTTGCATAACCTAATGCCCTTGGGATCATAAGTGATGAGGAAATCAAACATAGGGATACCTTGGTAACTTAGAAAATAAAAAAAAGGCCATGGTAAATTTGGGGATGATAACAATAAAATCTTGGACATGATATTTAATTTAGGGGAAAGGATAAATGAAGCTAGGATCATTGAAGAGGTCATGGAGAAGAATGGAAAATAATTAGATGACCTAGATAATAAAGAGGAGGAATAGATAATGAATCCTATTCTGGATCTAGAGTTGGTTGATAAGCAACATGATAAGGCCATGAGTATCCTCCAAAAATGACAATCAGAGGCCCCACTAGAAAATTAAGTAATATTCTATTTTTTAGAATTTTTAGCCATTTTAAAATAGAATATTCCATTATAAAGGCATATGCCAGTTTGTTATCATATTTTCCTCTAGGTCAATATGATTTTAAAATGAAAGTGTATTTTATAACTTATAAGGATATCTATCCTTATCTTTGTACACCTGTATCTTGTTATTGACTAGTGTACTACCTAATCTTCCAATAAAGGCATGTATTACCATTTTTTAAAGATAATTTTTTTAGTAAATTTGTACAATTGGAAGCAATTAATATAATCAAAGGAATTATACAAAGGTTTTCCATGTTTGATGTGTTAATTTTCATTTTAGCTTTTCTCTCAATTGTTAGTTAAGGTCTTGAATTTGAATGGTGTCTTGGAATTCTGAGTGGTATCCTAGTAATCATAGGGTTTCTAATTTGTGCAACCTACTAGATTAGTTGAAATATATTTTATTCTCCTTAATTTTTATTTTACTTTGTTTCCAGATGTGCATGTGCTATTTGATAATAATAGTAAATATTTGAAGAAGAACTAGTTCTTACTTGTGATTTTTCACACTATTGTTTGAAATTGGCCTAATATATATTAGAATTTTAGCTTAAGTTATTTTACATTATATATTGGTTTGAATACATACTCAATTGAAATGGATGATTTGTCATAATGTTTAAGGCTAAAATTGGTAATCACTCTTTTCTTTTTTACCTTACCTTTCTGTTTGCTCCTTTTCACCCCAAGATCACTTTAGTTTTAGCTTCATTACAAATATCCATTTAGATTAGTTTGTAGCCTAAATCTGGAGCATAATTCACTAAGCATTAGCATATATTCATAGCAATTCTTTAAGAATGGACCAAGATGGCTCCCAACCACCAAATCATATAAATATTGTTGAATAATTTATCTTACTTTGTTGTTATTTCACCACAGGGAACTAGATTGTTGAAACCTACAACTCATTCCTTGAATTTTAAAATTTTAAAATGAGAAGTGTTATTTAAACACTAAGATCACTTGTGGTTCATTTAGAAACATCAACAATAATTTGACAAGGATAAGATGGAGGGATTCATGAGATATGGGTGTGGTGTCTTAACCTTGGCTTGGAAGGGGAAGGGCTTGATTGTGATTGGGAATGGAATCTTGGCATTCCTCTTTTTGTTCACCTAGGGATATATGTGCTTCTATTTTATCCTTAATTATTATGTCACCATGGTTGATGAGGTCTTGGAAAAATTCTTGAAAAGGTTGACATCGATTAATGGTATGACCCCAAGTTTGGTGATATGCATAGTAATGATTAGATTTATACCTTGAAAGCTTAGGCTTAGTTGGATCAAGCTATCCGATGTGTGGATAGACCATCATGTTTGTGCCATCTAATTTTTTTAAAAAGGATTCCAAGGACATAGGAAGGGGAGTGTAAGGATATTTTTTATTGTATGACTTATATTGAGAAGCATTGGGTTTTAAATCATATGATTTTTGACATGACTAGGTTAATGGATATGAGGTGGCCAAGATAGGATCCCCTTTTCTAGTATGAGAATGGGAAGATGATAGTTTAAGAGTAAAAGATGAAGGATTGGTGGGAGATTCATATGAAGGTGCTTATATTGGAGGTGTAATGAGTTTAAGGGTGTCAACACCTTTGGGGAGTAATACACCCATCATAAGGAACTTCAAGAGGATCACATCCTTATGTGTAGCTATGTATTAGTCAATGAAATCAGGGTCTACCTTCATGGTGATGGTGGATGAGTGATGGATGATGGAGGTAGGCTAAGGGTTAGGGATGGTTCTAGGAAAAAAGTGAGTTTGAAGGACTGAATTAGGATAATATATGAGGATGGGGATCAGATAGACTAATGGATTAAAGACTATGATCAAATTTTAGACTGATATTGTAATAGGTGTGAACAACCTATCAACAATGTCTAATTGTCAAGCTATCAAAAGGATTGGGGATATAATGGGTGCCTAGATTCAAACTAGAAAGGGGATGATATTATGGGTGCTAGTTATGAATAACCAAGATGATTATACCAGATTAATGTTGATGGGTTTGCTAGATTGAAATTGATAAAGTTATAAGATGTTAATAGGGTATTGACGAGGTATGAGATCTGACCAAGTGATGAGTGATAGCAGATTATGATGATATGATGAGGTGGATGATAGGAATAGATTAAAACCTTTAGATTGATTTTCTCAAAATGAGATGATATATGATTATGTGATGAAGGTGATTAAGGGAAGGGACAAGGGTAAGTATGATAATGATGAAATGATAAAAGGGGTAATATGAATGATGTGGGGATGGCTTAGACCTATATGTGACTTAAAATCCAACTAGGATAAAATAGGATGAGGTTAAATTAGATGGTTGATTAAGACAAGGTTAAGACAAGTGAGGGGAATAGAGTGGAATTAGGATAGGATGTGGATGATAAAAAAAGATGTGATTAGGATTATATATAATGGGGGTGTGATTGATGATGGATTGGTCTAGGATAATATGTGGATGTAAAAGCAAGAGGTGACTAGGATAGGTAGATGTATGATGAGTAGGAATAAGATGATATATGACTAAAGGATGTACAAGAAGACATGTAAGAGGGTGATGATACAAGATGAAAGGATATACAAGATGATGATAGGGTAAGGATATACACAAGACTAAGGGCATTTAAAAGGGGGTAAGACAAGAATACATAAGATAATGACTAGGTTCTAAGAATAGTGGAGTAATGGTGACTGGATATTATTAGACCTAAATGAGATGAAGAAAATTGAAAGGAGATAATGGTAAGGGTGTGTAAGATATGTGATGGGTGTATGACAAATAATGAGTGGGTTAGATAATATAGGAGATGGCATAAGATAATGTAAAGGATATACAAAGACAATAGGTATAAGGGGATGATGAAAAAGATGCACAAGATAAGATGGAGGTGATGGGAGATGAAAGTAATGATAAATGAGTTTAGTTAGACTAGAATAGGATGGGTATAAGATGGGGGATGGGATAAGTACAATGTGTATAAGAAGATGTCATGGATGTAGTCGTGGGGATGTGGTCAATGATGATTGAGTATGACTAGTCAAGATAGGAGATGGGATAAGACTATGATAAAGATATACAAAGATAATATTTCAAGGATATATAATGAGGGTGATGATAAGTATAAATTATTAGGATATATATTGTGGGTAATGATAAGTATAGATGATTAGGATATATAAAAAAGGATGAAGGGATAAAGATGTACAAGCTGATAGAATTATGAGGATGGAATATACAAGGTGATATGTTCCAAGGACCTAGATATGTATGGATAGGTAAAGGCTAACATGGCTCATAAACAATACATTTTTAACACAACACATACCCAATCAAGTAAACCACAATCTATGATTAGTAAAATGATGGCTGTGTAACCCGATGCTTGCACCATCTAATGGCTTCACAAGTGAGGTTGTAGTCTGATGACCTATTATATAATCTATTGAACCCTATCAAACCTACTTGTACTTGATGGCTACTTCAAAGATGATATTGACTCTTGAAATAGTACACTTATTATGGTCGAAAGGTCCTATGATAGGTATATACAAGGCCTCTAGGTGTATCCCCTATATACATAAAGGTAAAATGGGGCCCAAGTCCATATAGGTTACTATCTAATTCTTGGTTTAGAGAGTTGACTCTTCCCATTTATAGATTACATATATGGGGTCAACCAATTATCCAAATGATAGTTGTCCTTGATTGTTATAATCCACCAAAATATGGAGTTTTGTCAGCATGTGGTGATGAAATCTATGACACTAACCCTTATAAATTAAGCCCATGCATGGTGATAAATTACATATCACATGCTCTCCTAGGGGGAGCTAACAAATAAGAAAAATAAGACATGGTCAATTACCTATGTAAGGGGCATGATATAATATTATTTACAAGTTAACACACACACACAAAAGAAAGTATATACACGGAGAAATTTTTCTAAACAAAGATATATACATGCAACAAGATGATTAAAAATGAATATTCAAGACAAAATTTGATTAAAATGATTTTAAGAGTGCCAAAATGGATATTTGATAGGTGACCTTCAAACACACAAGTTAGTAGTTTGATTGGCACTCTATAAAGGGGTCCCAAAATGTAAAATTTAGTAATTTGATCAACTAATTGCAAAACTATGATTCTTTAGAAAACCCTAAATATACAGCGTAATACTGCAACTAAAGACTATAAATTCACAACTGGGGGACAAAATCATAACTTTTGAGTTGTAAAATTATAGATAAGAGATGACCATGATAGTTACCTATAAAACCATGATTAAATGAAAAATACCATGAATAAGATAGATAATATCTCTATTCACTATAATTTGATAATTGTGTTTTTGTGATAAATTATAAAATTACAACTAGGGATTACAAAGTCACTACTATAAATAAATCAAGAATTATGATATTGTAAGAAATGACAAAACTTTTAGATTTAGGTTGTGGAATTTGAAAAATGATTAAGTAGGATATGATAAATGGTTCAAAAGCCCTAAAGATACTTATTTATAGGTGTTTAGATAGATTAAAGATTGATTACTTTATAGCAAAAATTTATGAATGAATCTTCAAATTTTTGTCAAAATTATCCCAGATTATGTTTATCTAGAGGATTAAAATATGTTGTCATATTATTTCCTAATTCTAATATATTGAAAATGAAAGATAGCTTGTATATAGGATTGAAATAGAAATGACTTATTTGCAGAGCCATGACTTAGACCTCCAAATCACTCTTTCACAAATCAAAATCACTATTAGAGGTGGATCGATAGTTACTTTTTTGTCACAAATTTGAATTTTTTTGGATATTTGACTTAGATAGTAGCTTACACAAATATGATAAATGGTTTAGATGACTAAGGATGATTGTTTACAGATAATTGATACAGGTTTAAAAAATTATCTATGATGTATTTTAATAAACCACTATTCAAAAAATGATCAAGATGCTAAATGATCTAATAAAAAAAAGAGTTGCACTAGTTATATTAGTTTCTAATTATACCTTATATATCTAAGGAGGATAATAAAAAAAATAAGTTAGAATTAAATTACAATTGCAAAATTATCATCCCCACTACAAAACTATGTTTTCATAGATCAATGTCATGATTATTAAGATTATGTGATTTGTATTTTTGTGGGTAATAGAAAGGTATTTATCTATGAATGTTCCATCTAGACTTTACTTGTCAATAATATAGGCAAGGATAAAATATGGATACCAAAAAAGAAGTTAGCCAAAACTTTCTTCCACATGTCTTATACAGAATGATAAGGGAGTTATATAATGATTCAAGTGACTATCGACACCAACAATTAAAATTCATCAAGACAAAGCTTATAGGTGAGTAGATATATTAATTATAAAATTTAAAAATCTAACAAAAAAAAAATATTTTACCAGTTTGTAACAACATATGTATCTACCTTTTGACCAAATCTATTATATCTACTACTACGAGGTCAAAAAGCTACCAAGGATGACTAGTGATTTGGTGATGTTGCAAGCTAGACTTTTTCTTGATAAATCATTTGTAATTGTTTTCTTATCTCCCCTTGCACACTAAAAAATAAAGGCTACACTAAATCATTTAATATAAGTATGTTGGGGGTTAGAAATACATAGATTAAATGAAAAACGTTCAAACACATTATAAAAATCTTTCAAAACCATGACTCATGGTGTTAGTATCATGCCTTATATGTCAAATCCACTACTCACAAAATAGTAATTTTGTTGATAAACAAAACCTTATATAAATAAGATTAAAAAAATCACAAATAAAACCCATAATATCATTATTTTCATGAAAACATCATAACTTGCAAAGTCATAGGTTTGTCAAATGATGGAAACCTATCCAAAATCAATCATTAGTGGTTAATAAAATCAATAGTCAATCAAATAATATCACAATTTACCCAAACAAATAGTAAGTATACAGTCACAGTATTGTCAAATGGCTAAAAACCTACATGGTCAAATAGATAGTTAATGGTTAAGTGGATGTTTAAGGCAATATTGTAACTCATGGGGGTAATATTGCAACTGACCTAGATAGTGTCATGATTACTAGTGTGATACCATGATTGTAAGCTTTGTAAGCCTAAAATTAAAAAAAAATCAAGTTTTTCCTTCAATAATTTACCCTACAAGATAGCAAAAACACAATTTGGATGAAAAGTGATTAGATTGGGAGGGATGCTCCCATTATGGTTGTCAAAATATGGATGAAATTTGAGCTCTATAGGGATTTAACCATGCAAATTCCAAACTCAAATATCAACCACTAGGTAAAATGATATATCCATTAGAATCTAAATGCCATTAGATGAATGAAACATTGAATCCTACACTTAAATTCTGAATCCTAAGTTCTTCACACCATGATTAAAAAATTAAAAAAGACAAGAGGATTGAGATAGATACCTTAGACTCAGATTTGACATGGATGGTTGATCAAAGATGGTGGATGATAGATGCTTGATTGAGGATTGATTTTGGCATTAATATGTTATGAATATTTTGGTTCCTTTGTCATTTTCCAAACATGGATTTTTATAGGATAATGAAAGGATATTTTATGGGAAATTTTTGGTTCTTTTGGTATTGTGGCCTTTGGGTCCTACAAAATGTGTTAGGGGGATTTCCAGATTTTGTGAAACATTTATGCAAATTGAAGATAAAAAATAGCATATTTTGAAAATCTAGGAGAGAATATGTGGATTAAAAAAATCATAAAAAATGGAATCTGGATGACCCCAAACAAATCTCTAAAAGATGGCTTATCAACTTGTTACTATGTCAGTTTTCAGTGATGCACATAGAAACTAACATTTGTTCTAGGTGACGCACATAGAGTTCAATGTTGGTTCTAGGTAAATTGATGCCAATTAGGTAGAATTGATGTCAATTTTTTTATAACTGATGTTGGTCTTTGTGTAATCTGTGTATCACTAAAAAATAGAATACAAGAAAAATAATATTAAAACATGGATTTTGAAGATTGTGAAGCATGCAATAGAAAAACTAATATCATAAATTTCATATCCTTTCTATTTGGGATACTTTAAGGTCTAACTAGGCATGTCATTTGTGATAATAATAATCTAAGAAGGAAAGTTTGTAATATGTTAGTTCAATTAAGAAAATTCAAATAAAAACACACTAACACTTACACTCCAAGCCTAGAATATAAGGAGAGATTAGAAACAAAATACAAATAAAATCACAAAAAAAAATTCAAAATAAATTTAATCCTTTACCTTCCTTTGGAGATCCAAATGCATTGTTGAGTGGCTTACTCAACTTGTTATTCAAAGAGTCTTTAGCGATGGATGTTATGCAGTTCCTTCTCTCCTTAGTAGCATTGGCCTTGATTGTGGAATGCCTCAATATTTAAGAGTTATAACACTACTTGAAAGGAAATGTTTACACTATAACACTAATCTTATCAAATATTTGAATTCATTTATGGATGATAATTTTGCACCAAAATAACTTTAAATTCAATAGGCAAGGTATTGTATTTATAGGCTTAGGAACTAACCCCAACCCAAGTTGAGTCAAGGTGGAGTTCAAACATGAAATGGGTTAAAACCTAACATAGGTGAGTCAAATATAAACCCAATAGAGTTAATAGTTTTCACTTAATAATGATTTTCAATGAATAATCATGGCTTCCAAAATTAAATATTTTAGGATATTTCTAAAGAGATAGACAACTCACAAAGACCATGATGAAAGGATAGGATGTTTAATTTTTTTAATTTCCTCTTTTATTTATTCATTAATTATACATGGATAATTCAAATAGGCATTTAATTTGGTTTAGATTGTTAATTAATTCTGATTATCCATTTATATCTTTCAAGATTTGATATTTGTCCATGTGCCCCACTTAATAGGTCCATAGGCCAAATTGACTATTATGATTCCATAAGATGATTAAGGATGAATCAATGAGAGATTATGGTTTCATAAAATAGGATAACCTAATAAACGATGCCTCAACATGATTTTTAGCTTTGACAAATGATGTGTAAGCAAATTTGGGACATTCAATGATTCCCAAGATTAATTTGTAATTCTTGTTAGGAATCAGTCTAAAGTTTGGTGTGAAGCCATTTATGGAAATTTTTAGGTGTCTAAAAATACCAATTATAAATGATAAATAAAAGTATAATATTTATACACATATAGGAAACACCAAATTCAAGCCTACATATTATTAGTCATTCATCAAATTTAAACTCTAAACCCCTATTTTAGGCACATTCGAACCTTCTTAATCACACAAATATTTAATTTCATGAGGAATAAACCTCCAAAATGGTTAAAAAATATTTTTTTAATGGTATTCAATTAAATAACAACATTACAAATGTATTACAACCACATTTTGTTGAACAAACCCACTTAATTCCTGATTAGGATGTGAAAGTGGGCAGAGTTGGTTAAGAACTCATTGGACATTGTTTGATAACATTAATAAAATGATGTACAAACTTAATAAATACTCTTAAATTTTTTTATAAGTCATAAAACATCATGATAATACTCCTAAACCTTACTAATGGTGCCAAAATTGCTTAAGAGATAAAGTTTCCTAGCCTAGGAAATTCAAATGCAAAATGGTCAGGAAAATTAAAAATGATCCCATATTCAAATTTGATGCCAACATAAGACATATAAATAATGAAAATAATTTTATTATACCTTATACCATGTAATAAGACATAAAATGTATTTCAAATGTCTTCTTAGGTGATGCTCCTACATAAATTATGTTCTATCCTAATTGTATTTTATTCATATACAAGAGAAATATATTAATCTTTTTTATTCATTATGGCCTACATTAGGTATAGCCATTCCAATCCTAATATGAATTTTAAATAGGAATAAGTGTCACCCATGTTCATGTATTAACAACCATTGTACCATAATGAACTGGTATAGTAATATGTCTAATGAATGCACTATGGTGCAAATTGAATATGTATTTAAAGTTGAGCTCCAAGAGTCCAAAGAATGTGACACTACATACATTTAAGAGTTAATATTCATAAAATATTATCTATTTTTATAAAACACATTGTAGATATGTTTATATTAAGGTAAGAACACCTTTGAATAGTGTGGAATATAGTCCTAGGCACATCAGGAGGCCCAAATCTCCCCAAAAGGAAAGCATGAACTTGACAACAAAAATTAAAAGTGAAAGGAGGAGCAAAGAGGTACCCCTAGAGGTAGTCCTGACTGGGAATAGGAAATTGAAAGATGGGATTTTTTTATAATCATAATACTTACTCCTAGCTAAAGAGAGAGGCACCTTGGAAAAAGTAAAAATAGGTATGGCACATTTTTACATGAAGAGACACTTTGAGGAATATAAAAAGTCACCAAGATAAAGATAAAATAGGAAAGGATGGTTTTTCTTATGAAGCGTCATCATATGACTTTTCAAATGCAAGGATATGAAGGCTCATGCAAGTTTGGCACCATTTTCCATGAGGATTGAAGGGTCACAAAGGGTGATTACAAAAGTTCATTTGGAAAGATATAAATAAAGGCTTGAGAAGCCATTTGTTATATGAAAGAGAGTGCATGGTTTGTATTTTTTTAAGAGAGAAAAGTAGGAGATATTGTAGAGTTTTGTCATTTGTTGAGTAAGCAACATTGAGAGATAGTTATACACATGATGAGTTTGTGCTCACAAATATTTGCAATGAGTTGGTGCTCCTATGGGTTGGTGCTCACAAATAGTTGTTGTGTTGGTGCTCAGAAAAGGGCTTGGTGATACTACAATTTGGTGCTTAAAAAATTTGTATTTTGAGTTGGTACTCATTCATATACTTGAGATTGTTCTCTGTGGTTTTTCCTAATTTGGGTTTCCACGTAAATATCTGGAGTCTCTCTCTCTTGTGTGATGCAAATTATTATTTCAGTTTACATTGAATTTATGAATGTGTGATTAAGTAGTTAAAGAAAAGAAATAAAATTAAATAAAAAGATTTATAATATACTGATTCACCCCCCTCTCAATATATTTCATGCTTAATAATTGGTATCAAATCAGGTTCCTTTTTAAAAAGTTTTAGAGCTTGAAGGTAGATCGGGAAAGCACAATGGTTAAATCACATGAAAGATTTTATACAAATAAGGCACCTTTGTTTGATGGAACAAATTATGTTTTTTAGAACATAAGGATGGAGGCTTATTTGATGGCCCTTGGATTTTATATAGGGAAAGTAGTGGTGGAAGAATATGAAGAGCCACAAACACTTGTAACTAATCTAATAGAAAAGAAGGCAAGTGAAAATAATGCTAAAGCTTTAAATACTATTTTATGTGGTTTATGTGAACCATAATTTGTTAAAATTATGAAATATAAATTTTCTCTTGAAACTTGGGTAAAACTTGAGAATATTTACAAAGGTGATGGAAAGGTTCAACAAGCTAAGCTTTAGACTTTCAGAAGATAGTTTGAGAGTTTGAAGATGTAAGAAAATTAAAATATAGTAAGTTATCTTTTGTAGGTTGATCAAATAGTTAATCAAATTTAATTTCTTAGAGAAAATTTAGAAGAATCAACTATGGTTCAAATTTTTTTGAGATCTCTACCATTGAGATATGATGCAAAAGTTTCAGTAATTGAAGAGACGAAGAATTCAACCAAGCTAAAGATGGATGAGCTTCATGGTATGCTTATGGAATATAAAATGTAGAATGAACAAGATAAACCCTCAAAAATAGAAGTTACTTTCAATACATCAAGAAAGAGAAGACTAAGATTCAAGAATCAAGTGATAGTTCTAGTGATGATGAAGCTGACAACAGAGATCTATTCATTCGCAAGCTAAAAAAGGGCATAGGTAAATATCAAGAAAAATTACCTTTTAAATATTTTAATTATAGAGAGATTGGACATTTTGTAGCTAAATACCCAAATAAGGGTAATGATGACAATGAATAAGGAAAGTCTAAATACAATAAAAATTTCAAAGGTAAATTCAAGAAGGGATTTGAGAAGAAGAGTTTGTATTCTAAATATCTTAGCTCAGTCGAAGATAGTGGAGTCAGTGAAAAAGAAGAAGAAGAGATTCTATACATGGCCATACATGAAGATGCCTCCATAATAAATAGTACAGATGATCAATAAGAAGAATAGGATGAAGTTGAAGTGAATCTAGAAGAAGAACTCATTTGTGCTTTAGAAGAGTTAAAAGCTCTTGAAAAGAAGAATCAAAGATTAAGGCTCCAGATCGAGAAAAATGAAAATGAGTTAGTAAATAAATAAAGATCTATAATCACACTTTGAAGAGGCTAAGAATAATTAGGAAGATCTAATGACATATTTAAAAATAGTAACTAAAGAATGTGAAAGGTATGTTATTGAAATTGCTTCTTTAAAAGTAGATCTTGAAAAAATAGTTAAAGAAATCATTGATAGAGTAGTCAATGATTCAAAATTTTAGAATATAACTAATATATTGAATAAGATATTGAAAAATCAAAGATCAATGTCAGATAAGATAGGTATTGGATTTAAAAAATAGAAAGAAGAGGTCATTACTTTCATAGACAAGGAAAAAGGAAAGATCTATGCTAAAGCTCTTACAAAAGAAGAAATAAAAAGGGAATAAGTTAAGACTACAAAGGACATCTCAAACAAAGAAATATGGAGGGAATAGAGATAAAAAAGGCAATTAGGTCAGAGATGCACAAATAGGTACTATTTTTATTTTAATGGATATGGTTATAAGAAAATAGAATGTCAAAAAAAGGCTAACAATTTTAGAAATAAAGAGAAGAAAATTCATACGAAGTCAAGTAGAATCCAAAACTCTTTTGCTCTTTTATCAAGATTTAATGAAGAGGCCGTAATATGTTGAAAATGTGACAACTTCAAACACATAGCTCAGTACTATAGAAGTGTTTTTGATTCAATTAAGAAGGACCAAAGTTTCAAGTCTCCATTCATCAAGAAGAAAGTTTAGACAGGTTCATGGCAAAAGAAATAACTTGAAAAATCTATGTTGGTGTAGATAGATTTGCATGTAATAAATGAATAAAATCCATGGTTAATTTATATTGGATGTTAAAGTAACATGATGGGATACAATAGTAAGTTCATAACCTTGAAAAACATCAATGGTGGCATAGTGAAATTCAGAGACAATATTACTGCTAGAATTGCTAGAAAAGGTACACAAAGTTTGGATAATGGTAGAACTAAAACTAAAAATGTTTTATATGTAGAAGGTATTAAGAATAATATTTTGAGTGTAATTCAAATATGTGATTAGGGTCACACACTAAATTTTTATACAAAAGGTTATAAAATTAGAAGAAAAGATTCATATGTGTTGGTTATAGATGTTCAAAGAACATGCAATAATTGGTATATGCTATCAGACATCAAAAGATAAAGATGTTGTTTGAGTTAGATTGAATAAAGTTGGATATGGAATAGGATAATGGTGCACATAAATTTTAACAATATTTTCAACATCAGTAAGAATCAAGAAGTCAAAAATTTTCAAAAGATTACAAAGCCATCTGACAGACTTTGTGAACCTTGTCAGTATGGAAAACAGGCTAGAAGGTGGTTCAAAACAAAAGAGTACTCAACCACTCAGATGCTATACCTTGTTCACACTAATCTATGTGGACCTATGAAAATTCAAAGTACTCAAGGTGATAAATATTTCATGTTGCTTATTGATGTTTTTTCACGTATGATTTGGGTAATGTTTTTAAAGAAAAAAATAGAAGATTTTAGACATTTCAAAGCATTCAAAGAATTAGTTGAGAATGAAAATAATTTCAATATTAATTGTCTAAGATAATATTGAGGAGGAGAATTCATGTTAGATCAATTTATTGAGTTTTTTGAAGACCATGGAATAAAGAGACATTATTCAACAACCAAAACTCCACAACAAAATGGAGTAGTTAAATAGAAAAATAGAATATAGTTCATGAGATGGTGAGTACAATGTTAAATGAATCTAAGATAGTAGATAGATATTTAAGAGAGGAAATTTATATAAAAGTGCATATTTAGAATATAGTATTATTGAGAGTCAATAGTGACAAGACTCATTGTGATCTATGGAAAGACAAACCATCAATAGTTGATTATTTCAAAGTTTTTTGTAGCAGATGATTCATAAAGAGAACTGATGAAAAACTTGGTAAGTTTAAATCTAGAGTAGATGAAGGTATATTTATTAGTTATTCTTATAAAATTAAATCTTATAAATGTTATAACAAAAGAATTCAAAAAATTGTTGAAATTGCAAGTGTAAACATAGAAGAAGATAAAACACAAAGAATAAGTGATCCAGTAGACATCCCTAAAATCATTGAAGAGGAAGATTTTGAAGAATTAGATGATGATGAGAAGGAGAAAAAGGACACCAAAAATCCATCCAAATATGTTCAGATAAATCATAATGAAAGTGACATCATCAGGGACATAAATGAAGATATTTGCACCAGAAGAATGATGGTAAGTGAATCTGAGCAAGTTAATTTGTCTTTGTTATCCAAAATTCAACCTAGAATTTTTTTAGAAGCTATACATGATAATCATTAGGTTAAGGCTATGGATGAAGAATTAAATTAGATAAAAAAATAATGATACTTGGGAATTAATGCCTAGACCAAAACATCACAATGTGTTAGGAATACAATGGGTTTATAGAAATAAGTTGAATGAAAATGGAGAAGTAACCAAAAATAAAGAAATATTGGTATGTAAAAGATATGATAAAATTGAAGGAATATATTTTAAAAAAAATTGTACTAGTGGCAAGTTTAGAGGCTATTAGAATGTTTTTTGCATATGCAGTGTTTACAAATTTCAAAGTGTTTCGGATAGATGTCAAATATACCTTCCTAAATGGGAATCTAGAAGAAGAGGTCTACACTGAGCATCTTGAGGGATTTATTCTCTCAAATATTAGTATATATGTATGTAGATTAAAGAAAGCATTGTATGGATTAAAACAAGCTCCTAGAGCTTGGTATGCAAGACTTGATAAGTACCTGCAGGATCAAGGTTTCAAGAGAGGATTTGTTGATAGTAATCTCTACATAAAAATAGAAGGTGAGCATCAATTGATTGTTGTGGTATATGTTGATGATATAATTTTGGAGGAAATATTGAACATATGACAAAATATTTTTTTGATAATATGTAAAAATAATTTGAGATGTCTATGCATAGAGAATTGTCATTTTTCTTAGGATTGCAAATATTTCAGTCAGAAAAAGGAATTTTCATATTTAAAAGTAAATATGCCAAGGAAATGTTGAAAAAATATGGTTTTGAGGACTATTCACTAGTTGGCACACCAATGTGTACAAGAAATAAGGTGACCAAGGATGAAGATCCACCTATTATAGATCAATGTTTATATAGATCTATGATTGGTAGTCTTTTATATTTAACAATATCGAGGCCAGACATCATGCATGTAGTAGGTATGGTTGAAAGATATCAATCATCTCCAAAATATAATCATGTTCAATTGGTAAAGAGAATATTTAGATATATCAAGGAGACATTGGATTATAGATTATGGTATTTCATAGGCATAGATTTCACTTTGGTTGCTTATACAGATTCATATTAGGTAGGGTTCTTAAATTATAAAAAGAGTACAAGTGGAGGAGATTTATTCCTTGGTGATAGCTTCGTATCATGGCTAAGAAATAAATAGAATTCAATATCACTTTCTATATCTGAAGTAGAATATATTATAGTAGTATTGTGTTGCACTCAATTGCTTTGGATGAAGCAAACTTTGGAAGATATTAAGGTAAAGTATGATGAACCTATTTCTATTTTTTGTGATAACACAAGTGCTATTAATATTTTAGATAGTCTAATGATGCATTCAAGAATAAAATATATTCCCATTAGATATCACTTATTGAGAGATTAGATTGTAAATCAATAGGTTAAGATGGAGTATATTAATACTATAGAGCAGATTGTAGATATTTTCACAAAGGCACTAGCAAAAGACAAATTTGAGTATCTACAAGAGAAGTTGGGAGTAGTTTCTTTTACTTCCTGCCATTGAGGTTTAGCATCAGTTGTGGGGGAACTAAGTGTTAGCTCGAGGTAGGCCCTTTGCCGCTAATATCAAAGGGGGAGAATAATAGGTATAGGTATAGGTAGAGAAATAGGTACAAGTAATAGGTACAAGTTACTACAATAAGGGGGAGTCACTATATGTTTTTTAGATGGAAATATGTGTAGGTTTCAATATTTTTTAGTTTCAATTTGAGGTTGCCATCAATGAAAATTGGGGAGATTATTGGAAATATTATCATTGATGTCAAAGGTCTAGTATTTTTGGTGATAAAGGCCCCATTGCATTTAATGGTGTTTTCAATATTCGTATCTTGGCTAATGTGTGTTAATATTTATTTAATATTAATAAATATATTTTTGTTTACATATAAGTCAAAATAGGGCCCTTGGATAAGTCAAAGATTCATGGGGTAAAAGATGAAAGAGGAATATGATGCATTTTATTATGAAGAGTCATCTTGAGGAGTTGGAAGAGTCACCATGTGAAGACAAAAGAGGTATGGTGCAATTTTCCATGAAAGGACACTTTGAGGAATATGAAAAGTCACCAAGATAAAGATAAAATAAAAAAGGATGTTGTTGTTTATGAAGGGTCACCATATGACTTTTCAAATGCAAGGATATGAAGGTTCATGAAATTTTGGCACCATTTTCCATGAGGATTGAAGGGTTAAAAAAGGTGAATTCCAAAGTTCATTTGGAAAGATATAAATAAAGGCTTGAGAAGCCATTTGTTATATACAAGAGAGTTCATGGTTTGTATTTGTTTTTAAAGAGACAAAAGTAAGATATATTATAGAGTTATATCATTTATTGAGTAAGAAACATTGAGAGATAGTTGTGTTCTATACACAAGAGGGGTTGGTACTCCTACGAGTTTGTGCTCACAAATATTTTCAAGATGTTGGTGATCCTATGTGTTAGTGCTCAAAAATAGTTATTGTGTTAGTGCTCGATAAAGGGGTTGGTGCTCTTGCAAGTTGGTACTTGCAAACTTTATATTTTGAGTTGGTGCTCATTCATATACTTGAGATTATTTTTCATGGTTTTTCCCACTTTGGGTTTCCACATAAAAATTTGGTATCTCTCTCTCTCTCTCTCTCTCTCTCTCTATTATGTCATGAAAATTATTTTTTCAATTTTTATTGCATATCTTGAATGTGTGATTAAGTGGTTAAATAAAATAAATTAGATTAAGTAAAAATATTTATAATATATTGATTCACCCCCCCCTCTCATTATATTTTACGCTTAACAATTGGTATCAGAGCATGCTCCTTTTGAAAAAAAATTATAGCTTGAAGGTAGATCAGGAAAGCATGATGGCTAGATCACATGAAGGATTTTCTACAAATAATGCACCTTTGTTTGATGGGATATATTATATTTTTTGGGAGCATAAGAATGAAGACTTATTTGATGGCCCTTGGATCTGACATATGGTAAGCAGTGGTGGAAGAATATGAAGATCCACAAATACTTATAACTACCTTTGTAAAAAAGAAGGAAAGTGAAGATAATGCTAAAGCTTTAAATGTTATTTTATGTGGTTTATGTGAATCATAATTTATTAAAGTTATGCAATGTAAATTTACTCATGAAACTTGGGTAAAACTTGAGAATATTTACAAATGTGATGGAAAGGTTCACCAAGCTAAGCTTCAGACTTTTAGAAGATAATTTGAGAGTTTGAAGATAGAAGAAGAAGAAAATATAGCAAGTTATCTTTTGTTGGTTGATCAAATAGTTAATTAGATTCAAGGTCTTGGAGAAAATTTAGAAGAATCAATTGTGGTTTAAAATTTCTTGAGATCTCTACCATTGAGATATGATGCAAAAGTTTTGTTAATTGAAGAGATGAAAAATTTAGCCAAGCTAAAGATGGATGAGCTTCACGATATTTTGATGGCATATGAGATGTAGACTGAACAAGATAAACCTTTATAAAGAGAAGTTGATTTCTAGATATCAAAGAAAGAGAAGGATAATATTCGAGAATCAAATGATAGTTCTAGAGATGATGAAGATGACAACGGATCTCTATTCATTTGCAAGCAAAAAAAAGGCACAGGTAAATATCAAGGAAAATTATCTTGTAAATGTTTTAATTATGGAAAGATTGGATATTTTTCAACTAAATGCCTAAATAAGGGTAATGATGACAATGAAGAAGGAAAGTCTACATACAAGAAAAATTATAAAGGTAAATTCAAGAAGGGATTCGAGAAGAAGAGTTTATATTCTAAAGATCCTATCTCAGTTGAAGATAATGGACTCAGTTGTTTAGAATAAAAATAGATTATATTCATGTCCATACATGAAGATGCCTCCACAAGCAATTTTAAAAATTATCAAGAGGAAGAACAAGATGAAGCTAAAGTGAAACTAGAAGGAGAAGTCATTTTTAGCTTAGAAGAGTTAAAAGCTCTTGAAAAGAAGAATCGAAGATTAAAGCTCCAAATTGAGAAAAATGAAAAGGAGTCAAAGAAAATAATTGAATATCTAAAATCACACTTTGAAAAAACTAAGAAGAATGAAGAAGATCTAATGTTACAATTGAAAATAGTAAGTAAATAATGTGAAATGTATGTTATTGAAATTGTTTCTTTAAAAGCGGATCTTGAGGAAATAAATAAAGCAATCAATGATAGAGTAGCCAATGATTCAAAATTTGAGAATAAAACTAATATGTTGAATAAGATATTAAAAAATAAAAGATTAATATTAGATAAGACAAGTATTGGATTTTCAAAGGAAAAAGAGGAGGTCACTACTTTCACAGAAAAGGAAAAAGGAAAGAGCTATGTTGAATCTCTTACAAAAGAAGAAATAAAAATGGAAGAAGTTAAGAATATAGAGGATATCTCAAATAAAGAAAGATGGAGGGAACATAGCTACAAAAGGTAATCAGGTCAGAGATACATAAATAGGTCCTATTTTTATGGTTACTATTTTTATTGTAATGGATATGGTCATAGGAAAATAGAATGTCAAAAAAGGGCTAAGAATTTCAAAAATAAGGACAAGGAAATTTATACAGAGTCAAGTAGAAGCCACAAATTTTTTGCTCCTTTATCAATATTTAATGAAGAGGCCATAATGTGTTAAATATACAACAATTTTAGACACATCTCAGTACTATAGAAGCATGTTCAAGTCAGTCAAGAAGGACTAGAGTTTCAAGGTTCTATTCATCAAAAAGGCAATTTAGACAGGTTCATGTTAAAATAAATAACTTGAAAAATCTATGTTGTTGCAGACAACTTTGCATGCAGAAAATGAAGAAAATCCATGGTTCATTTACAATGGATGTTTGAGGCACATGATAGGAGACAAGAGAAAGTTCATAACCTTAAAAAAGATCAATGGTGACATAGTGAAATTTGGAGATGATACTACTACTAGAATTACTAGAAAAAGTACACTAGGTTTGGATAATGGCCAAAATAAAATTGAAAATGTTTTGTATGTATAAGGTCTCAAGCATAATATCTTGAGTGTAAGTCAAATGTGTGATCAGAGGCACACACTAAATTTTTATGTATAGGGTTTTTAAATTAGAAGAAAATATTTAGATGTGTTGGTTGCAAATGCTTACAGAAGAGATAATAATTTGTAAATATTATCAGACATCAAAGGTCAATTATCTTGCTTGAATCAGATTGAATAAAGTAGGCTATAACACAGGAGAATGAGGCACATAAATTTTGAAAATCTTGTCAACATCAACAAGAATCAAGTAGTAAAAAATTTTCTAAAGATTACAAAGCCATCTGACACACTTTGTGAACATTATCAGCATGGCAAGCAGGCTAGAAGGTGGTTCAAAACAAAAAATTAATCAACCACTCAGATACTAGAGCTTGTTCACACTAATATATGTGGACCAATGAGAACTTAAAGTACTCAAGGTACTCAAGATGAGAAATATTTCATGTTGATTATTGATGATTTTTCACATATGACTTGGGTAATATTTTTAAAGAAAAAATTAGAAGCTTTTAGGCATATCAAATCATTCAAAGCATTAGTTGAGAATGAAACCAATTTGAAGATTAAGTGTCTAAGATTAGATCAAGGAGGAGAACTTATGTCAAATCAATTTATTGAGTTTTTTGAAGACTATGGAATAAAGAGACATTATTCATTAGCTAGAACTCCACAATAAAATGGAGAAGTTGAATAGAAAAATAGAACAGTTCAGGAGATGGGTAGGACAATGGTAAATGAATCCAAGATAGTAGATAGACATTGGAGAGAGATAGTTACTACAGTAGTGTATATTTAGAATAGAGCATTATTGAGATTCAATAGTGAAAAAACTTCTTATGAAATATGGAAAGACAAACTAGTAATAGTTGATTATTTCAGAGTTTTTGATAGTAGATGCTTCATAAAGAGAATTGATGAAAAATAGGGTATGTTTGAGTTCAGAGTAAATGAAGTTATATTTCTTGGTTGTTATTATAAAAGTTAAGCTTATAAATGTTATAATGAAAAACTTGGTAAGTTTGAATCTAGAGTAGATGAAGGTATATTTTTTAGTTATTCTTATAAAATTAAATCTTATAAATGTTATAACAAAAGAATATAAAAACTTGTTGAAAGTGCAAGTTTCATAATAGAATAAGATGGAACACAAAGAATCAGTGATCTAGTAGACATCCCTAAAATCATTAAAGAAAAAAGATTTTGAAGAATCAGAAGAAGATGAGGAGGAAAAAGACACCGAAACTCCATCCAAATATGTTTAGAAAAATCATAATGAAAGTGGCATCATCATGGACATAAATGAAGGAATTTGCACTAGAATAATGATGGTAAGTGAATTTGAGTAAGTTAATTTCTCTTTATTGTCAAAAATTCAGCCTAGAATTTTTTCAGAAGCTAGACATAATAAGAATTGGGTTAAATCTATGGATGAATAATTAAATAAAATATAAAATAATTATACTTGGGAATCAATGCCTAGACCAAAAGATCACAATGTGATAAGAACAAAAAGGGTTTATAGAAATAAGTTGAATGAAAAAGGATAAGTGAATAGAAATAAAGAAAGATTAGTATGTAAAGGATATGCTCAAATTGAGGGAATATATTTTGAAGAAACGTTTGCAGTAGTGGAAAGGTTAGAGGCTATTATAATGTTTCTTGCATATGCAGTGTTTAAAAATTTCAAAGTGTTTTAGATAGATGTCAACTATGCCTTCTTGAATCAGAATCTAGAAGAAGAGGTATACATTGAATAGCTTGAGGGATTTATTCTCTCAAATATTAGTAGCCATGTGTGTAGATTAAAGAAAGCATTGTATGGATTGAAACAAGCTCCAAGAGCTCGATATGCAAGACTGGATAAATAACTGCAGGATCAAGGTTTCAAGAGAGGATTTGTTGATAGTAATATCTACATCAAAATAGAAGGTGAGAATCAATTGATTGTTGTGGTATATGTTGATGATATCATTTTTGGATGAAATATTGAAAAGATGACAAAAGAATTTTTTGATAATATGCAAAAGAATTTGAGATGTCTATGCTTATATAATTGTCATTTTTCTTAGTATTGCAAATATTTTAGTCAAAAAAAAGGATTTTTCATATCTCAAAGTAAATATGCCATGGAAATGTTGAAGAAATTTAGTTTTGAGGATTTTGCACCAGTTGGCACACCAATGTGTATAAGAAATAAGGTGGGCAAGGATGAAGATTCACCTATTATAGATTGATCTTTATATAGATCTATGATTGTTAGTCTTTTATATTTGATAGCATCAAGGCTAGACATCATGCATGTAGTAGGTATGGTTGAAAGATATCAGTCATCTCCAAAAGATAGTCATGTTTAGTTGGTGAAGAGAATATTCAAATTTATCAAGGGGACATTGGATTATGGATTATGGTATCCCACATGCAAATATTTCACTTTGGTTGCTTATATAGATTTAGATTGGGTAGGGTGCTTGGATGACAAAAAGAGTACAAGTGGAAGAGCTTTCCTCCTTGGTGATAGCTTAGTATCATGGCTAAGTAAGAAGTATAATTTCATATCACTTTATATAGCTAAAGCATAATATATTATAGAAGTATTGTGTTGTACTTAAGTGCTTTGGATGAAGCAAACTTTGGAAGATATCAAGGTAAATTATGATGAGCCTATTTCTATTTTTTATGATAACATAAGTGTTATTAATATTTTGAAGCATCTAGTGATGCATTCAAGAACAAAACATATTTCTATTATATATCACTTCTTGAGAGAGTAGGTTTTAGATCAATAGGTTATGATGGAGTATATCAGTACTATAGAGTAGATTTTAGATATTTTCACAAAGGCACTACCAAAAGACACATTTGAGTATTTGTGAGATAAGTTGGGAGTGATTTATTTTACTTCTTGCCATTGAGGTTTAACATCAATTAAGGGGGAGATAAGTGTTAGCTCTAGGTAGACCCTTTACCATTTATGTCAAAGGGGGAGAATAATAGGTATAGGTACAGGTGTAAAAATAGGTACAGGGAATAGGTACAAGTTGTTATAGTAAAGGAGAGTTACTATATGTTTTTCAGATGGTAGTATGTGCAAGTTTCAAGATGTGATAGTTTTAGTTTGAGGTTTCCATCAATGAAAAAGGGGGATATTGTTGTATATATTGTCATTGATGTCAATGGTCTAACATTTTTGGTGATAAAGTCCCCATTACATTTAATGGTGTTTTTAATATTCATATCTTGGAAAATGTGTGTTAATATTTATTTACTATTAATGAATATATTTTTGGTTGCATATAAGTCAAAAGAGGACCCTTGGAGAAGTCAAAGAGTCATAGGGTAAAAGATGAAAGAGGAATGGGATGAATGTTCTCATGAAGAGTCACCTTGAGGAATTGCAAGAGTCACCATGTGAAGATAAAAGAGGTATGGTGCATTTTTCCATGAAGGGACACTTTGAATAATATGAAAAGTTAATAAGATAAAGACAAAATAGGATAGGATGCTTTTGCTTATGAAAGGTCATCATGTGACTTTTCAAACTCAAGGATATAAAGGTTAATGCAAGTTTGATTCCATTTTCCATGAGGATTTAAGGGTCATAATGGGTGAATGTCAAAGGTCATTTGGAAATCTATAAATAAAGGGTTGGCAATCCATTTGTTATATACAAGAGAGTGCATGGATTGTATTTGTTTTCAAAGAGATAAAAGTAGGAGATATTGTAGAGTTCTATCATTTATTTAGTAAGAAACATTGAGAGATATTTGTGTTTTATACATAAGAGGGGTTGGTGATCTTGTGTGTTGGTGGTCATAAATACTTGCAAAGGGTTAGTGCTCCCATGGTTTGGTGCTCAAAAATAGTTGTTGTGTTGGTTCTCAGCAAAAGGGTTGGTGCTCCTACAAGTTAGTGCTTGTAAAAATTATATTTTGAGTTGGTACTCATTTATATACTTGAGATTGCTCTTTGTGATTTTTCTCATTTTGGGTTTCCATGTAAAAATCTAGTCTCTCTCTCTCTCTCTAAATTATTGTTTCAATTTTTATTGAATATCTTGAATGTGTGATTAAGTTTTTAAATAAAATAAATTAGATTAAGTAAAAATATTTATAATATACTAATTCACCCCCACTCTTAATATATTTCATGCTTCACAATTGGTATCAGATCAGGTTCCTTTTGAAAAAGTTTTATAGCTTGAAGATAGATTGGGAAAGCATGATGGTTGGATCACATGAAGGATTTTATACAAATAAGGCACCTTTTTTTGATCGGAAAAATTATGGTTTTTGGAGCATAAGGATGAAGACTTATTTGATGGCCCTTGGATTCAACATATGACAAGTAGTGTTGGAAGAATATGAAGAGCCAAATACACTTGTAACTATTCTAGCAGAAAAGAAGGCAAGTGAAAATAATGCTAAAGCTTTAAATGCTATTTTATGTGGTTTATGTGAATCAAAATTTGTTAAAGTTATGAAATGTAAATCTTCTCATGAAACTTAGGTAAAATTTGAGAATCTTTACAAAGGTGATGGAAAGGTTCAACAAGCTAAGCTTTAAATTTCTAAAAGATTGTTTGAGAGTTTGAAGATGGAAGAAGAAGAAAATATAGCAAGTTATTTTTTGTAGGTTGATCAAATAGTTAATCAGATTCAATGTCTTGGATAAAATTTAGAAGAATCAACTATGGTTCAAAAAAAATTGAGATCTCTACCATTGAGATATGATGCAAAAGTTTTGGCAATTGAAGTGATGAATAATTTAGCCAAGGTAAAGATGGATGAGCTTCATGGTATTCTTGTGGCATATGAGATGTGTACTGAACAAGATAAACCCTTAAAGAGAGAAGATGCTTTCAAGACATCAAATAAAGAAAAGGATAAGATTTAAGAATCAAGTGATAGTTCTAGCAATGATGAAGATGACAATTGAGCTCTATTCATTCACAAGCCGAAAAAGGGCACAGGTAAATATCAAGAAATTTTTTCTTTTAAATGTTTTAATTAAGAAAAGATTGGTCATTTTTTAATTAAATTCCAAAATAAGGGTAATGATGATAATGAATAAGGAAATTTTGCATACAAGAGAAATTAAAAAGATAAATTCAAGAATAAAATTTTGTATTCTAAAGATCCTAGCTTAGCCGAAGATAGTGGAGTTAGTTATTTAGAAGAAGAGATTTTATTCATGGCCATACATGAATATGCCTCCACAAGCAATAGTATAGATGATCAATAAGAAGAATAGGATGAAGCTAAAGTGAATCTAGAAGGAGAACTCATTTATGCCTTAGAAGAGTTAAAATCTCTTGAAAAGAAGAATCAAAGATTAAAGCTCCAGATCGATAAAAATGAAAAGGAGTCAAATGAAATAGTTGAAGATCTACAATCACACTTTGAAGAAGCCAAGAATAATGAAGAAGATATAATGGCATAGTTGAAAATAGTAAGTAAATAATTTGAAAGGTATGTTATTGAAATTGCTTCTTTAAAATCAGATCTTGAGAAAACAAATAAAGTAATCAATGATAGAGCAGCTAACGATTCAAAATTTGAGAATAACACTAATATGTTGAATAAGATATTAGAAAATCAAAGATCAATGTCAGATAAGATAGATATTGGATTTGAAAATGAGAAATAGGAGGTCATTACTTTCAAAGACAAGAAAAAAGGAAAGAGCTATGTGGAAGCTCTTACAAAAGAAGAAATAAAAAGGGAAGAAGTTAAGAATATAAATGACATCTCAAACAAAGAAGGCTAGAGGAAATAGAGCTACAAAAAGAAATCATGTTAGAGATACATAAATATATATTATTTTTATGGTTACTATTTTTATTGTAATGGATATCTTCATAAGAAAATAGAACGTCGAAAAAAGGCTAACAATTTCAAAAATTAAGGGAAGAAAATACATATAGAGTCAAGCAAAAGTCACAACTCCTTTATTAATATTTAATGAAGATGACATAATATGTTACAAATTTAATAAATTTAGAGACATATCTTGGTATTGTATAAGTGTGTTTGAGTCAATCAATTGACCATAGTTTTAAGGCTCCATTCATCAATAAAAAAGTTTAGACAGGTTCATAGAAAAAGAAACAATCTAAAAAATCTATGTTGGTGCAGACAGCTTTTCATGAAATAAACAAAGAAAATCCATGGTTCATTGATAGTGGATATTTTAGGTACATGATAGGAGAGAATATAAATTTCATAACCTTTTAAAATATCAATGGTGGCATAGTGAAATTCAGAGATAATACTACTACCAGAATTGTTGGAAAAGGTACACTAAGTTTGGATAGTGGTAAAACTAAAATTGAAATTATTTTGTATGTAGAAGGTCTTAAGCATAATATTTTGAGTGTAAGTCAAATGTGTGATTAGGGGTACACACTAAATTTTTATATATAAGGTTGTGAAATTAGAAGAAAAGATTCAGATGTGTTGGTTGCAGATGCTTAGAGAATATGTAATAATTTGTATATGCTATCAGACATCAAAGGTCAAAGATGTTGTTTGATTTAGATTGAATAAATTTGGCTATGGAATAGCAGAATGGGGCACAAGATTTTTTACAATATATCAACATCATCAAGAATCAAGTAGCCATAAATCTTCCAAAGATTACAAAGCCATCTGACACAGTTCATGAACCTTGTTAACATGGAAAGCAAGCTAGAAGGCGGTTCAAAACAAAAGAGTACTCGACCACTCAGATCCTAGAGCTTGTTCACACTGATCTATGTAGACCTATGAGAACTCAAAGTACTCAAGGTGAAAAATATTTCTTTTTGCTTATTGATGATTTTTCATGTATGACTTGGGTAATGTTTTTAAAGAAAAAATCAAAAGATTTCAAACATTTCAAAGCATTCAAAGCATTAGTTGAGAATGAAACTAGTTTAAAGATTAAGTGTCTAAGATCATATCAAGGAGGAAAATTTATGTCAGATCAATTTATTGAGTTTTGTGAAGACCATGGAATAAAGAGACATTATTTAGCATCTATAACTTGACAATAAAAAGGAGTAGTTAAATAGAAAAATAGAACAATTCAAGAGATGGCAATGACAATGCTAAATGAATCCAAGATAGCAGATAAATATTGGAGAGAGACAGTTGTTACAATAGTGTATATTTAGAATAGAGAGTTATTGAGAGTCAATAGTGACAAGACTGCTTATGAGCTATGGAAAGACAAACCAACAATAATTTATTATTTCAACATTTTTCATAGCAAATGCTTCATAAAGATAATCGATGAAAAACTTGGTAAGTTTGAATCTAGAGCAGATGAAGGTATATTTCTTGGTTATTCTTGCAAAAGTAAAGATTATAAATGTTATAACAAAATAACCAAAAAAAAATTTTAATGTGAAACTGTCAGAATAGAAGAAGATGGAACATATAAAATTAGTGATCAAGTAGACATCCCTAAAATCATTGAAGAGGAAGATTTTGAATAATCAGATGAAGATGAGAAGAAGGAGAAAAAGAACACCAAAACTCCATCCAAATATGTTTAAAGAAATAATAATTAAAGTGACATCATTAGTTACATAAATTAAGGAATTCACATTAGAAGAATGATGGTAAGTGAATCTAAGCAAGTTAATTTCTCTTTGTTATCCAAAATTTAGCCTAGAACTTTTTCAGAAGCTAGACATGATAAGCATTGGTTTAAGGCTATGTATGAAGAATTAAATTAGATAGAAAATAATGATACTTGAGAATTACTACCTAGATTAAGAGATCACAATGTGATAAGAAAAAAATGGGTTTATAGAAATAAGTTGAACAAAAATTTAGAAGTGACCAGAAATAAAGCAAGATTAGTATGAAAAGGATATGCTTAGATTGAGGGAATAGATTTTGAAGAAACTTCTACACCATTGGAAAGGTTAGAGGCTATTAGAATGTTTCTTGCATATGTAGTGTTTAAAAATTTCAAAGTGTTTTAGATGGATGTCAAATTTGCCTTCATGAATGGGAATCTAGAAGAAGAGGTCTACATTGAGCAGCCTAACAGATTTATTCTCTCAAATATTAGTAGATATGTATGCAGATTGAAGAAAGCATTGTATGGATTGAAACAAGCTCCTAGAGCTTGGTATGCAAGACTTGGTAAGTACCTGTAGGATCAATATTTCAAGAGAGGATTTGCTGATAGTAATCTCTACATCAAAATAGAAGGTGAGCATCAATTGATTGTTGTGTTATATGTTGATGATATCATTTTTAGAGGAAATATTGAAAAGATGACAAAAGAATTTTTTGATAATATGCAAAAAGAATTTAATATGTCTATGCTTAGATAATTTTCATTTTTCTTAGGACTACAAATATTTTAGTCAGAAAAAGGAATTTTCATATCTCAAAATAAATTTGCCAAGGAAATGTTAAATAAATTTGATATTGAGGATTGTACACCAGTTGGAAAACCAATGTGTAAAGGAAATAAGGTGAGCAAGGATGAAGATTCACTTATTATAGATCAATATTTGTATAGACCTATGATTGGTGATCTTTTATATTTGACAATATCAAGGCCAGACATCATGCATGTAGTAAGTATGGTTACAATATATTAGTCATCTCTAAAAGATAATCATGTTTAGTTGGTGAAGAGAAGATTCAGATATATCAAGGGGACATTGGATTACAGATTATGGTATCCCATAGGTAGATATTTCACTTTGGTTGATTATATAGATTTAGATTGGGCAGGGTGCTTGCATGACAAAAAGAGTAAAATTGGAGTATCTTTCTTCCTTGGTGATATCTTAGTATCATGGCTAAGCAAGAAGAAGAATTCAACATCACTTTCTAAAGTTGAAGCAAAATATATTGTAGCAGTATTGTGATGTACTCAAGTACTTTAGATGAAGATAACTTTGGAAGATATCAAGGTAAAGTATAATGAACCTATTTCTATTTTTTGTGATAACACAAGTGTTATTAATATTTTTAAGAATCCATTGATGAATTAAAGAACAAAACATATTCTGATTAGATATCACTTATTGAGAGAGAAGGATGCAGATCAATAGGTTAAAATGGAGTATATCAGTACTATAGAGCAGATTGTAGATATTTTCACAAAGGCACTACCAAAAGACACATTTGGGTACTTACAAGAGAAGTTGAGAGTAATTTATTTTATTTCTTACCATTGAAGTTCAGCATCAATTGAGGGGAAGCTAAGTGTTAGCTCTAGGTAGGCCCTTTGCCATTGATGTCAAAGGGGGAGAATAATAGGTACAAGTATAGGTGTAAAAATAGGTACAGGGAATAGGTATAGGTTGCTATAGTAAGGGGGAGTTATTGTATGTTTTTCAAATGGTAGTATGTGTAAGTTTCAGGATGTGGTAGTTTAGTTTGAGGTTTCCATCAATGACAAAGGGGGATATTATTGGAAATATTGTCATTGATGTCAAAGGTCTAGCATTTTTTTTGATAAAGGCCCCATTATATTTAATGGCATTTTTAATATTCATATCTTGGCTAATGTGTGTTAATATTTATTTATTATTAATGAATATATTTTTGGTTACATATAAGTCAAAAGAGGGCCCTTAGAGAATTCAATGAGTCAAGGGGTAAAAGACAAAAGAGGAATGGAATGCATTTTCTCATGAGTCATCTTGAGGAATTTCAAGAGTCACCATGTGAAGACAAAAGAGGTATGACACATTTTTCCATGATCAAACACATTAAGGACTATGAAAAGTCACCAAGATAAAGACAAAAGAGGAAAGGATGATTTTACTTATGAAGGGTCACCATACGACTTTTCAAATGCAAGGATATGAAGGGTCATGAAATTTTGGCACCATTTTCCATGAGGATTGAAGGGTCATAAAGGGTGAATGACAAAGGTCATTTAGAAAGCTATAAATAAAGGCTTGAGAAGCCATTTGTTATATGCAAGAGAGTGCATGGTTTGCATTTGTTTTTGTAGAGAGAAAAATAGGAGATATTGTAGGGTTATATCATTTTTTGAGTAAGAAACATTGAGAAATAGTTGTTTTTTATACAAAAGAGGGGTTAGTACTCCTCTGGGTTGGTGCTCATAAATCTTTGCAAGGGGTTGGTGTTGCTATTTTTTGGTGGTCACAAATAGTTGTTGTGTTGGTGCTCGGCAAAGGGGTTGGTGCTTAAAAACTTTGTATTTTGAATTGGTGTTCATTAATATACTTGAGAATGTTCTTTCTGGTATTTCCCACTTTTGGTTTCCATGTAAAAATTTGGTCTCTCTCTCTCTCTCTCTCTCTCTCTCTCTCTCTCTCTCTCTCTCTCTCTCTCTCTCTCTCTCTCTCTCTCTCTCTCTCTCTCTTGTGTGGTGAAAATTATTGTTTCAATTTTTATTACATATCTTGAATTTGTGATTAAGTGGTTAAAGAAAAGAAATCAGATTCAGTAAAAATATTTATAATATATTGATTCACCCCGCCCCCCTCAATATATTTCATGCTTAACATCACCTAATGTGTCTTTTTAAAAAAACGATATCTTGAATAACTCCAATATATATATATATATATATATATATATATATATATATATATATATATATATATTAGCATGGGTATTGTTTGTGTAATATATAATGCCATATCATTTAGCTTATTTGTACTTTTTTTGGAGGTGGAAGGGGTTGAGGGGGAACATGTTGACTAAATATGTTTTTACATGCATGATAGGTAACCCTATCTCATATAGTGTTGATAGCATGGACCATGGAATCAAAAAAAAGCCCTAAGAGAATAATGGGAGTAAGATGGTAGCTACTGAAACCTTTAGGTCTATGGGGAGGAGGAACAAAAAGATTCATAAATGACATTTTAAATTTGGTGATACAAAATGGATGTTCAAATTGGACATTGCAATAATATAAATTAAGGAAAGCATTGGATTATTAATTATTAATTTTGGATTTATTAGTGTTCTTAGATTTGTTCCATTAGATTATATTCCTAATTAAAATGTAAGATATCTAAGTGGAACAATATGAAAATATTACCTTAATGTCTTAAATTTATGAATAATGTTCATTTATTATATTCATGGGAAATGTGTATTTTTAAGGATTAATTGTAAATTAAGTCTAAAAATAAAAAACCTGAGACAAAAAATTTGAAACCCTATAAGGATGAAAACATAAGGGAGAATTATGGTTTGGCATAATTCAACAAATGTATAGGTTGACCAATATTTCTAATCCCAATTTTGTTTTAGAAACCCTAATATTATAGAAACTAGTACGTGAATTTATATTACTAAATATAACATTTAAGCATGAATCTGAATGTATAAGATTTAAATTGATTATAAAGATTTGACAAGTGGCATATGTTAAATATAGTAAGTGGTAACAAAGGGATAAGAATGTTCTACCTTATTTTTATTTCACATTATATATACTATTTAATAGACATAAAATTTTAAATATATCATAGTGCTAAATATGTAAAATTATTAATAATTTTGATTTGTAAATGCGAAATATGAAAATATGGTATTTTTATAAAATATTAAGAAAACTACTTAGCTTACATTTGGTTGTTGATTCACTATTTTAGATATATGACAATGGAAATCAAAAAGAGAGAATATTATGACCTTTTATAATCCAAAAATAATTTGATATGTTTTTAGATAGGTCTACACTCCATGGACAAAAATATAAGCTATTTGTGTTTATTGACTATGCATTTATCCAAGTTAACAATGTTCAACACCTAATAGTGAGAAATAGACAAAAAAAAATAATGTGTTAAGGTAGGATCAAGAATACAAAATAAGAATGTTCCTAGAAAAGTCATCAATCTATGTAAAAAAAACACAAGTTAGCCACATTTGTTGACTATGGACTTATCCATGTTCATTGTGACACAAATTCAATACTACACCTTTTGTATGTGTATCTATTGAGCGTGCAAAGATTTCGTTACTCTAATAACACTACATGGATTATTTTATTTTCCACTTTGATTTATAAATCCTAGGGGTCTTCATGAGATATATAAATCTGTAACAAGAGGAAATTAATATAATGGTTTTATTGACCTCAATCACCCCCTTGATGATTGAACATTGCTTATGTATCTAAATACTCCAAAGAGGAAATAAATCCACATATAGTTCTCACACCTAGAGTTATTACCCAATTATGATCCTTGAATATATGTATGTAGTTAGGAATATGGATTTGGTAAGTGAAATTGATAACTATTTAATTTATTTGAGATATTTTATATTTATCTCATGGTTTTTTCTTTGTGAATGATTCTAAATTTAGGAATAATAGGACATATTTTCTCAATGTGCAATGGTGTGAAAGTTCATAATAGATAGATCCAAGATAGGAATAATGAATGAAATTTTATTTTTATTTTTATAAAAACATTTTATTAAATTCATGTATCTAACCTTATGATATATTTGTGAGGACATAAAAGAGTATTTTGAATTTTTCAAATTAGTTGTTATCTATGTGGGATGAGGTTGCTCTAGGAATACATATTTTTGGTAAATTTGTAAGCTACCTATCCATATTATAAATATGGATTTTATAGGATAACCTCATTTTTTACTCTTTAAAAATGTCACTTATGGATCAACCCTTAAATTCAATACCTTCATGTTTCTATAAGTTTCATGTTTGATATCTCACTATGCCCAAATGTTTATCCTATAGTGAGACCCTAATATTCTAATTAACTAAATAATATGTAGCCCATAATATGATTATATATATATATATATATATATATATATATATCCTTCACTATAAGTTAAATATATCTAAAATATTCTTATTCTCTTGGACACTACCATTTAGATTAGGATATAGGCATCGACTCTAGTGTCTCAATATTAGTGCTAGTGTCTGTATCGCACAAAAATTAAAAATTAAAAATATTTCAATACATATGGGTTAGCCTATAATTTAATTTTAACATTCTTGTGATATAATTTCAAAAGGTGTTACATAAATAAAATTCAAATATAATTGGATTACCATCAGGGTTAATATTAAGTAATCTTCAAGCATACCTCTATCTAAAGGAACCTCTCAAGCTTTTAAAATTTCCCTATTTTCCCCTATTTACATATCATTCATAGGATCAATAGTCCTACATGTCCAAAGCATCCAAATCATAGACCATTATTCATATTTAAAATGTTATAATATATATCACTATATGTACTTACATATAACCTATTTTAAAATTGTTCACACATAGTCCCACATAAGGGATATACCTACATTGGTCATAGGCCATATTCAAAGTATAATGGCTATGTAGTCTACACTCACTGATAAAAGGGTGTTTGAATTTAGATAGAATTAACTTCTATCCACTAACCCATGTTTTAAAAGGTGGAATTACCTAATTAATAAACTAGTGTTTTGATCTACATACTAATATCAGGAACCCTTGCATGTGATCCAAACATAAAATATACAATGTGACATGGAACCCTAAAGACACAAGTGGAATTTATAAAAAATGAATTGTAATTCACTATGAATAAAATCATCAATTTAGGATAGAAGAATTGATGTTAGTGTCCCTATTTCAATGGTAATGTCCAAGATGGCATATAGCTAATTTACAACACCTGATGAATCATAATTAAGCATCATCTTGAATTTTTATAAACCTAAACTTATCAAAATTACTTTCACGTCATTAAATTTTCTAGTTA